>OX336389.2:387554890-387868208 GCA_946902985.2 Meconema thalassinum
CCGTTATAGACTATTCTTCAATGTACTGACGGATTGAAGTGGTTAAATAGTTACAAAATATGAAACTGACTTTAAATGGATTTAAACATCCAAGTATTAATTTACTATTGGACTGTGACAAATACTATTTTCTAGACCAAGTCTAGCATATGTCCTTTAAGAAATATAAATATTTCCACCAATGTCTGTAGAAAAACAATCACCTCAGTGATTCTCCTCACCAGAAACTTACTAAGTTCCAACTCGTTTGCGCAGCACTTCTCGTGACTAGCACGATTTGAAAAGTACTTCTTCGTAGACGTGGCAACCATGTGCCTTGGCTCAGCGTAGACGCAACTTGTTCGCCAAGTGCTTGTGATGAATTGAGCTAACTATCCCTGCTCCAGCTTGCTTTTATACAAAAACGGTCAGGGTCACGCGTCATCGCCTGATATCTAGAAATCCTCATATCTCTTGAATCCCTGGTCCGATTTACTTGATATTAATTGCATTCTCTTTCATTTGGCCGTGCCAGTAATCTGATCCCAGTCTCAAGTCTCGGCTCCATAGTTAACTATTTAATCAATAAATAGTCTCCACCTCTGCTGTTACTCGCTACGTCATTTACCATCCAACTATCGGTAATTTCCTTCGAATGGCTTCGAGAAGCAATGTAGCGCGATATTCAAATATCCGAACTTTCAAACGCTGCTACAGCCTTTCCCTTGATATCTAGGTGTCTGAAACTTGGAATACCCATTCCTAGAGTTGGGCACAATACTGTATATGATCATAAAACACACAAATAACCCCTATAAAATTAAAATATCAATGGTAATCAATGCAATATTAACAACAAATATTCCCGTATATTAACTATAGAACAAGAACATGTTCACTATAAGAACACAATATAAACAATGTATATGCTTTTCTAAAAATGGAACGCAAAATTAATATTATATAATTCTTGACTAGCAATCTGCCCCGGCTTCGCCCGGTATCTGTAACGGTTTACCCAGCCTAAGCTCAAAAGGCGCACGGAAGGTGGGTCCCAGACGCAAGTCAGAAAAGTCAAGGTGAACAACGAAACTCCTAACACATACTGTATACTCTTCTCTGAAGTCTTAACTCGATACGGCTCAACAGTTTGATGCTGGCCGAAGCTGGGGCAATAGCTCGTAAACTCGCTCCGAAGCTAGTAATTCAAATTTCCACTGAATGGAGATTGCTGGGAGAAATGAAAACTTAAGAACACTCATAGTGTGCGATGTATTGAAGATATGCTGTCGCGGTATGTTTTGTAGAACGTTTCATGCTGAATAGTTCTTACACTCATAGTATATAGATATTTTAACGGTTTACCCTGCGTAGGCTTAAGCGGCGCACGGATGGCAGTTTTTTCTTCGACTCGATTCTCTAAAATCGTTACTGCTCGGCTTCCTTGGTCATAGATGAACGTTTTCTACAGAAACCTTCCTCGAGAAATCCTTTACAGAACGGTGAAAACCGCATCAAAATCCATCCAGTGGTTCTTGAGATTACCCGTTACATCCAAGAATCGGGGACTTCGTTTTATAATAAGTAGAGAAACTCAAGATCATATACATACCTTTTCATTAGAGACTGTTTTGCCTTTCAGCATTCAGTCTAGTCTGCAAGCCTCTGTTTGCGAACAAGTCACCTCCATGATTCTCCATCAGCAGTCAGCAATGCGACTTCATCTGCTTCTACGCCTCTCACTTTGAAATCGTTCAACACTGAATCTAACCATCGCCTCGTAGATCTACCTTTGCTTATCTTACCCCCTACAACAGAACTCATTCCCCTCTTAGTTAATCTGTCCTCCTCCATTCTCTTCACATGACCCCACCATCGGAGTCTGCTCATACGAACAGCTTCATCTAGTGGGTTCATTTCTATCTTACCGACAGTAGTGGCTACGCGGGCTAAAGCGCAGCGGTAGGACATTGGGCCAAGCTCTCTGCTGACTCGGTAGACGCGTGGGTTCGAGCCCCACCGTCGGCTGTCCTTGAAATGGTTTTCCATTTTCAACTCCAGGCAAATGCTGTGACAGTACCTTCTGACAGGCCACGGCCGCTTCCTTCCACATCCTTGCCCAGTTTCATTCATCTTCATCCATTCCATCTCTCATCCCGACGCGCAGGTCGCCCACGGGCGTCGACTAGAAAGACCTGCACTCGGCCTCTCAGGAGGCTACACGACGGGGAAAAAATCTATCTTAGCATTTATCATTTCATTAAAATTGTCCCAGCAATCTTTCATGCTACTCGGGTAGCTTTCATGCTAACGCAATTATCATATATCCTGAATCTACCCAGCTCTCACTTCCATACATCAAGGTCAGTCTACACTAACTTCTTTCTTGCAGAATGCTGTAGATTGCAACTGAGAACTCACTGCATTGGCTTTTCAGCTTCTCCCCATAGTACCATCCTGAGTGAATACACTGAGATTACATAAAACTTATCTATTTAATAACCAAATTTCCCTATTTAATTTCAAGATGGAGGAGCTGATAAGAAGAATGTAATAATCACAATATTACAGAAGGTATAATATTTATTGAACCCTTATTAATTAAAGGATATAAACGATAGAGTAATGACCAATTAAAAAGCTTTTAAATCAACTTGACGGAAAAACTAATCTGATCAATAATCCACCAATTAAAGTAATGCTAATTCAGAAAACGTTACATGTTAACCCCAGCTTAATTCATATTTTATAAACACGTAATAATCCATATCCCCTAATTGTAATAAGACACCTGCCAAATTTATTGAACCCGAGACTGGAGCTTCTAAATGCGCTTTAGGTAATCATAAATACGCCATGAATATTTGTGTGTGTGTGTGTGTGTGTGTGTGTGTGTGTGTGTGTGTGTGAAACAATGTGTTAAGGCGCTTATTCGCTGTGTTTGAGGATGGAGGATCGAATCATGGCACAGTCAGTCGTCCTTTAAAGGTAATATCAGATGTACTGGCACGTCGAAGAGCCCCTCGAAGCAAGACTCCCAACATCCTGAAGTATTTTAAATCGTAATGGTAAAAGCAACGATCATCATCATGGGACTGAAGTCCAGGGACCTCGCGGGCCACTGTGGACTTGTAATGCTTGAAGTACAATCTCTCGAGATGGTTTTCGTGTGTTTTCAGGCTTGTCTTGTTGAAAACCCCTGCTTTTAAGGTTTGACCCTTTGGATTGATTACTCTCCTGATATATTATAAAGAAGCGATGGAAATCAGAATAATTGCCAGTTTGGACTTTAGACTGTATCCAGTAGCACATCGGGCAGCCTCGCGAGTTGAAACTGAGGAAGAGGTGGAGAAGGATTTGATTCTTACCTCAGCCATCCTAGAAGTGGTTTTCCATAGTTACTCCAGACTAATGCCGGGATGTTTCGTAACTTAAAGGAACGGTTGCCTACTTCCAAACCCTAGCCTCGGTGAGAAGTGCACACACTACAGACACCACAATGACACAGGTTCTACACAAACCGAAGTGAACGGGTCTGATGAATACAAGGAAATAACCACTACAATACCTTGTAAAGATGCGACGACGTGTCTGCTGAGCTGAACGGAAACCACGCTATGACTGCCTATCCTCAGCAACCAGCTGCTCATCCTCCTCACTTTCATGTCCACTGTAGAGAAAATAATTAAATATTGTTGACCTACTCGCATGCTGGGACCGCTGACCAGCCCTTGGCCTCGTACACTTGATGTGACAAGCTGGCCAAGAGATCGAACCCGGATCCACCAATCTGCCAGCTGACCTGTCCAACCTGCTTCTTATGTAGGGCGCCACTCGTATCCCGCACTTCTCGAGTTCAATGGCGTTTACAGCTAGTGGTATCACAGCGTGCCAGCGGACAATTAAACTTCGCAGTCCCGAGAGTGTCAATAACCACTTTAAGTGCTAACAAAAATGATACAAAGACGTTCTCATTTCAGTCTGGCGTTCCTGCAGCGGCGTTTCAACCACGGGTGCCGGAACCTGAAATCCTGTACGTTTTATACTTTATATTTGCACTAATTTTGTTCTCTGGCGTTAAAGAATGTCAACTTATATTTAGTGCTAATTTATACACGGTGTTTCAGTAAAACGTGCAAAACGGGAACTGGTAATGAGAGACGCTATACCTGCGTATTTTGCCGTTGGAAACATGTTATCTGCGAGGCCAGTTAAAGGTTGTGTAACACGAATAAGATGCCATGAATGGCTATTTTTTATTTACTCTTGTTCATAATTTATTGTAAATCCATTTGTTTATTTCCTATGGGGATACCGTATCTGAAATCACTGGAATACGAGACACAGACAAGGACTTCGTTGCCAGGACTGTTGATACATGTGATACGATATGCAACACGCATGGGACATTCGAACGGGTATGGCAAACACTCGTACGACGTTGCCATGCTTGGATCAAGTTTGGCAGTCGTCACTTAGAATCTGTACACACTGATGCATTAACTCTGGTTCGTTCAGTCGCCAGTACCTGTGTAATTGTGTGCACATTTATTATCAAACAACAACAACAACAACAACAACAACAACAACAACAACAACAACAACAACAACAACAAAGAATAGACAATAAAAACACTCAGGCCACCTCATTCGTGTTACACATGTTTACGTCCTTGTCATTCTTCACTGGCCTCGTAGACCAGATGTTTTCAATATCTGAATACTCAGTTTAGCGGCCCCTATTACCAGTTTCTGTTCTGCACGCTTTTACTGAAACAATCTGTATTGAACTAATCCTTCACAACCGAGAGCGAAAGTTATGCATACACTATTTACCCGATAGCTGGGGTGAAAAATACATTTTTTCCGTAAGTACTACCTGGCCCTCAAAGGTTCAGGCACTAAAATGGCTTAAATAAGCTCCCAGGTAAACAATACGGACTATAAGACAGTATAACACAATTTTGCTGTTTGTCGTAAACCTCTATTCCGACGATTCCATTGCGCACATATTTTCTCATACGACACATCAATTATTGTTGTTGTTGTTGTTGTTGTTAATTCATTTAGAGGCTTGCAACATCGTGATCAGTCTCGTGTACTTGGGTGTATGGAGGATTTTGTCTGATGTGTTATTGTGGTGTCTGTAGTAGTGTGTGTATTTGTAATTGGACTAGGCTTGGAAAGGAGGTGGTCGTGGCCCTAAGTTAGGAACCATCCCAGTATATGCCTGGAGTGGACGTGGGAAAACCACTTCTAGGATGGCTGAGATGGAATCAAACTCACCTCTTGCCAGATCTGCCTCACGAGGTTGAGTGTACCCTATTTTAGCCCTAAGGTCAGTATTTAAGTTCTTGGCAGGGCTGGAAATCGAACCCAGGACCTTCGTGACTGGTGTCTCAATACGCATCCTGGGACCTTGGAAGGCGGCACGGCTCACATCAATCAATAAATCAACCAATCGTCTGTAATGTGAGGAGTGAAGAGGGCTCGAGGGAGATATATCATTGGGGAGAAGATTAGCATATAGTCTACTAGATACACGCCCCGGCTTCACAAAAGAGCAGTTTACAGGACAAACGCCCTTTTTTTTTACAGTCTGATGTACTATGACCTGTAGTCGGTTTCTTTGCTGCAATTAGTAACAAGCTCAAACAAATTCTAACTTAAATCACTTACCGAGACAACATATATACTTTACTAAAAGTTTTCACGTCAACGATTTTCCTGGCCGTGGCCGCCAGTTTCTGGGAAAGGCTCCCTCGCTACTTGCAAATTTAAGAAAGTGATTCGTTACAATGGTTGAACTGTTAAACATATATCAATTATATGGTAATACTACACTGTTCAGCATACACGTTCTACAAGAAGTACTCGACAGCATTATTCAGTACCGTATCTATTTTCAATAAGTAGTCCACTGTGTTTCCCGAAATTATAACCGACTAACACTAGTTTAGCCTGATCTCCTAATATATTATATTCGGAATGATCGGTATTTCCAATTACAAAATACCAACATTCCTTTTTCTTTTCAGTTTAGCACACTATCTTTTGAATACAGCTTCCCCTGTCCCCAAAACATACAGGCCGGAATAGTGCCTTAATTCAAGTCCTGGGGTATTTACCCTTACCCCTGAGCCTAATAATCAGTTAAACATCCTACTACCGTCACTGCTGGAGCAAAATTTTAGACAAATCCAACAAACACCCAGGTACGAGAGGATTAAGGGCAAGATATCCCTAGCCCCCAAAATGCATGAAAACAACAGAATTATGGGCCCGTTATGAAGTGGCGTAAGGGTGAAAACAAACATAAAATAGTTTTGAAGAGAAACAATCAGCCAGTACGCAGAATTGACGTAGGACCGTGCATGTTTCATCTACATCATCTTATGTTATCGTCATGATGTGCTGACGAGAGCCGCGAGACTTTTAACCCTGTTCGTGAGGAAATTAATGCAGACATCCTGATCGTATAATTTCCCCGGATAGTTTTTTTCTAATTTGTTTCACTAAGGGATCATTCTAGACTGGCGGAAAAAATCTCCCAACACCATGAAATAATGTAGAGTACGGAAACTTCGGCAATATATTTGGCGAGGTGACGTATTTAATTGATTAAAGGTATGCATGCATTGTGTCGTACAGGTGCCGGATGTCTGCTTGTGGGTTGGAGTTCCATGCTGTTGAACTTGGTCGATCAATACAAGAACGGTTATCCACTGAGTTGTCGTCCAATGATGTCCTATACGTGCTCGATTGGGGACAGATCGGGGGATCGAGCAGGACAAGGCAGCGTGATGACACACTAGAGCACGTTGGGTTACAACAGCGGCATGGTGGTGTGCGTTATCTTGTTGGAAAACACCCCCGGGAATGCTGTTCATGAATGACAGCACCAAAGTTCGAATCGCCGACGGCCGTACACATCTGCAGTCAGGGTGCGTGGAATAACCAAGTAAGTGTCCCAGCTGTCATAAGAAATCGCTCCCTAGAACAGAACGCCCGGTGTAGGTTCAGTGTTTCGACGCCGAAGACAGGTGGAATGCAGGCGCTCACCTGGCCTCCTCTTAACCAACACACGGCCATCACTGGCACCGAGGCAACGGACCTCCACTCCATCCACCAAAGAGCTCTCGCTTGACACCACTGAAGTCTCAGACGGCGGTGGTTGTGGGTAATTGGAATGCACGCCGCAGGGCGTCTGGCTTGGAGGTGTCCTTCAAGTAACCGATTTCGAACAGTTCGTTGCGTTACTGTGGTGCCAACTGCCACTTGAATTGCTGCTGCAGACGCCGTCTGATGCGCCAAAGCCATACGCCAAATACGGCGCCCTCCCTCTCGGTGGTGCCACGGGGACGTCCGGAGCCCAGTCTTCTTGCGACCGTGCCTTCTCGTGACCACTGCTGCCAGCACGCATAGTGGAGACATTCCTGCCAAGTCGTTCTGCAATAGCGCGGAAAGAAAATCCACCTTCACGTAGCCCTAATACACGGCCTCGTTGAAACGCAGTGAGCTGTTTATACTGGCCTCTTCATCGTCGTAAATACATTCTTGACCCACTCACAGTCACTCCCTCCAATCTCACAGGTAACTAACGTTCTCGCACAGTACAGCCCGTATTTAAAAGCAAACCTGATGTCAACGTCATGGGGCCACTACTAGCGCCACGCTCAAGATATTTACGGGAAATTTGAATCAACGTCATCTTTCATATGTATAAACACGCTTACTAACGTTCGTTAATCTAGCACAACCCCTTCTTGGTGTTGGGATATTTTTTCCCGCCAGTGTATTATAAATAGTATTGGATGAAAATCTTCATAGTTAAATCGTCAATGGCGATTGGTCTAAATTAAGCCAATCGCTTTGAAGAAAGGAGCGAAGAATGATTATACGCTTCTTACTTTATGGTCATATGACGTAGATGTTTCTGCCCTTAAAACAATTACCAGACCGTCACCCCCGAGTATTTTACAAATTATTTTGTAGTCTAGGTTTCTTTTAGACGTGTCTTCTAATTTAATACGAATGTTTATGCTATTCACCACAGTACTCTCGATGCCAATCCATAACAAACAGAAAAATATTAAACTGAGGGCGAGTTTGATCATTATACACCTCTCCCGGAACAAGGACGAAGTACCAGTCAAATATCCAAAATGTACAGACAAGACATTCTTAGACGGGTTATCGCATTTCTAACTTGGGATCATCAATATGACCAGTTTGACCTATCGTTCCTGTCCTCCTTTCCCCGACATCTTGTGCTGAAAATCAGTTATCTAAAAGTTTGAAACCGAGCTGAACTATCTGATCAGATTTACATACTCTGTGTGCATACAAGGAGAGGTCGCCAAGTGGTTTACTAGAAAAGTGTTCAAATTTGGAGAGTTTGCTCTTCATAAGAAAATATTTTGGCCGTGTTCGAGCGTTTTTGCCAATGGGCCTTAGTGTGTTCAAAATTGAACGTTTAAAATCAATCCTCAAACTTTTTTTAGTCCTATTCTCGCACACGCTCCCGGCTCGTTTCCGTGGCGTAGTCGCTAGCGCATTGGCGTGGGGAATTCAAGGTGTCGAGTTAGAGTCAGACCTTGGTTAGCAATTTTTTTTCCTTTTACTGTTTATTATCCATTTTTTGCAGTACCTTGATAATGGCCTCTGTAAAACTTTTACCCATAGGCGTTGCTTTACGTGTGATATTTGACGGTGAGCTAAGCTTGCGTGTTTTTTGAGTCTGCATGCACATGTGCAGTGCGTCTGTAATGTCCTGCCGTGAAAAACTCCAAGACCATCACATTCGTCGTCTTCATCATCTGTAAATACTTACAGTAGTGGCTACGCTGGCTGAAGCGCGGCGTTACGTCATGGGGCCAAGCTCTCTGCCGACTCGGAAGACGCATGGGTTCGAGCCCCACCGTCGGCTGTCCTTGAAATGGTTTTCCGTGGTTTCCCATTTTCAACACCAGGAAAATGCTGGGACAGTACCTTCTGACAGGCCACGGCCGCTTCCTTCCACATCCCTGCCCACTTTCATCCATTCATCTCATCTCTCATCCCGACGCGCAGGTCGCCCACGGGCGTCGACTAGAAAGACCTGCACTTGGCCTCTCAGGAGGCTACACGGAAAAGAAAAAAAATGTAAATATTGCAGAAGTAGGTGGCAGCGATACCATTTTACCGTCGAGGACCGTGCTTACCGCGTTCAGATACTGTTGATTGTAGACAACCGCACACACCTAATATTGCATACGCATAAGCGTCAATCAAGACCTCCGACTTATCTAACCCGCTTATACGGCACTTGCGTGACGAGTGTCCCGCGATGTTACTCACACGAGTTCTAACGAATAAAACTTACGACTCTTTCAAGCTTCATGGACGAATAATAATGATGTTAAAATATTGGACATAGCTCCAAAACCGAAGAGACCACAGCAAATACATTATAGAAAACACAAAAAACAATAACAGTTAAAGAAAAAATAAGTGCTGACCAAGGTCTGACTCGAACTCCAAACCTTGAATTTCCCACGCCAATGCGCTAGCGACTACGCCACGGAAATGAGCCGGGAACGTGTGCGAGAATAGGACTATAAAAGTTAGATTGATTTTAAACGTTCAATTTTGAACACACCAAGGCCCATTGGCAAAAACGCTCGAACACTGCCAAAATATTTTCTTATGAAGAGCAAACCCTCCAAATGGGAACACTTTTCTAGTAAACCACTTGGCGACCTCTCCTTGTCAGTTGGAAGTCCGCAGCTGAATGGATGGACTGTGTGTTTACGACATAAGTCTCATGTGTGCTAGTGAAGTACCGGTACAACTGACCCCTGATATCTCCAGTACGACGACCCGTGTGGTCAGAAGACCAATGTCCTCGTGAATCGATGCAAGTACTGGATGCGACCACAGTGTAACATGTACCGGTACGTATACGCCAAAAAAAAACATCCATGCCAGCTGGATAGCGGCAAGCCAATCACCACCACAACCATCACATTATCCAACTCCGGATTCGGTTCCTGGCCAGCCCGTGGGATTTTAAGTAACCCTTGGCTCGGAGATAGGCTGTTTGTGAAGTTAATCATTTCATCCAAATCATGATGCCCTATTCACATACAGGCGTGAACTCTAAATACTTGCATCGGAGGCCAAATACATTAACATTTCTACCCCATATAATTCATGTCACCTGCAATAATGATACAAGTTTTAATTCTGCTGCTGCTGCCAACTGTAAAATTTACAATGTTGGCACTGATTATGTTAACATGTATCATTTCATATATTCCATTTACTTATTACTTCTCTTTGTTACAAATTATGCTTCTCTGATCGGTAACATATCCATGAGGGACGTAGGCGAACAGATTAGAGCACTTGGTTATAAACTAGTACCTTGAGCCATAGTTTACGTGCGGTAGGGTGATCATCAGTTCCTTTCCGCTTATGCTCCGGCCACAGACTACCACAGACTAGGCAGGTACCTTTTAGCACCACGAGGCTGGGGGACCTCGTACCAGACCATACCGAGAACCTATACATTTAAGGAGAGCAGAAAATCAAACCCTGGACGTTAGGAGGACAGCCAATAATGAAAAGGAAAGGAAGCTTGTAGTTTAACGTGACCTTTAATCGCGCGATTATGAGCAACGTGAAATCCGAACCACAGGACATGGCATTTCACTTCGAAAATCTCACATGCATTGACCGGGAATCGAACCCGCCTTGAGAGAGCTTGACCGCTGAGCCACCACGCCCTTGACAGCCAATAATGATAGCCAATAGAACGCACGGAGGTTAATTTTCTCAACTTTATTTCTAGAAGTATAGAAATAAAGCACGAGCGATTTTGTTATGACTAGACAAGAGAATTGTATTCAAACGCATGTTGATGTGGCATATCCTATTAAAGGTTTACCTTACTTCATGTTTCATGCATAATACATAGGCTATAAAGTGGGTGATACGCCTGGAAAATTTAAATTGTATCGCTGAGGAGAAACTAGGGATGAGAGAAACGCACTGAAGCATAAATTATGAATATAGTTTAAAAATCACTAACATAATTCTCAAGAAGTACCGGTCACTAAGAAAATGGATGTTATGTTCGAAAAATAAATAAAACCTAGTAAATGGTAAGCAACGTTTGAGTGTGGTAAAAACCGGAGGAAAACCAGGATGGACGTTGTTCAAGTCGGGAATGGAAACTTCAAGCCTCCCCGTATATTCATGGAGCATGACGTAACGGACATGGCTATCCTGCGGGCCGAATGCGTGGTGGTGGTGGTGGTGGTGGTGGTGTTGAACACCCACGTGCAAAAAAAAAAAGTAAGTGTGAAAACTTACTTTCTGGCTAGTGAGATAACATTTTAAAAGGCTACATTATTGTCTCACGAATGATTTTTATCTCAAACTTATATACAACCTCCAAAACATTTAGTTATGTTATACTCGTTATGATGTCTATTTTTCCTCCTGATGAGAACAGCACTGATGCGCTGCTTTTCGACGTAAGTGGCGATCATCATTCGACAACATTCACTCTTAGCCGATGACACTGAAACGACAGTTATGTTTGAGAACAAGTCTCAGGTCAACCCCAAGGCAGCAGATTGCCTATTCAATCTCTATATTAAAGTAAGCTTTCTGTCTTATCCATCTGAACTTTCAACATAATTAACAGATAATAAGAGTTGAATATTTTTGAGCGCAAGTTTGCTACTGTGGTGGTGTTACAGTTGTTGCCAAATACAAGTATTTTTTAATTAAAATTTAGTCCACCTCGTTGCGTAGTGGCTAGCATTCTTGGCTGTCACCGCGGAGGCCCGGGTTTGATTCCTGGCTCTGACAAGAAATGTTCTCGTCTGAGGGCTGGAACGGGGTACACTCAATCTCGTGAGGCAAACCTGACAAAAGGCAGGCACGATTCTAATCTCAGCCATCCTGGAAGTGGATTTCCGTGGTTTGCCCACTTCTACTCCAGACCAATGCTGGAATTGTACCTAACAGAGACACGGCCACTTCCCGAATTCTACACATACAAATAATATAATAATGTTATTGGTTTTACGTCCCTTATAACTACTATGGCTTTTAAAGATGCCACGCGCCCGAGTGCTGGAATTTTTCCCCAAAGAGGATCTCTAACGTGCCAGTCAATCTACTGTCAGGGCTCCCTCACATTTGCGCACCCTCAAATGCCAACTGACTGCACCGGGATTCGATCCTGAAACCTTAGTCACAGCAGGCGAGTACGTTACCGCTGATCCACGCAGCCAGTCACATACAAACACACAGCTTTCTACAAACACCTGAAGTACAGTACTTGGAAGTACATGACCATAATGTCGCAAAGTCCCTAAAGGAATACAAATCATCAAAATAAGTAATTTTTAATTAAATTCGCATTGGGACTACTACTACTAATAATAATGTAATCACAATAACATAGAAATCAGGCAACTACCAAAGAAGTACACAGGACTGATGACCAAACTGACAAATCCCCTAAATGAAGCATCAACGGAAATATATTTTACTAGCAGTAGTGCCCGACTTCGCCCGGTGGTTTTATTTGTTTTATGGATAATGAATACTACTACAGAACTGGCACATGATACTTAAACAGAAAAAAATAAAAATATAACTTTGCGGTGGTGGTAGTGGGGGTGACGAGTAGTGCTGTATAATGGACGTAACATTCAGGTCATTTTCTCGTAATGATAAAGATAATAATGAATAGGGAAACTGCTATTTACCAACTACAGTACTAACACATGTGATTTACAAACTAATTGAAAATATGATTAGTGTACCAATTTTGCAAATCGGTACATGTTCATCTTATCTTCGAGACGCAGCAGGAGGTCCAGGTCTGACCAGATTATCACGAGAGCATACACCAGGGCCCTTCTGAGAATTCCTTCGCCAATCCGGTGCCTGACTGTTTGTGAAATGGGTTCGCAGAGCTCTTTCTGCCAGGATTTGTGCCTTTGTGTGTGCTGTCACTTATAGGCTTATCGTGATAGACATTTCTCAAGGGAGATAAATCGAGCCTTGTGTCTGCAAACTTTGGAAAAGCGAACATTTACTGTCAGCTGCATTCGCCAAGCTCTTATTCTGAGAAAATCTTACAAAGGACATTGTGTAACGCCTCGACTCCGAGAAGGTTTCTACGCAGTAACCTGTATGGGCTGATATTCTATTGTACCCACTCAAGACCTTGAACTCTGGCTTTGTTTTGGCCGGTTGTGCTACTGGTCGCAGTTGGTGCTACTGGAGGGTTGTGGTGGGGATGCGCTGATATACTAGGGTGGAATCTGTGACTAAGGAACAGTACGAGAGGAAGCTTGGTGACGGAAGGACTTAAAAGCGATCGCCTCCGGGGGAACTACAGCCAGTTCCTCCGGAGGGCTGAAATAATGCAGGTGGTATGAACTTTTGGTTAGAAGGGGCAACCTTTCGGTGGAACACAAAACTGTGTCATTTTGCTATGTCGTTAAGGCCATGTGACGATGGACCGTATTTTGAGCGGACTGACATTATTATTTTTAGTATGTAATATTTTGGAAGGGTTTGTACAATTTGGGTGGTACCTTTATATGTAATTACTGCAGAGTGGATTATTATTGCCCTATTTCCCGTTAGCTGGATGGGAACCTCGTGGGTTTTAATTCTTGGTCAGACAGCCTTGACGGGACGGTCAATGCTGGACTGTGGAGGTTGTCAGACCTTTCCGTTCCACTAAGGGGCGTTTGGGTTGTTTGATGCATTGTTTTTTGAGAAGGCATTGCCTTTCTCATGTTGTTTTCCTTTTTTTTCTTCTTCTTCCGGATCCATTTTGAAATTCATGTTTTAACCTCAAATGCAACTGCGTAAATTGCCATGCGGAAAGTGTCTGGTTTGTTTGAACTAAGTCATTCATTTGTGTTTAATTAGATCATATTTGTCAGTTAGTTAATTAAGTGGTGGAAGGCTGTCTCTTGTAATTGTTTTATTTTACTGCTCAATACATGTTAGCTTATTTCGATTTGTCATGTTATTTATTGCATGAAGTCACTAGGAAGATTATTCCCCTTTTCATTCTTCATCTTTGGCAGGGTCAATTTAATACGGCCTGCTGAGGTACGCATCCAGCGTTCCACTCAACAAGCTGGTCTTGACATTGGTTTCGTCCCGCCTGGTCCCTTTTCCTAAATCAAATGACTGTGTTCTTGAAAACCAAGCAAATCGGAACATTCGCTCCTAGGTTTTTTTTGCTGTGAACTCAGCTGACCTAGCGAGTAATTAAATTAGCCCTTTCATGTGTTTTTTATTATTAATTCTGGGTGTGGTAATGTCATGTGATCATTTATTTTGATATGCTAATATTATTATTATTATCATTTTGGCTAATAAACAGGGTAAGGGGGGATGAGGCTACTGTTACGATGGTAGCAGAGCGTGGTTTTGCTCTGTGATCTTGCCCTTAGCATATAATCTTTCCTGCTGACTGATTGCAGTAATTAATTAAAATTAAATTCAGTAACTTAATTAACGTATTGGGCCCTCCTTATTAATCTTTTCTCCACATAGGTAGGCTAGTTATTAGAGCTGAACCTAATACATGTTGTGATTTGATTTCATGTAAAATAACCTGCTATGTACACCGAAGACCAAATGAACAATTCTGTTGTCAGCTGTTAAGTCGAGCAGATAGCCGAAAGTGGGGATCACGTGCGCTGGACGAAAGTCAGGACTGACGGGAGAGTAATGGCCGTGCTGCGTTGCCAGATTGACGAGTTGACCGGCTGAAGGAATTTCACACGTGGTGAGTTTTGATATGCTGTTTGTATGGTTTTGGGGTGGTTGTAAATTCATTCTGTTCTTGTAGGAAATAGTCCAGCTCAATTTTACTGCGCCTGTGTTAAATCTACACCTCGGGAAGTGTTGTTTTGACAAATTGTGTCACGTGTTTGGAAAGAATAAAGTTTTGTCTGATTGGAAGTAGTTTTGGTAAAATTTAAATTAGTGACGTTTTAAATTCTCTTGAAAATAGGCTGAAATTGATAAACTTGTATTTCCAGTAAGAATAACTTAGTGTCTGTTTTGATGTGCGTTTAGTACACGCCTGTTGAATCACGTAGTGATTTTGAACCATCATGGCCGACGACTGTGCGGAGTTTTTTTTTATACAACTGATGTCAGTGAAAATGTGAATTGCGTGTGTGGATTTATCATCAGCAGGTTCCTTGGGGTAAATCTGTAATTATTCTTAATAATTGTTAGTGATGTAAGGCTGAAATTCTGCGATTCGCTGTGCATAATACGTGTGAGGTATAATTGGTAGTGATCAGCTGTTCATTAGGCCAAACATTTCAAGTTTTGTTGTCATTTCTTTAGCTGGGGGTTAATTATTTCGCTGTTGGTAGTTCTGTCAAATTAAATTGGACCGTGAGAGTATTAAAATTTGGTATTGTCAACTTATTCTGCGTTAAATTAATTCTGGAAAATGGTCGAATTGCTGTCTATATGTACGTTCGGTAATTGTGTTTTGAATGATGTTAAATGTCGAATTGCGTGTGTGCTAATTCAGTATAAATGAATCAGGTGAGTGTTTATGTATGTATGATTTAGGTTTAAGTTGCTTAGTAATTGGGGGGCGAGTAAATTGTCTTGTTGTGACATAGGATTTTTAAGGTTAGATTGTCATCTAAATTGGTCAAGTATTAAATGGCTTTAATATTCAGTATCTTAGCGTGTTTTTCGTTGAGTGACTTACTAAGTGGGATGTTTCTGGGAGGCAGTCACCTTCACGTCGCATCTCATTTAGGGTGTAAATAAATATTTTCCCCCGATTCGTGTCTTTCGTTTTAGGACGTTTTTTTTACGATGTAAGGAGAACTGTGATTTCAGGGCTACAACTACGGGTTGTTTTATCAGGTCCTCACGTGAGTTGATACTCCGTTGGCGTTATAGTGTCTTGACGATCCGAATACTAACATACTGATGTAAATGGGGAATTTTAGGGTTGTCCAGGGAAGGGAACACGTATGTCTGGTGCATGCATGAATGTATTTCTGTGGTTGATTGTGTTCAGGATGAAAGAGTGTGTGTGATGCGATTTTTATTGCTGCCCTGACTAGGAATCGAACTGGTGTTCTTTGGTGGTCAAAATTGTATTTATTTTCTTTGGTAATCCTTCAGTTTTTTTTAATCCTGCTGATTGAATGAAAGTCATGTGTGAATGAATTGATGTAGGTTTGCAATTTGAATTTGGGTGGGAGTAATTGAGGCCTAATTGCCAGTAACGTAAGATGGATTATTGTTAATTTTATATTAGTTGTATTAGTTGCATTTTGAAAATGGACCTATTATGCAGATGTGCTTCGTATGGGGATCTACTGTCAGGAGTCCATTTAATTTGGGGTGTGAGTACCATCTTGATTGGGCCCGGGCAGGGTGTATATAGTATTTGCCCGAGTCGAGTGACTATAGGTAT
This sequence comes from Meconema thalassinum, assembly GCA_946902985.2. Taxonomy (NCBI): domain Eukaryota; kingdom Metazoa; phylum Arthropoda; class Insecta; order Orthoptera; family Tettigoniidae; genus Meconema; species Meconema thalassinum. The sequence continues at coordinate 387,571,362 of OX336389.2, forward strand.
GGGACTTCGTTATCTCGGTGAAAGGCGAATTTTTTTGGGGTAGTTGAGGCCCCTCAGTCAGTGGGGAGTCGGGGTTAAAAGACCTCTACGGAGGCCCTCTTGGTAAGAGTCCGCAATACCACTAATTTTGTGTTCATGATATCTGTACGATTGCTAATTTGCATAATTGAATGTAATGGGTTATTGTCGTGGGTGGTAAAATCTTATAATGATATGTTTGAGAAGGATGTGTGAAGGATGAATGTTAGGAACTGGAGTCCTGTGTTCGAGTTCCAGTGATGAAGTTGGTAGCTCTGGGAATACTTGTTGATTTTTGGTATATATATAAAAAAATATATTTGGTAGTTCGGTTGGTGAAAGTTTTCCTTTAGGGAGATATCCTGCGATGGCATGCTGAGTTGTCGTTGTATGCCAGCTGCTGTGTTCACTAGTCTGATTTTGAGATTTTTGGGAGGTTGCAGTGTTTTGTTTGCGATGGCATTGAAATAGGCTGGTTCGTTAGTTATTCATAACTTGCAGTTTCTTGCTGTTAGGCGGCTAGGTTACTCTATTGTGGTCGCATTTCTGAAGGGTTGTAGGTTCGTGAGATTTCATGTAGACTCCCGTTAGCTTGGGTGTGTTCACTTCACAATCAGCTGTTGTAGGCGTTCATGCATATTTTGATATTTTGATTCTGGAGTTTTCACTTGAGGGTGCTTCAGTGCATTAGTTGGTTAGTTATTTATAACTTGCAGCCTTGATCTGTTAGACCGCTAGGGTCTCTGTTGTAGTCTCAACTCTGAAAAGTTCTGGGTTCGTTAAAATTTCGAGAAGCCCCGTCATCTTGGGTGTGTGTGAGTTCGGCTGTTGCTACCGGATGTTCTGATTGATTGTGAGCCTTCGTGACAGTTAGTGTCCTGGGTAGTTACTGGAGTAATCATCTTTGGTGGTAAAAATAATTTAAATTCTCTGAGTAATAGAGTGTTGATAGCTTGGCAGTTTTTTAGTGCGAGGTTCCAATGTGGTTAGGTGCGAGCTGGATTTATGGATTTATTTTGAAGATTTTAATTGCTTCGTGCCTTTTGAGATGTAACATCTGTCACTGCTGTGATTTGTAATTCTGAATAATTTAGTGTTGATATTCTGGGAGGAATTTTATTGGCGTTAGCATTTGGTGAGATACAGACACGTGTTGTTAGTCAAGGAGGTTGTGAATTTTGAGATTTTAAGTAGCTTCGTGAAGTTAATGTTTTAAGAACGTTTTGATGACAGTGGTGAGCTGAAGCATCATGGGTTCGATTTGAGTGTGGTCATAAAGTGTCACCCGGTATTTGGATGGTGAATATTAATGGTAGGTGACACACGTTGTTAGTTGGAGACGTCTGTAGTCTGTGGTAACGCCACGTAGAGAAATTTTCGGGGTTGTGATTGTCTGTGTTGTGTGATTGGAAGGTGAACCACGTGCACTTGGGTGTGTGTGACGCTTGGTGGGTGCCCTACCTTGTGTCGAATGTGTATTTATGTTTTGGTAATGTGTTGTACTGTCATCTTCTGAGGCGGCCATGCCTTTGTAGGGGAAGATGTTGATTACCCTCTGTGGGGTCGTGTGTTGATCCGGAGGGGGAGCTCAGGTACCGAGCTGATTTATGTCGTGATAGCCAGGGTTTGGTGGCGCAAGAGTGATGTTCCTCCCGGTGTCATAAGGGAGAGGACCTGTCATGTGAAGGATAGGGCGGTGTTGGTTTGTGTAGTGTGTGAATGACAGTGCATACTGTTTTAATAATTCACGTCAGGTTATGAACTGCAGTCCTCGTGCTGTTTTCCTGGTTCGCTAGTTGTCCTATGGAATTTAGGGGTATTTATGTTTTGTGTTGTCGCCGGGAACAGTGCCCGTTGGCAGATATGGAGTGGGAGAAATATCGGGGTGACAGCCCGATGGAATTAAGGGCATTCTTATTATTAAAGTGTGAATGTGTGTGTGAATTATGTGGGCGACGTGGTTTTTTCCTTATTTTGTTTGTCTTGCTGCTAAGGTGCTTGCGTGATAGGATGTTGTGGTCTCTGTTCCTCCTGTCCTTGGAGGCCACTGAGGGCAGTGTGGGTCAGGAACATGTAAAATTGAGCAAGACATGTAATTTGTGTTTGTGTGCATATCAAAACGAGCTCTGTGTGATGCCTTCGGTGCGGTAGGTAATTTTGTAGTGTATTAACTTGAGCGGTGCCACGGGCGGTATAGTAAATGTAGTTCTGATGGAATGCCCCGTGCGGCATGTTAATGTAATTGTCATTGTGAATTTTGGAAATAGTTACGTGCTGTCCTGATTTCGTGAAGTCGCAGAAAAATGGTCCTTCGGTTTTGGTTAAAATAAATTCATTTTTGAAAAATTGTTTAAAAATTTTGGTGGGCAAGTTTGTAGGTGCCTTTGATTTGCATATTCTAAAGAAAAATTCTGGGTTCTGTACACCTTAGTTAAATTTTAGTTATTCTTGCTAAGTATTGTAGTGAACTTTCAATTAAGCTTGTTAACGTCAGTCATATCGTATAGTTGGTTGCCCCTTTCGTGTGTTTTTCGTACTTCAGTGGACCTTTAATTATGCCCTGGACACTATCTCTTTGCGCAGAACCTTGTTTGAAGCATCAAGTATCCCTTGTGATTTGAAATACTCTTAAGTGAACTTGGATGGCACACTAATGCTTCGTGTGATGTTTTTTTTTTATCCTTCCTGGGATAACTTCAGCTGTTATGGGCTGGTTGGCTGGCCTGGAACGATTGTTCCCTCTAAGGGAACTGTATTTGGACCATACGCTGCTGTTCTGATGTGTGTTTCAGTGGTCACTATGTGGGACGCGTACTACCAATCTGGGCCCAGTTTGGAGGTACCATCTAGGTCCCATGGCATCTTCCTACCCAAGGAGATCTACTTCAAGGTCCGCTGGCGGAGATTGGAGTAGCCTCTTCAGCTACCAAGAGACCAGCTGGACACCATCACCCTGTTCATCATCCCCCCATCGTCTTCCTTTGGAGGAGGAGGATGTACCAATTTTGCAAATCGGTACATGTTCATCTTATCTTCGAGACGCAGCAGGAGGTCCAGGTCTGACCAGATTATCACGAGAGCATACACCAGGGCCCTTCTGAGAATTCCTTCGCCAATCCGGTGCCTGACTGTTTGTGAAATGGGTTCGCAGAGCTCTTTCTGCCAGGATTTGTGCCTTTGTGTGTGCTGTCACTTATAGGCTTATCGTGATAGACATTTCTCAAGGGAGATAAATCGAGCCTTGTGTCTGCAAACTTTGGAAAAGCGAACATTTACTGTCAGCTGCATTCGCCAAGCTCTTATTCTGAGAAAATCTTACAAAGGACATTGTGTAACGCCTCGACTCCGAGAAGGTTTCTACGCAGTAACCTGTATGGGCTGATATTCTATTGTACCCACTCAAGACCTTGAACTCTGGCTTTGTTTTGGCCGGTTGTGCTACTGGTCGCAGTTGGTGCTACTGGAGGGTTGTGGTGGGGATGCGCTGATATACTAGGGTGGAATCTGTGACTAAGGAACAGTACGAGAGGAAGCTTGGTGACGGAAGGACTTAAAAGCGATCGCCTCCGGGGGAACTACAGCCAGTTCCTCCGGAGGGCTGAAATAATGCAGGTGGTATGAACTTTTGGTTAGAAGGGGCAACCTTTCGGTGGAACACAAAACTGTGTCATTTTGCTATGTCGTTAAGGCCATGTGACGATGGACCGTATTTTGAGCGGACTGACATTATTATTTTTAGTATGTAATATTTTGGAAGGGTTTGTACAATTTGGGTGGTACCTTTATATGTAATTACTGCAGAGTGGATTATTATTGCCCTATTTCCCGTTAGCTGGATGGGAACCTCGTGGGTTTTAATTCTTGGTCAGACAGCCTTGACGGGACGGTCAATGCTGGACTGTGGAGGTTGTCAGACCTTTCCGTTCCACTAAGGGGCGTTTGGGTTGTTTGATGCAGCATTGTTTTTTGAGAAGGCATTGCCTTTCTCATGTTGTTTTCCTTTTTTTTCTTCTTCTTCCGGATCCATTTTGAAATTCATGTTTTAACCTCAAATGCAACTGCGTAAATTGCCATGCGGAAAGTGTCTGGTTTGTTTGAACTAAGTCATTCATTTGTGTTTAATTAGATCATATTTGTCAGTTAGTTAATTAAGTGGTGGAAGGCTGTCTCTTGTAATTGTTTTATTTTACTGCTCAATACATGTTAGCTTATTTCGATTTGTCATGTTATTTATTGCATGAAGTCACTAGGAAGATTATTCCCCTTTTCATTCTTCATCTTTGGCAGGGTCAATTTAATACGGCCTGCTGAGGTACGCATCCAGCGTTCCACTCAACAAGCTGGTCTTGACATTGGTTTCGTCCCGCCTGGTCCCTTTTCCTAAATCAAATGACGGTGTTCTTGAAAACCAAGCAAATCGGAACATTCGCTCCTAGGTTTTTTTGCTGTGAACTCAGCTGACCTAGCGAGTAATTAAATTAGCCCTTTCATGTGTTTTTTATTATTAATTCTGGGTGTGGTAATGTCATGTGATCATTTATTTTGATATGCTAATATTATTATTATTATTATTATTATTATCATTTTGGCTAATAAACAGGGTAAAGGGGGATGAGGCTACTGTTACAATTAGAAAGAGGAGTACCGTAAGTGAAATGAAAGACACTGCCTAGGGCCTATATCTCATTGGCTGTTAGAAAAGTAGAGTGCCGTCTTTTATCGAATAGCGTCGTAGGAAAATAATCAAAGCACTTTGGAAAACTTCGGCTGCCCCGAGCTTTTGAGGTAGCAATAGTGTAATTTATCGCCACATAGCACTCAAGGATAAGGAACGGAATGAATACAAGTAAATTTGAAAGAACCGACGCTTATTGCAGCTGATAACCTCAATGTACTGCACCAACACCATCGTACTTTTACAGAGGCATAATAGTTTCATGACGATAGTCTTAACTGTTTTAAGGGGCCTCTGAATTTTTTGCACTAATTATTCCCCGTGACTGAAATTTATAAGCAGCGCAAGATGTAACTATTTTCGCAATTCTGCACCAGACCACTGGTAGGGGTGACGTGATGCAGCCCACATTGCCAGCCAACAGACTTATTAAAATATTCTTACAGTTACACTGCCAACGGCCTAGCGTGTTGAAACACCGGATCCCATGAGAACTCCGCAGTTAAGCAACATTGGGCGCAGTCGGAACTTTGATGGTATGCAGGTTCTAGGCACTGCGCGCTGTTGGCCAACATAAGGAGGAGCGGAAAGGCCCTGGCCACCCTACCGCAAGTAAACTCCGGCTGGGGGTAGCCTCTTCGGAGGCTAGGAACTTCCTTCGGGGAGAATACCAATTATTTATTTATTTATTTATTTATTTATTTTACAGTTACACTATTACGGACATGGAAGGTTATAGGGCCATAAAACGTGGTTTTCTAGTTCCTTTTGTCTGTTTTTCTAAATGTAGGGAATGGAGAGGTTTGTCCAAAATATCAAGTGGACAGCGTTACCAGCAGGGTTTCAAAGGATAAGTATGTAAAATTCGGTGCAATTACTGTAGATGAAACGGTGCAGATTTGTGCCAAAGGGCCTAAATGCAGGGAATGGAGTGGTCAGTCTGAAATTTAAAGTGGACAGTGTTACCTGCAGGGTTCCAAAGGTATGTAAATTTTGGTTCAGATCAGTGAAACGGTGTAGATTTGTGCCAAAGGGCCTAAATGCAGGGAATGGAGTGGCCTGTCCGAAATTTAAAGTAGACAGTGTTACCCGCAAGGTTCCAAAGGTTATTGTGAGGTTTGAAGCCATTTTTCAGTGTTGCCTAAGTAAACAAAAGTTTGGTGCTTTTCAGTCGGTCAACACGAATGTACCCAAATAGAGCTGGGTTATGCCCTGATCCTGAAATAAATTACATAAGATTAATAAATACACTAGGATGACCAGTTTCGATCGTCAAGCGATCATCATCAGATCCATTACACTTAGGCTATAACATCTATGTTTGAGAATACAGGTGAAAAATATATACAATATGTACAACTCATGAACATAGGCAAGTCAATTTGGTTCATCAAAAAATGTATAGAACTAAATCTCACTCCTAAATATGTACCAATTAAAACCGTACCGGTTACACCAGCCTCAATCATTTCAACTAAACAAGCCAAAGCGCTTTAGATTAAAAAAAACGAACTAGATTTGCATACATAAGAAAGCAAAAATGCAACCAACAACTATACGATATTCAATTGCAACTAAGTAACTTCTGGCACGCATCCCAATGGGACAGTTTTACCGAGCACCTACACGACACCATCAAAATCAGAGCAACGAGGAAACACGAAACGCTAGAATATAAACTAAGAAAACTAGGAGAAACACAGAATAATCAACCTAGTGAACAACTCACGAATAACAATGAATTCAATTTCCACAGCAGGGTAATTTCCACAGCAGGGTAAACAACAGAACGAACGTAACCTTCTCTCAAAATGAAATGGATATGCTAGACAAAGGTTTGAAATACAACTGCACAGACGCACACACGAACCATAATATAAAACAGTTAATCACAGATATCGAGATAGCCAGTCACAAGCTCCCAGCAGAAGACAGGGAATTAACCAAAAATCTTGCCACCAACGAAGCCAAAAAAATCCTCAAACGAGAGGGCGAAAACAATTACACTCAAAACAACAAACAACTAAAAGAAATAAAGTCATTGAAACAAAAAATAAAAGAACATGACTTAATCATCACAAAAGCAGATAAGGGAAATACCACAGTAATGTTGAACAAAACAGAATACATTGAAAAAACAGTCGAATTCCTAAACAACAACGAAATCAAGGAATTAGCAAAAGACCCCACCAATAAATTCCAAAAACAAATAAAAAGTGTATTAAAAGAAACAGAATAAATATTGACCAAAGCTGAAAAATCAAAACTAATAAACATGAACCCGAAAATACCGTCATTAAGGGGACAACCAAAAATACACAAAAATGAGTGCCCAATGAGACCAATAGTCAATTGTAGGAATGCGCCTAATTACAAAATCAGCAAAGAGTTACTAAAAATCTTAAAACGCCGCCTTTCCAACGACAAAAACAACTCTGTAAAGACACAACGGTAGTAACAGCACTGAACACCCTACAAATGAAACCTAGCATGAGGCTTGTATCTTTCGATGTAACTAACATGCACACCAATATTCCTATTAATGATGCAATCAACACTATCGAAAATAACTTAAAATCCAACAATTCGGAAAAAGAAACTGAAGAGATCGTGCGACTACTGAGGGTCGTCCTCGGCCAAAACGCGTTTCAATTCGACAAAATGTACACACAAACAGAAGGATTAGCGATGGGATCACCACTAAGCGGATTAATCGCTGACATCTTCATTAATGCACTAGAAAATGAGTTTTTAGAAAAGACTTCAACAAAGGGAATAATAATATGGAAAATATACGTAGATGATGTAATTTGCATCTACGATACTGAATTAACAAGCGAAGAAACAATTCTCCAATCCATTAATAGCCTACACCACTCAATCAAATTCACCAAGGAATCCGAAACAGATCGAAAAATAAATTATCTCGACATAACTATTGAAAGTAAGGACAACGAGCTTTCATACTCCATGTTCCGAAAAGCCACACAAACCTCGCATGCAATCGACAATCTGTCTAATCACCCCAGTACGCATAAATTAGCGGGGTTCAATTCAATGGTGCACAGAGCTTTAAACATACCCATGTCAACAGACAATTATAATAAGGAAATAAGAACCATTAAACAAATAGCAAAGGAAAACAATTTCCCGCCAAGCAAAATAGACCAAATTGTAGCCAAACATAAAAATAAAGATAAAAGGATTCCAAAACCGGACATTAATGGGAAAAAAAAATTCGCGCGCTTCAACTATGTGAATGAGAACACATAAAATCACTAATCTATTCAAAAAGCAAGGCATAAAAATAGCATTCACAACGAATAATACGACCGGGAGGCACCTGCAAAATAGCAATCTAAATAAACAAAACCCGTATTCAAAGTCAGGGGTATATTCTATTACATGCCAAGACATTGATTGTCAAGCTAATTACATTGGACAGAGCGGAAGACGAGTAGATACACGTTATAATGAACATAGGAATGCGATAAGATACGGAACACATTCAGCCGTATGCGAACATATGTGTGACACGGGGCACAGCTTCACTAAAATCGAGACCGATCTAAAAATAATTCATCACGAATCGAAAGGCAGAGCTCTCGGCATAAAAGAAGCAATCGAGATTCACCTAGCCAAACAAAACAATCCCAACAATCTAAATGAACACACTTTTATGGAGAGTTCACCCCTTTTCGCTCTACTAAAAACACACACACCCTGTCGAAAACAAGACACAACTTAGCGATACAGCCAAGCTAGATAAAAAGGGGGGGGGGGGGGGAAATAGCGGTGTTTATAGGTAAATGTTATTTGGATCAGGTGTACTATGTACATTTTTCTGCAATAAACCTAGGCCGATATGCGCGGCAGTATTAAAGGTGCCGGGATGTCTTCAATAGACCGTGTATCGCTTAGTATAAATGGCTTTTTAGCCCATGCGTGGCGAAGATAGTTCCACGGTCTTTAGTAGTTGCAGACTCCTGCATTCAATAGCATACACTTTTATCTAGATTTGGCAAAGTCACACAAATATACATGGCACTGACCTCTGGAAGAACATAGCAACTAAAGGGGGAGGAAGGGGAAAACCAGTTCCACCCAGCGAACACTCGGGGTTAGTCGACTACAACTGCTGTCTATGGCAACACGCAACTGCTTCAAGTTCCAGTTAAAGAGACAACTCGATAAGTATAAGCTTGCATTATTTCAGTATAACCATAGTTGATTTTGTAAAACCATATAATCACCCCTAACAGACAAATTCCGGATTTTCATCACTATTTTAGAAGTTTACCTAACATTAGATATACCACATTTAACATACACCGACTGTTGCATTACCAACACTGCAACTAAATAATTGTACATATTGTACATATTTTTCACCTGTATTCTCAAACATAGATGTTATAGCCTAAGTGTAATGGATCTGATGATCGCTTGACGATCGAAACTGGTCATCCTAGTGTATTTATTAATCTTATGTAATTTATTTCAGGATCAGGGCATAACCCAGCTTTATTTGGGTACATTCGTGTTGACCGACTGAAAAGCACCAAACTTTTGATGGATAAAGTTCCACCTTCATCAAAAATTATGTGTTGTGTGTGAGCGGCGATAAGCTGTTGAAGAAAATGAGCACATTATAACGAAGATTCGCTTCCATAACGACTCAATCGAATAAGTTGCGAATCCCCGTTTTGCAAATCGCAGTTACGGCATATGGGAAATATAAACAGAATGGCTATACACAAATAAAAGACACTGACATACACTACCCTTTTAAATTACAAGATAAATAGCTTCGTTAGAAGTCATAAAGTACACGGGTGTACCCAAAATAAAATAGTTGCCGATCCGGACTTACGCTTGCAAAAACTAGTGGCACGTTAACGTGACAGACAACAAACTCACAGGTTGACCGAGAGTCACCACACATTTACATAAAAATATGGCATCCAGCAATGCGCCAAAGCAACAGCAACAAAATAAGAAAACAGGCTGAAATGAGTTTCATTGACATAACACTAGAAAAATTAGGGATGGCGGCATGAATAGCTCCCCATTTAATATCACAACATTTGTATAATCATTCAGGCCTCATTTATCTTTCAAGAATTGACAGGAACTCAATGCCTGCTACAACGAACTTATCTAAGCCTCTGATCTGTGTGTGCAGTGGAACGCTCTCTCACTCAACTTCGACAAAGCCAGCAGGTGTGTCAATATCAAAATATAACTGGGGGTTCCCTTGCCTTGAGTACCGTTAGGTACAACCTTCTTAGGTTCCTGTAAATGCAAATAATTCACACAATATAAATCAGACATCTCGAATAATCCTCTCAAGGACTTCAAGATTCAAACAACTCCAGATCAATCGACCAGCAGGTAGCGATTATCAGAGTAATATGCGGCAATACAGACAGTGACCATTCACTTCCAGCTAGCATATAAAATTCACACACATCATTATGACAACACCTGAACTCGGCTCCAAAATCCACACAAATACACACCAGATCAGAGTTTCCTAATATGCCTTCTGAAGACAAAAAGGAAGCTTTTAGTTTAACGTGACCGTTAATCTTGAGATCATGAGCCACGGGACCTCCTTTTTACGTGGAATCCGAACCACAGGACATGGCACTTCACTTCGAAAATCTCACATGCATTGATCGGGAATCGAATCCGGACCGCCTTGGTGAGAGGCATACAGCTAGACCGCTGAGCCACCACGCCCCGCTTCTGAAGACATTAAACTCGTGAATTTAACCATATAAAATTAGTTGACGATAAAGCTAAAGGCTTCTCGTATAAAAATAAATTGCTTCAAAGCAACATCACAATTATTATTTCTGAATAGCCTGACCGACTATAAATTCACAAAACAAAGATAATATTCCCCCCCCCCCCCCCCCTCTGAGTTTACGTTAAACTAATACAAGATTCATTTATCACCACGAAGTAGTTTCCTGGTCATGAAAATACTCGACCGCACGCGAACTGCCATGTGCTCCAACGCGACATAGTTCGTACACTTAAGACATCAACAAATTACGAGAACAAAAATTATATTTACATACATTGACACGTTACGCCCACGAAATTAAAACGTATGTCAGCCAACAAAAGAACACTAAGAATTTACATTTAAAATACAAACAAATCAAATATTTACAATATTTACAAGATTTTCCCATATAGCACGTGACCCGACTTGTCCAAAATTAAATAAATTTAATTTGTGTACTCATTCCATTCAGCTCATACGTCAGCGAGTATCACCAGCCATCTCCTCAATGGATCTGCTTAGCCCATCATTGACATCTCGGCAGTGGTCGTAAAATATGTCTTCCTTCCTTCAATGGATTGTTACTGTCGACCAAAGTATTATGTGTACTCGAGTTTGAAGGTTGTTTGTTAAGTAACCAATAGACCTACATAAAATCCAATACCATCATCATTTTCGTCGTTCTATTTTACGTTAGGTCATGTAGGTTTGGATTTTTAAAATTATATTTTAATATTTGTTATCGCAGTTGGAACACAAGAAGTGCCCGTTTTTAAGCGTGTTTCAACCATGCGTCACATTTAAGAATTATTATCTCAAAAGCCCGTCATCAGATCGAATCCAAATTTTAACACAATATACATTGGAATGTTGTATAACTGGTTTATTAATTTCACAATTTTGTGTGTCCAAGAAACAAAGTTGTTATCATTGTTGTAAGGTAACTTTTTCTCGGCTCAGGGTGGTTGGAAAATGTAGTTCTTGGTTGCGTTGTAATCATTATACATCAAAAAGTTATGCTGTATGACTGTGAAATACGTAAATTAATTCACTTATTTTATATCGGTTGGTATTTGTACGAGGAAATAACACGTCATGATGCGTGTGGGCACAATTTCGGCAACGCTGTACAGCTGTTCCCGGACCGACTAGCTGGTGAAACATGTGTTATTTCCCTGTAGAAATACAAACCGATATAAAATAAGTGAATTAATTTACGTATTTCACAGTCATACAGCATAACGTTTCGATGTATAAGGATTACAATGCAACCAAGAACTACATTTTCCAACCACCCTGAGCCGAGAAAAAGTTACCTTACAACAATGATAACAACTTTGTTTCTTGGACACACAAAATTGTGAAATTAATAAACCAGTTTTACAACATTCCAATGTATATTGTGTTAAAATTTGGATTCGATCTGATGACGGGTTTTCGAGATAATAATTCTTAAATGTGACGCATGGTTGAAACACTCTTAAAAACGTGCACCTTTTGTGTTCCAACTGCGATAAAAAATATTAAAATATATATCAAAAATTCCAAACCTACATGATCTAACGTAAAATAGAACGACGAAAATGATGATGTTATTGGATTTTATGTAGGTCTATTGGTTACTTCACAACAACCTTCAAACTTGAGTGCACATAATACTTTGGTCGGCAGTAGTTCATTTCGCTGCTAGGATAAAATTCAAGATTAGCACACGCTTCATTTTTGCTAGCGAACTGCTATAATTTCAGCTACTCAAGAAGTTCCCTAACTCTTGTGGTATGATAACCACCTACATAAATCACTGATTTATCGTAGAACTTAATACAACCTCAGTTGCTTCGCAAACAACTGATAATATGCAGAAATTTTACAAAGTATTGTGCATCGCACAGATGCGTAAATAAGTCTAAGTGCCATCTAGATACGCAAAGTAACAAAGTGTCGTCTCGACACAAATGAGTATAGTGTTCCCTTAGATACGGGCAAATCCAATGTTCATCACCGCACTTTCAGCACAATTTATATGAAAATGACAATTTTAAGGGAAGGGTTGAGCTGCTGAGCTAAATTCGGATGCACTAGGGCTACAGACTTGCAAGACCATTCAAAATATTCGTTGCATTCTGCGCATTCATAATATCATTGTCCGCAATAAATTCGATCGTCAACTGTCTTGCAAATTCATTGCCGCCAAACCCTCGGTCCAGTTGTTGTGATGCCCGATTCCCGGGACTCTAGGCGTCATATCTCTTCATTGGCTGTTCATTTCACTCAGTTCGCGCTTTTCTTGCAGATCTCCACCCCATAGGCGTGGCTAAAACATCTTCCCATCTCAACTTCTAGCTCTCTTTCCTTGTCAGATGCTCATAGACAATGAAATATTATGAACATGCGTCAGTGGCTTGGTAACGCGCACTAGGTCCTTAACCCAGTCTAGAACGGTACCTATTTGGCTTCAAGATAGATGTCATAAATAGTTTGCAGTACCTTCCCATTGTCAAGCGGATTGTACCTTGTGACCCTCAGTCGCCAACGCAACTACCTGAATGTTGTGAAATCTGAGCGAGTTCTAGCTTCTCAGTGCCAGGATTTCCATACAGAATGAATAAAACTTAGAAACATTAATATTGATCCAATATTAATGGCTCAATATATAGATAGATGGATAGATAAAAGATGTGCTTCCAGGCAATTTATGAAATCTTATTTTCTCGTCATATCAGATGTCAGTCCTGTACACATAAATAAAATATAATAATACATCACCAGATGGATCATTGCATACCAATACTGCCGGGTGGTCGCAAAATACACACATCAAAAAAAGTTTTGCATCACCTCGGTTCCCAGATCTCCGGCATATAGACGTTGACTGTGTATATTGTATCCAAGATACAGTCCCTTTGACTGTTCATAGATGTCACTAAAACTGCTCAAAGATGTAAACAACCATGCATGAGCAGGGCCTATTAGACGGAGGGGGTACGACAGCCGATCAGTTCCAGTCATTCCACCAGGACGAAGGTACGCTGCTCATGTTGTCTGTAGTTCTACCATGCCTAGAAGGTCAATACCGCAGTTCGATCGCGTCCGCATTGTTACTTTGTGTCAAGAAGGGCTCTCAACAAGGGAAGTTTCCAGGCGTCTCAGAGTGAACCAAAGCGATGTTGTTCGGACATGGAGGAGGTACAGAGATACAGGAACTGTCGATGACAGGCCTCGCTCAGGCCGCCCAAGGGCTACTACTGTAGTGGATGACCGCTACTTACGGATTGCCGCTCGGAGGAACCCTGACAGCAATGCCACCATGTTGAATAATGCGTTTCGTTCAGCCACAGGACGTCGTGTTTCAACTCAAACTGTGCGCAATAGGCTGCATGATGCGCAACTTCACTCCCGACGTCCATGGCGAGGTCCAGCTTTGCAACCCGGACACCATGCAGCGCGGTACAGATGGGCCCAACAACATGCTGGATGGACCCCACGGAATTGGCATCACGTTCTCTTCACCGATGAGTGTCGCATATGCCTTCAACCAGACAATCGTCGGAGACGTGTTTGGAGGCACCCTGGTCAGGCTGAACGTCTTAGACACACTGTCCAGCGAGTGCAGCAAGGTGGTGGTTCCCTGATGTTTTGGGGTGGCATTATGTGGGGCCGACGTACGCCACTGGTGGTCATGGAATGCTCCGAAACGGCTTTACGATACCTGAATGACATCCTCCGACCCATAGTGCAACCATATCGGCAGAATATTGGAGAGGCATTTGTCTTCATGGACGACAATTCTCGACCTCATCGTGCACATCTTGTGAATGCGTTCCTTCAAGATAACGACATCGCTCGACTACAGTGGCCAGCATGTTCGCCAGACATGAACCCTATCGAACATGTCTGGGATATGTTGAAAAGGGCTGTTTATGGACGTCTTGACCCACCAACCACTCTGAGAGATTTACGCCGAATTGTCGTTGAGGAGTGGGACAATTTGGACCAACAGTGTCTTGATGAACTTGTGGATAGTATGCCACGGCAAATACAGGCATGCATCAATGCAAGAGGACGTGCTACTGGGTATTAGAGGTAGTGGTGTGTACTGCAATCTGGACCACAAATGCTGAAAGTCTAGCTGTATGATGGTACAACATGCAATGTGTGGGTCTCATGAGCAATAAAACGAGCTGAAATGTTGTTTGTGTTGATCTCTATTCCCTTTGTATTTAACGGTTCCGGAACTCTTGGAACCGAGGTGATGCAAAACTTTTTTTGATGTGTGTATATCAATTTCCTTACGCACTGCACTACAATGCTCGATGAATGTGTGTGCTCGCAGTGATGCTCCAATTCTTACCTGGCGCCCTCTACAGGTTGTGGAGGCACACGAATGTGACACCAATGGTGTATCGTATCTTAGGTCTACTGGCGTAAGAATGTCGCATTTTAACTCGCTTAAATGACGTACGAAGAAGGAAAGGTTTTTTAATGTCCCTCATAACTGCTACGGCTTTAGAGACGCCGGAGGTGTGGGAAGTTTGGTCTTAAGGGGTATCTAATGCACACCTATTGTCACCACCTTCAAGTAAGCTTCCTCAAATACCAACCGACTATGCCGGGATTCAATTCGATGTCCTAACTGCTGGTTAACCGACTGTAAAAGAGGTTTGTCCGAAATCTTACCACAGCAAGGACCTCCGGAAAACTTCACGACTTGCACTTTACCACTCAAGTGTACATGCCTTTCTTTCTATCTGCACTAAATGACAGTGCATTGCAAAAACTACTAAGGGGAAATCACTATCACGATGAGTCTAAAAGTCCCATCAGCAATGGATCGCTGCGCATATACACTGTGGTGCGACAAGATGCCGGCATGTTGAGCTTATGACGTCAGGTAAAGAATGTCATCACCGGGATTTGAAACCCGGAAATCCGGGAACGTTTAGAATCCAGCCAGCGTCTTCAACTGCGTCTCCGTGCTTTGGCTCTGTACTCACTAGAAACTAGTTTTAAAACGTTATTTTAGGAAGTCACAAAGCCGAGACTTTATTCTTAGTTGATTCAGTTCGGTGCTTTTAGACATTGTGGTCATTTGCCCCCATGAACTTTGAGTGTGTGAAATTTGTATCATTGTAATGGATGCAGTAGTATGTGTATTGGTAATTGAGTCTACGAATGGGTGGGAGGCGACCGCGACATTTGCATTTGGCTGGAGTAAATTTGGAGAAATCAAGGCCACTGTCTTACTTCTAATTAGAGGGCCAATTCCCATTCTTAGGGGACCACAGCGCCGACCTTGGATTTAATCTCAGATCTTGAATTAGGTTTGGTCTGTTTGCACGGATCTCATGGTCACAGCGCAACGCGGGTGTGTCATAAATAAACCACAAGTCTTACGCACTAAAAAATGACAAAATATGCATGCATCTATGCACTAAAAATGGTTTAAATATACACTAAAATTGTAAATATTAGAAAGATTAAAAAAAAGCACCAATTTGTCACAGAACACAGCTTGGGACTCTGACCAGAAGATAATGTATGCTGTGATATTTCTTTTTCATTTCAACGTATAAAAATGCTACATCACAACGAAAAATTAAATTTAAAATTATTAACCATGCTGTGAACGAGCTTTGAACTTTTTTATTAGTCGTTCTGAAAGTTTGCGCTGCCGTAGTGGGGTGAGCTTCCACAGCCAAAATGCCGGGGAAACTTAATCGATTCCAAAGCTGACCGTGAAAGAGTTCTGAAAATCGGCAATAGACTTGATGTCGTGAAGAATGTCCTCCCACCTCCTTCATCCCCTGTACATGATTTTACTATAGGGAGAAGTAACACTATCAGATAACACCCACAAATTAATAACACCGAGAATCGTTCCTAGACCTAAAAAAAAAGAAGAAAAAAACGTGTGCACTGACAACAACAAAAATAAGTCTCTATCTAACTCAAGGCATAACTGAGAAATTAGTACCAATTTTGACAGATTGTGTGTTAAATGTGAAGGGCCTTATTTTCCTAAGGGACTGGCCCATCTCTTGAATATTAAGCGCAGCCGCCTTATTGGATGTATTGTATACATATCTTCAAACATAAATTATGATGTGCATATAACACATTCAATTAGAAATAAGCAAACATATCTGTCAGAGATTGGCACTGTAAACTGAAAGCAAAATAATAAAACCTTTTGAAACATAATCTTAGTGGTTTTACGTCCCTTTTAACAACTGCAGCTTTTGGGGATTCCGGGGTGCCGGAATTTTGCCCCGAAGGTGATCTTTAACGTGCCAGTATATTTACTGGCACGGCTCCCGTCACATTTGTGCACCCACAAATGCCAACTGGCTGCGCCAGGATTCGATCCTGCAACCTTGGGCTCAGCAAGCGAGAACGTTACCGCCAAGCCACGCAGCCAGCCCATTTTGAAACATAATAAGTACTCTATTCATGTAAGGAAAGAAATAAAGGCATTTTAGTTCTTTACGGAACTACTTGTTCCAATTGTAAATAGGCTAGCTATTGTCCATCTGAATTATTTAAAAACGTGCCGTGAAAAAGTGGCTATCCCAAAGCTCCTCGTGGTAGAAGCTGGAAAATAGAGAACTACCTCTAGGATAAATTGAGCTCAGGCAGAACATGTCTAAATACCGTATTGCATCAGAATTAATTAAGCTACAACAGGGACTCCGAAATTGAGGTGGAGCCCTTTAACAAAATAATTGGTCGTATGCGACACCATGCTTAATCCACTCGGACGCTAACAGTACTATCTGGCGTGGTCGCATCTGGGACGCGAATGAGTTCAGAGGTTCAAATCCCGGCCCTGCCGAAATCCTTCTTGAGTGTGGCTGTACCCCAGTTTTTCACACCAGGTAAATGCCGGGTTGGTACCCTATTTCAAGTCCCAGGGCACATACCCTATTCCAAGACCAAAATAGTCACACTACTACTCATCCTACTGTCAACATAACGTCACAGGTTATCAGATCATTACAATGCACACACAATTAGACGGTGCCGATAACTAAATATACCCCGAGCCCTCTAACTGAATCAACGATGACATTCACTTACCTGGGACATCGTGGCTGTCAACTTGATGTGTGAAATCTATGTGGTAATCTCTATTAGTGTTGTGTCTCCGCTAGTGTATATGTCATTAGGCCAGAGGGACAGACTTATTATAGCAATCAAAAGTAACCGTGGTTAAGTGCTCTGCAATTGAGGTAGGCGAACCCGATATATGACATCACGGGGAAACGGCAGTGAAAAGGACGTCAATCACAGACAGAGAATTCTGATCATTATTATTAATATTCTCGTTTCTCTGGGATCGGGGATGTTTCAGATTGCTTTTAGGCCAGATGCCCTACATGACGCAAACCTATGATGATGATGATGATGATGATGATGATGATGATGATGATGATGATGATGAGTGGTGTTTTAAGGGGCATAACATCGAGGTTTATTTATTTTCCGTGTCCAAATCAAATTAGGTTTTGCCAGTAAGTAGCAACAGTTATAGCATTAGCATTTGCAGCCAAAATATCGTCTTTTGAACATATGTCCTCCATCAAGGGGCAGATCAGCAGGTGTTCTGGGTCTTATAAAATGCTGCAGTCACAGAACTCATCATTGTTGACGAGCATGTTCCATTTCTTGAGATTATTCTTGCAGCGTGAAACCCCCGTCCTTCCAAATTCCAAATGGCAAGTTGTGACCAGGTGCCATTTTTTCTGATAGAGGAATAGTTGGGTCTGTGATCTCTGTCTTCCATATCTTCACACGGGCAGCTTCTTGTGAGCCTTCGAGGGCTGTTACTCCCCTCAAAAAGCTGTTTCTGGACTTAAGTCTCTGTCGGGCTGGTTGTTGGCCGAAAAGTGGATGCCTTGAATCGGTTTCTTGCCGTTTCTTCTCAGATGCTGCTGCTACCATTCTTCGGACATGAGGTGGAGAAATTCCTATAAGAGGGTAGATCTTCTGAAGTGGTGTTGGTCTAAGACACGCAGATACAATCCTGGAAGTCTCATTCAGAGCTATATCCACCTCTTTGGAATGTGGAGAAGAAAGCCAAACTGGTGCTGCATATTCAGCAGCTGAGAAGCTCAGTCCAAGGGCTGAAGTTCTGAGAGTGGTGGGGTGAGCACCCCATGTCCTTCCTGTTAGGCATCTTAGTATGTTATTTCGTGCAGATACTTTACTTTTGGTGTTCAAGCAATGTTGCTTGAAAGACAGAGTTCGATCGAGGGTGACACCAAGATATTTTGGTGTAAAACAATGAAGGATTGTTTCACCTTGCCACTTAATGTTCAATGTCCTCTTGGCTTCTTTATTTCGTAAGTGGAAAGCACAAACTTGCGTTTTGGCTGGATTTGGCTTCAAATTATTTCTGTGATAGTATCGACCAAGTTCTTCCAAGGCACAGGACAAAGAATGTTCTACTTCTTCAAAGCTACGACCTTGCACGGCTACTGCAGTGTCATCTGCGTAGATAAATCGCCTGGTGCCTTCTGTTCTGGGCTGGTCATTGGTGTATACATTGTAAAGCAGTGGTGCTAAGACGCTACCTTGAGGTAGTCCATTCTTCTGGAGGCGCCAACGACTATTTTTCCCAAGGAGAGACACGTAAAATCTTCTGTTCTCAAGGAAAGTTCTTAGCAGTGAGGTCAGCCTGTAGTCCTTTGTCAGTTCATAAATCTTACGAAGTAGTGTGTTATGATTAACAGTGTCGTAAGCAGCAGTTAAATCTACGAAAGCTACACCAGTAATGCACTTTTCCTCAAATCCATTCTGTGTGTGCTGAGTAAGGCTCAGAATTTGACCTGCTTGGTCTAAAGCCTGCCTGTTCAGAAATCAGTTTGCTATCTATAGAATCAGATATTCTATTAAGAATCATTCTCTCCAGCAACTTATAGGTGTGACACAGAAGTGAAACTGGCCGAAAGTTCTTTGGGCTATCAAGAGTCTTCCCAGGTTTTAGGATCGCAACTATCCGAGCTTTTCTCCATACCTTAGGAATCTTCAGCCTGGATGTAGAGTTGTTCATCAATGAAAGTAACCATTGCAGTGTTGCTGGTCCAAATTGTTTTATTTGCTCCGCTCTGAGATCATCCAACCCAGCTGCATTGTTCGATTTCAGACCGCCGATTGCTTTCATAAGTTCTTCCATCGTAAACAGGTCCTTAAGGAAATCAATCTCTTCTTCAATACACCGTTCAAGTGTCTCTGTATTTGACTTAGATTTTGAAGTCTTTCCATTTAAGATCAGATGGTGTGCTATCTGATTAGCAGTTACTTGAGTCAAGTTAAAAGGCGGGCTAGTCGGATCTCCACTGAGGTTCTTAAGAAGACGCCATGCTTGTCTACTATTCTGTTTCATATCGATATTAGAAACCAAGCTATTCCATCTGTCTGCGCGTGTCTGACCGAGAGAAATCAACAGTGCATGCCCAGCTTCCATTGTTTCCTCGGAGAAGGGGTCCATATCATACAAGTTGCGGTAGTTTTCCAAAAGAGATATATTCTGATCAGAAAGACCTGGAATATATTCTGTTCTGCATCCTCTTGGTATGTTCTTTCGCGAGACGTTTTTCACTACGGAAATAAAGGTGTCATAGTTTTCTAGTTGTGGTTCCACTTCCCCTATGGCTACATCAAGTTCACAACTGAACTTAGGCCAGTTCGCCTTCTTGAAGTTGAAACTACGTTGGAAAGGTGCATTTGCTGGTTTAACAATTGGTTCGATTCTGCATAGTAAGGGTCGATGCTGTGAGCGGGGAATAGCCTTACCAACAATTTTGGTGCACTGCTCAGCTAATTTGTTGGTAATAAAAATTAGATCAGGATTATATCCTCTTCTCCATCGGCCGCTGTTAAACGATGGTGGTGGTTTTGGGTCGTGAACTAGACTGAGTCCATTATTTTCAGACCACTTTTCTAGCTCTGCACCATTTTCATCTGTAGATGTATACCCCCATGTAGTTCCATGACAGTTGAAATCACCAAGTATTAAGTTGACGTTACTATATTTGAAATTTATAGGTTCCTTAAACACAAAGCTCTCTTCGGGTGGCTTGTAAACAGATGTTACAGAGAACTGCGCTGTTTCGATAGTGAGGATTTCGATGTTTTCCTCAGACAAAGCAACAGACGTGATATTTAATCCGCTCTTACAGAATATTGCACTACCATCGTGTGGACGTTCCAGAATAAGTCTCATACCTTTGATTTTCGGTCTTCGTCCCGATGGTCCTCTATGAGTTTCTTGTACAGCAATGACATCGCAGTTACATTGGCTGCACAGATCTGCTAGTAGATATTCTTTTTGGCTGGATAGTCACTCGATGTTTATGGACATAACTACGAGTGCTGGCCTTGATAAAGGCCCACTGGTTTTAATTGATTTGGTAGTGAAAGGATCAGCCGTCAGTTTATTTTTAATCATTTTCTGACGTTGCCCTGGGTACGCCCGATTGCTCATCTGTCACAATCTTCGGAGAGGCTCCTTTCGTGCATCGAGGTTATCGGCCCCTAATGGTTTGGTTGATAGTGAAAGATCAGATGAAAAGGAGAAAAAGAGGAAACACTAGACCCAGCTCAGGAATCCCTCGGGGTCGCCAACGTCATCTGCCGTGAGGCATTGAAGGTGTACCACTATCCAGGGTGCACCATAAGCGTTGGAGCTACAAACCCCCCGTTTCTTTTAGGGCCTGGGGCAGATGGCCGGAGATTCCATGAAAACAAAAGAGGTCTGACCTGTCGAAGAATGAGGGACCAGGAAAGATGAGACAAGGACCAATTAAGGTGGGAAAATGAAAGAGACCCTAGGCCTCGGGATACCCTAATATCTTCGGGGTCGGAAGAGAACAAGACTTGACCAAATGAGCTCACAGGGGGAAGATTACAGAAGGGAGCCCAGCACAAGTAAGCGGAAGCATGCCAGGCTCAGCTGGGTTTCCGTGTTCGCCAACCCACGTCACATTAGGCGTGAGCCCCTGGGGGGACGCCAACCTAATCAGAAGGGTTAATGTAAGATGAAATAAGTAAAGTTAAATGAAACTGGGCAAGCTCGTTGCCTGTTGGAAGTATCATCCGGATATTTTCCTATGGTTGGGACCGATATTTTCCTAGGGTTGGGAATGAGAAGCCATGCAAAACCATTTCAAGGATGGCTGACGGTGGGATTCGCGAACCATTTGTTACCCCGAGTCCGGAGATACGATAACATCGCACCTTAGTTCGCGTAGCTAACGCGACCGGTAAGCATGCATAAACACAAAACCTTCTCAAATAGCACACCTTTCACCGCTATGCTAGAGTAGAGCCATGCGCGGATTTTAAAAAATGTTATCCGCATCCGCCCCGCATCCGCACGACTTTTTTCCCGTAATCCCACGTTTGTTATCCGAATCTACTGGCATTACAGTAATATTTTTAACTAAGCATACATTACTAAAGCAACATATTTAGACATTAGATGAAAGTCGTTCCCTTAGGCTTAGTATGTCATTTGCTATGTTTAAAATGAATATTACACAGCCAGAAATGCAACCCTTTCCTGTTCGGAGTGTTAATTAAGCATAATGGCATAATTTGAATGAGATTAGCTTAAATCATCATCTTACATTCATCATTAAAAAAAGGAAAATTATGATATATCATAATATACATATGGGTCCTAGCAATGATATTTAGCCTAAACAAGTTCGGAATGTATTTTTAAAAACTATCCGCAAATTCTCCCCTAACATTATCCGTAGCGTATCCGCTATCCGCCAGCCATGCTAACTATAACCTCATGGCGGAAATTTTTGCGGATATCAGCTATAGTCTCACATCACATGCGAATGCTACGTCGAATTGACACTAACTCAATATTCGTTGAAATGTGTGCGTATGGCTGCTGCGATATTCAGTTAAACGATATGAATGGATTGTATTCTACAACCGCGTATTACATTAACCCCACCACTCCAGATCTGCTTCTCGTTCTAACACACTTGATCCTTGACCTACACTGAACTTGATTGGAGTTGGCCAAGGTGACGTCAGTCCTCGCGCGGCGCCACTTGTCACACTTCGTCCGAATTGGTGTGACCGCGGCTAATAATGGGTGGTTATTGAAAACCTAAAGAAACATTTTAGAACATAAATATGAGCTTAAATCTCTGGACAAATGCTCTAAAATGGATCAAATTTTACTTCAAATATGTGTACGAACTGAACTCATCGCCGTCGTGTAGTTATGAAGCTCCGGGCACAGTGGTCATCAGGCCCGTGCACTTGGGGAGTGTTGGATCAGTTTGATAACGATTTTGGTATCTGTACTAGAGTGTGTATTAGTAATTGGGGAAGATGCGGTCGTGGCTTTCGTTGGGTACCATTCCAACATTCGCCACGAGTAGAAGGCCATGGAAAACGACTTCCAGGATGGCTGACGTAAGAATCGAATACTACTACTATTTTCACTAGTCCTCAAAAGCCTGAACGTACCCCGTTCCAGCCCTAATATCAGATTAAAATGTCTTGGCCGAGCTGGGAATAGAACCCAGGACCATCGTCTAAATTAGATCTCATACACCACAACGGCACACTGGAACGTGTTCCTGTACAGCCGTGAGTGAATATTTATTTTGAACATATAATAGGTTTGTTGTTATTTCCATTCAGTGTTTGAGATATCTTGGTCATAAGCCCGGTGTACTTCCTGTGCGAAATTTATCTGATAGCATAGAGACTGTAATAGTAAGTGTAGCGCTATTATTAAGGTCCAGGATTGGGGTAGGTACCCCAGGACTTGAAATAAGGAAGAAAATGTGGAAAGCTACTTGGGAAAATCACATTCAAGAAGACCACTGTCGGTGCTCGGGTCAGAAACCCCGGAAGCCGAACTTGGATTTTTTGTTTCGGGGCGTGACTTAGCGCCCTCGACTATGCAGCTGGGCAAAACGACATAATTAATCATTATCATCATCGTGTTGGTAGCCACTTTTCAATGTTGCCTTGGTAATCGATATTTAATGCTATTCAGTCGGTCACCACGATTGTACCCAATTGTAATGGGTGTTTCCCTCATGTAATTTTTTCCAGGTTTAGGGAAACACCCAATACAATATTGTGCAATCGTGTTGACCGACTGAATAGCACTAAAACTATATTATTATTATTAATAATATTAGCATATTATTATTATTAATAACATTAGCAAAGTACACAAGGTTACACGACCACGATACCGCCAAGACCCTGCATGAAACAACAACAACAACAACAAACAATGAAAAACACAACGTGTTGTATGGCAATAATTTTATCCACTTAAGAAATATTCACAAATTTATGAATTTTGCTAATCAAATTTAGATGCATTCTCGAGGCTTATGGATATCTCTACATTTGGAGTGACACCCATGTCTCTTTCCACCTGCAGAATCGGGCAATTTTCAAGAATCGTAAATATTTGTGTCCTGTAAAAGAAAAGTCACTGTCCCTACGTATTGCTCCAATTTTCCAACACCAGGGATACCTAAAATTATGTGGATACCATTTTAATTGATCGATTTCTCCCGGTCTTTAATTCTATTGAAAAGCATTTAGTTCTAGGGAATAGCTTCCATGAATGTACACTTACAAGTTCCATTCCAAGCATTGCACATTTACTTTCATAAGCCTGATGATACTAACCGTTGTGCTGTAGGAATTTGCTATATTCATCAGTTTGGACCACAACGTCAAGGAGGGAAGAGGTCTGGTATTGTCTAGGAGCGTTGTTGAAATTTGTTAAACGATACAAACCGGAGCCCGTGGATATGTTCTACGATTCACTGTGACCTAAGTCATATCCAACTGATATGAAGCACAGTCTGGCGTCATAGCTTCAAAAAACTGTCAATTTTTGCCTTCGAAAACAGTGATTAATAATAATAATAATAATAATAATAATAATAATAATAATAATAGAATATCGTGCAATGTGCATACATAAATTATCCTATGAACATAGCACAACGAAAGATCATGTTAAATAGCATATATTTGTGTGATAGCGTTCACAATGTCGTCCACACAGTTTGAGAACATATAGACCCTATCCGGTTCATGAAAAGTTTTTTCTGAGGCACAGCTTATGGTGAAATATATGGACCGCAAATCGAGTCATGGTGTGTTGCAGTTCATAGCCTGCGTTCATCCGGTCCGTGTATTTAATGGCGTCGCGGCGTCGGTTCAGTAGAAAGCTGCCCAGGTACTACCTTTCTTCTCATGAAAGTTCTGAAGCAAAGCTTTATACTGAGCTGTAGTAGGTAGTAGCATGTTCACATACAGTTCTTCAATGTAGAACGACTATGTCGTTTGAGTTCATATTATGTTAGCCGCGACGGTGCGTTATTTCCTAAACATAGGGTTTTCTTTAGGAACGCCGCTTTTACACTTTCAATCAGAACTAGATAAATATTTGAGATATGTTCCCAGATAATGTCTTGGCATATGTTAGACTATGATAGGGCTATTGGCGTTGCTAAGGTGTGTTCACTGAGGTTTTTGATTCAGTTAACAGTGCGCAACCATTACTTAGAAAGATGATTCGACAAGGTGGGTGAGTCAACTGATACGGTTGATGAAGGTGCCTCCCCCATTTAAGATGGCATTTGCTGAAGGTTTACCATAACTTAAGTCCGTATAGATCTTTATATTACCTGCATTTAGATTTTATGATTTTTTTTAGTAGTAGTAGTAGTAGTACGCAGGTCGATTCATTAGTCAAGGAAAATGTTTTATTTCCCGACAACGTGCCAACACATGAAATTAATTATATACTGTACTGTGGAAGGTATGTTACATGACCTTCGTCATGGAGTCTTGAGTGCACCGGTCTAGACATGAGCACTATCCCCATATCGGTCGTCTGTTGACAGCGGTGCGTAAAGGAGGCAACAAAGGCTATCGTAATGTATGCACGCTGTTCAGCTTAACAGCCGATGCTATTGTTGTTCACCATCGATGGCAACGAACCGTTGATAACCAAGGCGACTACTTTGAAGGTTGTGTTGTTTCATTTAAGGGGCTTGGCCATCTTAGTCTTCAGCCCCGTGTACTTCGGTGTGTGTGGATTTTTGTCAGATTACCTGTGATATTGTATGGCTCTATTAGTGTGTGTGTATTTGTAATTCAGTTAAGGATTGGGAAAGAGGCGGCCGTGGCCTGAAGTTAGGGACCATCCTGGCATTTACCTGGAGTAGAAGTGAGAAATCATGGAAAACCCACTTCCAGGATGGCTGAGGTGGGAAAGGAACCAACCTATTCCCTGTTTTTGCCTCACTTGGCTGAGTGTACACCATTCCAGCCCTCAGACCAGAATTAAATTTCTTTGCAGAGTCTGAGATCGAGCCCGGACTTCCAGGTACTTTTAAGTATGTTAACCATCGACATGTATAAACCCTCGTCAAGAAATGACGCGTCGACAAATGTGGTTGAACAGGTTGCACAAGAATAAAACAATGACTTTGTTATATTGAGAATGTAAAACTGGTTGTACGAGAAGGAAGCAGTGATTTCATAATGTTATACGGCTATTGAATGTTAAGCAGATTGTACCATAATAAAACAAGGACTGGTATATTGGTGATGTTATAACAGATTGTACGAGAATGAAACAGTGATTTCTAAAGGTTCTAGTTGACCTTATTCTTCCACAAAATCTTGCATCCATACCCCATGAGGTGGCAACATTACGAATGTCAAGTAACGTACTTTCCAATGAACTAATATATAGCTAATTTCGTGTGTTGGTACATTGTCAGGATTTTTTTTTTTGCCACGACTTATAAAGTAAACCTCGTAGTAGTAGTAGTAGTAGTAGTAGTACCACCATCCTGAGCAAAACAGCACGCAATCTGCTAGTGTCAATAACGCACGATGCACCATAACACCCCTCTAGACAGATGTAAACAGAGGAGGGCGCACTATTATTGATACCTTGATTGTGGCGAAGTTAGAGATCGTGTCCCTCGCTTACAATTGAACACATATGAATGCAACTTATTACATAGCATAGGCCTACACACAAGTCATTCTTAACATAATATACTACAGTTGATTTAATGTAATTTTAATGTAACTTACCATACTGCGTGGTTAAGTGAGCTCAAGCTTCGTCACAACTCAACATCAAAATCAAAATTAAATTAAATTACAATTTGAAAAATAAAAGGTCTAATCAAACCAAAATACTAAAATTGAGGCCAGCTCGTGGTGTAGCAGCTAACATGCTTTGCTGTGCCCCGGAGGTCCGGGTTAAGATTCCTGGCTCTACCAAAAACAAAACTAGCCTGAGGGCTGGAACGGGGTACACTCAGCCTCGTGAAACAAAACAGATAAGAGCTGGGTTCGATTCCAACCTCAGTCATCTTGGGAGTGGTTTACCGTGGATTCCCACTTGTACTCCAGGAAAATGGTTCCTAAGTTATGGCTGGTAGGTTATTCCTGAGCTTCAACACTACCTGAGGGAAGATGATTGAAAAAAAAAAAGGAGAAAGGTTTAGGAGGGGAAACGATCGTAGGCAAAGAGGGGGGGGGGGGGAAATGGTAGTACGATGGCAAGCAAGGATATGTGAGGTGACATGAATTTATGTACTTTCCCTTCAAAAGGGTGAGATTTTCTGAAGCATTCTGAAATGCTTGAAGGATTTAAATTAGCTGGAATATTTTTTATTACCCGACACTGTCGGATCTCCAACCGAAAGGCTGAATGCCCCTAGAGTGTGCAGAGATAAAGCAACTAGTGCTTTTAGCAATATTATTATTATTATTATTATTATTATTATTATATATCTTCATGAAGTACCAATTGTTGCATTTAAAGCAGGCTAAACTTTTACCCAGCAAGGTGCCGAGTAACAGTTTAGAAAGGATGTAAACCTCAAATCTAACTTAACAAAACCACAATCTTAGACAGTAAATTACAAGCCAGCGAGAAAATCTCTACAAGTAGGAAGCTGGCGGAGCGAGCTATACTTGCCTTAATCCTTCACTAGGATTAGCTGTGATAGCTAAGAGAAACTTAGTAAATGTTGTTAATAGAAGTTTTGTTTTAAACGCATCAAGTGATGGGTTTTTAAAGCTTATCTTTCAGTGATTTGCCTTTTTCTTTGAATATAGAATAATTCAGGAGAAAAATTAATGAATAGAAGGTCTTGCCTAACCGTTTTTCTAGCAAGAGAGATAGAAAACAAATATTAAAGAATTTATTTAACAAATTGAGGAAGTCTTAAGAATAGTAACAATTAGATTTCAAATCTATTTTGGGCAAAGAACAAATTTGTATGTTTTCGTAAACTTTCGAGGTCTCAGACCTATAGTAACAATAAGAAACTTTACACGAGTTTCGAAATTTTACTTATAATTATATAATTAAAAGGCTTAAAGCTCATAACAAAGTAAAAAAATTACAATTTGGTTTAATATTTCGTTGTATTGGTTTATAAGAATACCAAATACTTAGAGAATGCCATTTTTATAAGCGAAAAGGCTATGAATTCCTGGGCAAAGCAGGAGAAGAAAAAAGATTAATAAGAGGTTTCAATAACCCCTTTTATTTACGCAGAGTTTAAGAAATGCCACATTCAAATGGGACAGGTCGCATTAACGAAACCTGGATTACACAAATTAGATAAACGTTTAACAATTGGAAAATTAGAACTTCCTGGTTGAAAAAGGAAAAAATACTTACCGTAGATTATAACCACGGTTATTGAAGCAGAGTGAATGCATGGTAAATGGAGCAAAGTTTGGGAGAGAGCTTATGCTTTGGCGAGGCCTCGTAGAAAAGTAAGTAGTTTAATTATACCCTAATTGTTAGTAAAGGGATTAGGTGTAGGAAACATGGGATTTGAGTCCTGGCCAATTTTATTCATACGAACGAATCGCGACGCGGTAGATTGTTGAAGGGTGATGATGATAATTGTTTTAAGGGGCCTAACATCTAGGTTATCGGCCCCTGATTGTTGAAGGGACACTGTATGTAGCACTAGAGTTTGTTCATAGATTGTAAATTTTCACTATTGCAGTATTTATAGGTTCATTAAGTTACACTTAGACGCAGGGGCGTATATACAATTTTTCGGGGGGGGGGGGGGGGGGGGGGCTGACAATCCCAGAAAACTGAGTATTCTCACGGGATTGTCACCGCAAAATATCCAGAAATATCAACCAATATCTTAGAGCATATAACTTCGTGTAATTATTTTAGATAATATTCAAAGTTTACTGGCAATACAAAAAAGTTGTAAAATACAACACAACACACACATTTAATTTTATACTTAATGAATTTTCTATTATGGCCTATGGAGTATGAATGGCAATTATCTAAATATTTGTA
The DNA here is from genome assembly GCA_946902985.2 of Meconema thalassinum. NCBI lineage: Eukaryota > Metazoa > Arthropoda > Insecta > Orthoptera > Tettigoniidae > Meconema > Meconema thalassinum. Next base: position 387,600,234 of record OX336389.2, read on the forward strand.
AATTTACTAAGCAGAAAGGTAAACATTTTTTTCTTTTTCAAAATGATAATTTATTGCTCAAAAGTACCGTACTGTGGAATTCACAGTTTTGCCTCACAAGGCTGAGTGTACCCCGTTCCAACCCTCAGACCAGAATTAAAATTTATTGGCAGGGCCGGGAATCGAATTCGGACCTCCGGGGCGGCAGCCAAGAATGCTAGCCACTACACCACGATTTAGCCTAATTTCAATCTTATTATTGTTTATAACTTAGCCAATAAGTTAAGATTAGGGTACAACCAAATTTACAATTATTTTATGCTCTTACCAAAGCAACTTAATTTTTATTGGCTAATTTCGGGAGGGGCTGGAGCCCCTCAGCACCCCCCTTATATACGCCCTTGCTTTGACGGGTTTTAGCGGTATGTAGTCTTGATATTGCAGTTTATGAATACACTTGAACTTAAAGGTTGCAGTAATTTTGACGGTATTAAGTATAGTTCTTCACTGTTTAGAGTTTATTTTGAATGGAAAGTTCCAGAACTGTAGTGACAGTTTAAAGGAGCAAGTAGACATCCCACGGAGGTAGATAAAGTTAGTTTTAGAAAGCTATGAATTTAACAGAAATCCCTCGTTGCAGGAAACGTATTCCCTTAGGTCAAGAAATGCTGAATTTCATAACTCTAGTAGCAAGCCTGGTTGGCGAAGAATGACGGTTCCCACGTGGGAGAGTTATTACTCTATTTTGCGGTTTTCCCAACACCGCCTATAACTTTCATTAAAAGCATTCAAAATGATGTTTAAAATCTTCTAAAATGGTTTAAAATCTTCTAAAATGGTTTAAAATCAATGTAGGTAGTTAATTAACTTGCATGATGATTGAAGTTTGAAGCCTCCTGCGACCGTTACACTCAAAATTCAGACATGGCGTCCGTTTGAATCACCACCTTTGAAGAGGAGGAGAACCTCTGCGAGAGGTCTAAACTGTTCCCCAAGCTGACTACACAAAAAGTGAAAGGAGAGTTTGAACACACAACGAGCGAGAAGACGAAGTGGAGGTGGGGAGTGACAAACATAAAACAGGGTAGGTAACATCTGAGCAATATAAACCCTTTACAAATATAATTTTCTTCTTGGAGTAGGGTCTTCAAGGAGATTATAGACGACAAAGACGACGTCTGCTGGAATGGTTTGTAAGTCCTTTGAACTCTATGAATCCCAAAAACTTCGGCAGGTTGCCGCGTGGAGCGCCGTTGCATAGGAAGAAATACATACACTGACGAAAATGGAAATTGCAACATCCAGAAGGAGTGGTGCTACATTGCTGCAATTGAACATGCAGGACGAGTGTTCGGTTGTGATTCGATGATTACACTTTCAAGTCCCTCTGGCCACAAGTTTGGAAGTCAACTACGCTACACCAGAGTACGTATACTGGCGTTGATTCATCCGCGACCAATCACGTGGGGAGTCCTGTAGCAACAATCCAATGGGTCTGAAACTTTGATCGTTTACATACCTACATGGCATCGTTCCATATCTGGAAAATCATCACAAACGACCAATGCCTTCATGGTGTTGCAATTTCTATTTTCTTCAGTGTAACTGAAAGAAACTTAAGTACATTTTAGTGCATATTCAAAGAAAAAGGGAATACAAAGAAGGGGTTCCCTGTTGGTGTCTGCGAAGGGAAAAATAAAAGAAACTAATGAAAGAGAAAAAGCAAAGAGCAGCAAGAGCTAACTCTTAACTAACCGTGTATTCCATTGAATACACCTATGGCCACATCCCCACCTGAATAACAAATACACACTGTTACAGACACCACAATTACACGGGTTGTTAGACAATTCCTCCACACAACCAAATACACGGGGTTAAATGACCACGACAGCCAAAGCCCTTCAAATAAAACTGCAATTGTGTGTTTGATATGTTATAATAATAACCTATATAAAATTTACATAAATATTTATGAATTGTTAACGAATTTCTATTTTCGTAATTAACAAAATATTGAATCTAAGGTACAACACTACAAAAGATTTGGGGTTATTAATACACAGTTGGTAGCCGTGCTGATTCTTATAGCAAGCACAGTCATAATTATGTCCTAAAGCATGTATTGCAAGTACAAAATTTGAATGGAATCTATTCCTTACAATGGACGTTCTGTGCAGTTAAAGCATTGAATCTATCAGCACCCGTAGAATTATGTTGACAATACTGTGATATATCGGTTACTCAAAATTTACCTAGAATATTATGTTCCATAAGTTTAGAACTGTTGGCCTGCATACATTCTGATTTCCTCAGACTAGGGATCAAATTTATACAGAGCATTTATCCAGTGCGTAGTTCGATCTCTTAACGTACATACTGCATATACAGAATTTGAATGAAGTTACATACTGTTCAACATTGAACTTATCAGCCCACGTAGAATCATGTTGGCAGCACTGTCGTATGCCTGTTATTCAAAATTGATCTGGAATATACTGTTTTGTTCTCTAAGTTTCCAAAGTTTAGAACTGTTACCCTGCATACTTTCGGATATATTGAGACTAGAATAAACATTTATAGAGAGCATTTATCAATGGTTGGCAGCCCTGGTGACTAAAGAATACGCATAGTTATATATGTTACGGTACACAAAACACATACGAAATTAATTTTGGTTTTAATCCAATTGATATTATGCCAAGTTACATCCATTTAAAGATTGGTCTTATTACGACACGTAGAATCATGTTGGCAACACTGCCATTAATGGACTCCTGATTTATTTCTGATATATTATTATCTATGTGTGTGTGTCAATTTTGAAACAGTTCCCAAGCATACTTTCAGAGATATCAACATAAGAGCTCAAATTTCAATTGTGATCTTTCAGCAGTTGGTAGCACTGACGTAATTTTCAAATATGGCCGTAAGATGTGTTGGTGTATGTCTGTTCTCGCACAAAATTTGGCGTCGCTATCTGCAGCCACATAGGAATTGATAGGGGTGGGCCAGGAAAAACAGACACACTTCTGCCCAGATAATCCCAAGTATACTTCTCAATTTTTTGGAAAATGTGAAAAGTAGGCTAATAGACCTAATACAGGAATTGAACACACTCTGAAGTTTCATGTTTAGTTCTCCGGTAGCATCTACAGTAAAATCTGCCTAAAGCGGAACGCAATCCTTCCGGATCTATTTTTCAGTTTTCGCAGGTTTCCGTTTTACAAAGGGTTGAGTTTAAGTAAGACAAAATACACCACAAAGAAATACTGTATTGTCGCATAGGATTACTATGAAATAATTTGTTTTTTTCTCCACTCAAACAACAGTTAATTCTTTAGCCTGACGTTTGTTTTTCTTCAATAACTTTAATTTCCTCCTCCAGTGTAAGTGTCTTAGGTTTAGAAGCCATTGTCACTGAATTATAGTCATCATCATTTATTGCATTAAACAGGCCATTGAGGCCTACAGCAGAATAACAAAAGGAAAACATAAATATTACAAATAATACAAAAACCCAAAAAATTATTACAAAGGGAAAATTATTACAAAACACAAAAAGGATCCAATAAAAGGAAAGTCAGTCAATCATGAGAGGAGGTATTTGCTGCAGATGGCACTCCATCTTTTCCGGTCTCTAGCATCATCCTCCACAGCTGTTGGTTCCACTTCTTGAAGGATCGTCACTCGATCCTTCCATCGTGTTCTTGGGCGTCCTCTCGGGCGTTTTCCCGTGGGTTGAGATTGGAGGACTCTCTTAGGAAGGGATCCGTCCGCTCGTAAGATGTGTCCAAACCATTGTAGTCGCCTCGGTCCCATTATCCGTCCAATGTGTGGCTTTCCAAACCTCTAGTACAGGTCTTCCTTCTTTCTTCTCTCCCATTTACCTTCCATGTTATTATAGACGGGCCCATATATCTTTCGAAGCACCTTTCTTTCAAAAGCACATATTGAATCTTCGGTCGTTGCTGATGTCGTCCAAGTTTCACAACCGTATAAAAGTGCTGGTCTCACCAGTGTCGTGTACAGATGGACTTGGTTCTTCTGAGACATCAGACGAGATTTGAAGATATTGCTCAGACTAAAGAACACGCGATTAGCACTTGTTATGCGTTGATGTACTTCTTTCGTCACTTCACTTTTGTTGGTTAATATTGAGCCCAGGTACTTGAACTCTTCAACTCGTTCGAAGGTATGTCCGTCTACAACAATGTAAGGAGGGAGAACGCAACGACGTGATACTCCAAGATATTTAGTCTTGTCTACGTTCACCTCCAGCCCAATTTTCTCTGCATTTTGGAGGAATCGGGAAGTATCAGCGCACATTTGCTCTAGAGTGTCACCAAGGATCACAACATCGTCAGCAAATGCTAGAATTGTATCTGCTTCCACCATCTCCATTTTTCTGGTTCGGCAAGTGTCACGGCTTACTTTTTCCAAGGCCAAGATGAATAATATTGGCGCCAATGGATCTCCTTGTCTCAATCCATTTTGGATAGTGAAAGGTGGTGATAGTTGATTGCCAAACCGTACTTTAGAAGTTGACTGGGAGTAGCAGGCTGCAATTAGACGATGTATTTCGATGGGATGCCAAGTTCCTCTAACGTTTCCCATAGTGCGACGCGGTCAATGCTGTCATAAGCTGGCCGAAAATCGATGAAGATGAGGTGTAGTTCCCGATCAAACTCCTAGAATTTTTCTATCAGCTGCCTCAAAGTAAATATGTGGTCGATGGTAGACCGTCCAGGGACGAACCCACATTGATATGTGCCTACAATTCCTTCAGCCAGTGGGTTCATTCGGTTTAACAGCAAAGTTGTAAAGACTTTGTATCCAATTTCAAGAAGTGAAATTCCTCGGTAGTTGGATACTTTGGTAGCATCACCCTTCTTGAAGATTGGACATACAATTGCTCCCTTCCATTCTTCAGGAATTACTTCTGCTGTCCAGATGGTGGATATCAATAGTTTCAATGCACCCATCAGTGCTTGTCCTCCCAGGCGAAGCATCTCAGCTGTGATAACACTACCTCCTGGGGCCTTGTTGTTCTTGAGTAATTTTAGGGCAACACTGATTTCTTCCTCTGATGGTTCAGGGACTTTTACTCTATCAAAAAAGGCTCCCGCCTGAGATGTCACCGTCAGTGGAAAGTCCCGATTCAATAGGTTCTCAAAATGATCTTTAAATAGGTTTGCCTGCACTTCTGGTGGAACCACTTCACCTGTCCCATTCGTTAGAACGAAAGCACGTTGTCGGTATACACCTCTTGGCAAAACTGGCCAATAAATTAAGTACACAGTAAAAAGTACACCTGTGGAAATCACTCAAGTTCACTGTTTTCTTCTACTCTTACTTCTACTCTCATTTCTCAGAAGGTGTGTATTACAAGAGGGTTGGAGGAAGTAACAGTCTATTCCATTCACTTACACATGTGAATGCATGCATCCTTGAGGACAAATTGGAGTTGTTTCCTAGAATTTTGGTGCAAGTACAGTCAAGCTCAAAATTTAGTACATAGCTTTGTATTATGGATAATATAGTCCGTCTTAGTCAGGTTATTTTCACCTACAGTTCCGGAATTACTTTCCGTTTCCGCGTTAGACAGTTTCCCGGTTTACAGTGTCATTTTACATAGGAAATACCTCCGTTCCGAATTTTGTTTCCCGTTTGTCCAAGTTTCCGGTATATAAAGGGATGGGTTTAGGCAGGTTTAACTGTACTAATACAACATAGCAGTAGTTAAATATTTGGAGTATCAAATTTTGGATCAGTTTTATTTTAAAGTTGTGGAGGTAGAACGGACTAGTGAATCATAAGTGTGTGTGGAATCTGACTGATAACCTTTGACATTGTGATGGATATAGTAATTTGTGTACTGTATTTGTATTTGGGGCTAGGATTTTGAAGGAGGCTCCATCCTACGAAGAACTTCCATCCTACGAAGAACTCGGGACAAGTTTTACAAAGGTCCCATACGTAACAACAACCATATGATAATTCTTATTACACTATTTTATCTTATGAAATTTAGGCTTATGAGAACATAAATAAACAAAAAGGAGAGAAAGAGAGATAGAGTTTGTGTGCGTCCCTAATACAACCTGATGGTTGGAACTAGGCCTATTTCAATTAAATTTGGTAAGGAGTTACGACTACCCCGTCCAACCTCGACTGTGCATTTAAATATCGATGAGTGTCATCAACCCATCATGGCGACCGCGCGAGTATTTCACTGATTCTCAATAACCCTGAACTACTGCAGCAATCAACCTGAAAGTTTGCACGATAGAAGATTATAAAGGAAATTCACATATGTGACCTTCAAACACGCAAGCAAAAAACTTAAATGAAGGCCACACGAAGTTCAAATACTTAAATGGGGTTTACTGGTGACTTAATCGTTTCTGTTGTAGTTTCATTTGAGGTGCTCTGATATCGTGGTCATTCAGTCTAGTACTTGGGTGGGTGGGTGGGTGGGTGGGTGTGTGTGTAATTTATTTTCTGATAATCTTGTGTTTTTGTGATGGCTGTATTACTGCGTGTATTTCTAATTCAGGCGAGGATTGGGAAGGAGGCAGCAGTGGCCTTAACATAGGAACCATCCCAGCATTTTCTTGGAGTATAAGTGGGGAAACCACGGAGAAACCACTACCAAAATGGCGGAGGTTGGAATCTAATCAGACTCTTCATAGTTTTCGCCTCACAAGGCTGAGTATACCCCGTAACAGTCCTCTGACCAGAATTGAATTTCGTGATCGAACCGGGACCTCCGGGGCTACAGCTAAGAATGCTAGCCGCTACACCACGAGGTGGTCTGGTGAGAATCATCCGAGCTCAGTGAAACTTGGCGCAGTAAATATTTAGAGCTTAATGTATTTAGAGTCTATTAAAATACAATTTTTTTTCAAAATGTAAGATATTGACATGCGAATTTTTAGAAGAAAAAAAAAACTACTGGCACTGAATTCTCTGGCTTAATGTTGGTAAATTATAGAAGCCGTGTATATGACTTCCCTTAAAATGAATTCTTGAGACTCGTTACAGAAAGATGCCATTTCTACGGGAGGAGTCATGGTGGTGATTTTTAAGGTGTGGAACATCTAGATCATCTGCCCCAATTTTCTGATGTAGGTATCGTCAATTATGAGGATTATGATAAACTATGGATTATACGCGTGTTACACTCTGTACATCTTTTACTGATGCTCAATTGGAGCTGCCTTTGGGAAATTTCTTTAACCAGTATCATGAATTCAACATTCTGACAATTCATTTATTAGATAACGCCTTTTCATGCGACTTTGGACACAGTGCTTCCAAGCGCTGGAGGTGTGTTGACAGAATTATCTTAAGCAACATTGATCGTTTCGGTTAAAGACAAGCACTAGTACCGTATTAAAGCAATGTTGGTATCTCCAAATATTATATTGATTATTGTCCAAAATGACTACGTTAGGATACTTTGAGTTTCAATTTTTAAATTGTTCTCATACTTAACCATAATATAGATCGTATACCTGTTTAGTCCATCACATGGGAAATATACTCAAATGTCAGGAGATTTCGAGATGCTTTGTTGTTGATTCATTTAGGGCATTTGCGACATTGTAGTCATAAACCACATATGTACCTACTTCAATGCATGTGGAATCTGTCCGATAACCTGTCTCACTGTGATTGCTGTAATTGTAGGTCTACTTATAATTGGGGCTAGGATTTTGGGAAGGAGGCGACCGCCACCTTATTTTAGGTACCATCCAGGCATTATCTCGGAGTAGAAGTAGAAAACTACAGTAAACCACCTCTAGGATAACTGAGGTGGGAATCGAACTCACCTCTTCTCAGTTCTGCCTTACGAGGCTGAGTGTACCCCGTTCCAGCCCTTAGACCAAAATTAAGTTTCATGGTAGCGCCGAGAATCCAACCAGAATTCTAGGGACTCCGCTGCGAGGTGGACACGTTTTGATATGGAAAGGCCATATTCTTTCCTTCACTGAACTACTTGTTTTAATTTAAATCGTCCATTAAAATGAATGGTATTTTTGTATGAGTACAATCCAGTTGCCACTCCAAATTTGTAAAACGTTATCGCATCACTAAGGAATTAAGTTGCGGGAAGGGAATCAATACTATCCTAAAATAAAGTTCCTTAATGCTCTAGTTACATCAGCCCTGTGCACTGTGGGTGAGAGTTGAATTTCTATGATAACTCGTGTTTCTGTGGTGACTATACTTCATCCACACTCAGGTTGGCCGCATACGTCGCCAGGATTCGAAACTTGATCTCCGGATATTCAGTTCCCTTTATCAGTCATAATGCGTGACTTGGCGCACACGCCTACGCCCAAAAATAATACTATCTAGGACTAATATATAGTGGTGATACGAAAGTTCAATATGGACTTTGCCCACTTAAAACCAAGCCTCCAGATACATTTACTCCTTAGACCAATTTCCATACCGTTATATGGCCAGTCATGGAGCATGACTCAGATAGCTCGGCTTCGGTGGTGAGATTGTAGGCTCCAGTCAATCGATTATATATTACTAGCATATCCCGCATAGAATATCTATGTGATAGGTTTTCTTTTTTTAATTTTAATTTCCTTTAAAGATTTGAATCACATTTGAAGTTTAATTTACATTCACATTCTGCCCTCACAAAATTTTGCTAAAATACATCATGGCAGTAAAGCCTCCGTGGCTTAGGCGGCAGCACGCCGGCCTCTCACCGCTGGGTCCGTGGTTCAAATCCCGGTCACTCCATGTGAGATCTGTGCTGGACAAAACGGAGGCAGACAGGTTTTTCTCCGGGTACTCCGGTTTTCCCTGTCAACATTTCATTCCAGCAACACTCTCCACTATCATTTCATTTCATCTGTCATTCATTTAATCATTGCCCCAGAGGAGTGCGTCAAGCCTCGGCAGCCGGCACAGTCCATATCCTCGCCGCTAGATGGGGGCTTCATTCATTCCATTCGTGACCCGGTCGGAGACTGGAAGCAGGCTGTGGATTTTTTTTCACATCATGGCAGTCATTATGGTATCGAACATTTCTCTGAATTCACAATTTGTAATTTCTCATTACTTGGTGACAACATATAGCGAGTTAAACGATCTTACTCGTGAAAGACCTAGGCCTACATAAAGTTGTCTATGGCAAAATACTGGTTTTGGCAAATACAGACAAATTTTGTCAAACGTTTGGCGCTGAGACTTATTGATCGTAATTGAGAAAGCTAACCACAGTGGAAACTGCCTTCGTTTAAATTTGGAAGGAATGCATGTGTCAGAGGGAAATAAGTGTTACTCTGGGTATGAGGACAGTTTCACTTTTATTGGAATCTATAACTGTTGCATATATTATATTACGCTTAACTCCTTAACTGTAAGTCTAGTCCTATTGCCGACGACTCTGGAGGGTAGTAAGTTACTTAGTAACATTTCTTCATTCTCAGCTTGTGTGGAGGCATCCTGGTTAGTATTAGGACTGTTAAGACAGTTTCAGGATCACCAAGCTGATCTTTCTGCATGCTCACAATACAGCCTACACTTCCGTCAACTACTTCATCCCCAGGTAAACTTTGAAGAACGAGATTGCTATTTCAATCTACTTCATTAACAACGGTAAGAATTGGTTTTCCTTTTAAACTGCTGAGTGGTGACTAGTGAAATCAACATCACTGTATAGTTGTTCAACTGGATCTTGTATTCCTGGATGGTGTTTTGAAGGTATCGTCATCGTCATTCCAGCCTTGTCTTCTCCTAATTTCTAAAAGCTATTTAGAGAATTCTTTCTCGGAATTTAGAGCGCACATATTCAGGGTGAGTTTCAATGAATGGAAGTTACTCCGAAGTACATTCCGACATCTAGGCTTGCTTCATGCTTCCGTGCTTCCTGGATGAGCCCTTCTGTGGATTTGCTTCAAGCCCTCTCAGTTTTGTGTAGATTTGGGGTGAATTGGTATTTAAGGGCTGCGTTGTGGCTGGGGCCATAACAATACTCCTTGATAAAATAATATTCCAATGGTAAAAGAAAGTCGCCGAGAAGTGAAATCGAACCCAAGCTCTTGCGGTCCCTTTCCTTAACGAGTGCGCTACCGGCGCTTGATATTAAATAAGTTGGCGTATCTACTCGCTATCTTCACCGCCCCCTGTCCGGAGAAAATAGTCAATTTCATTAAAGAAAATTTTCGGACATTCGTACATGTACAACTGTAAACTATTTTTTTTTCGTTCATCATTAAGGACTTGATTGATGACCGTCTTCAAATACACGGAAGCGGTATGAATGGGCGCGTGCAGTTATTTGTTGGGTAGTGGTTCAACCCTGTTAGAATGCCAACAGTCGAAAATTTATGCACGCGAGGATGTATTTAATCTTCAAAATAAGTATACTTCCGTTGACTTTCGAGAAATGTAAGATTTTTCTTGTGCTACTGACACGGTTTGGAATATTTTGGTACAAATTGCACTTTCTACCTCCCTCTGGTTTAAGAGCTTGAGTTTTGTTAAACACTTATCTTAGCGTTATATATATAATTGTGTTCTTTCAACTTGTGAACAAAGGGTATTTTAATTGAGTTTTACGTAATTAAAACTTAGACGGTATTTATGAAACAGAATAAAGCTAAAATGAAAAAAGAATAGTGGAAAAATATGTGTGTGGTACTAGCCGAGTTGGGAACTAACGAATTAGCCAGCAAGTAACGTAATCGCCTGTAACGATTACTCTTTCAATATTCCCTACTTTTAATCTATATATTTTAGTAGAGTTATTTAATGGAATGATTTCCTGGAAGGAATATTTGTTAGTACGTGTAAAGCTTCATTTCTTGCAATCATTATCGCAGCTTAAGATTCGTTCGACATTAGATTAAATAACGACACTTGGACATTTTAGAAGATTCTTTTCATGTAAAATCAATAACTGCCAATGTAAAACTTAGTTACATCCTGACAAGACTCTCCAGTGCATAGACTTATGCCGCCTGATCCGTCTTATGAAGAATTCAAAATAAAACTGTTCAATGCATCAACGAAGCCCAGGTCCTGGATAGAATCACGCAAGAATTGGCTTCCTATTCTAGTGGAGCATATTGTCTTCCGTGTTCTCGGCCATGGAGGTGGGTTTTCTTTCGTGCTGTAACTAAGTCAGGTAACTAGCTTATTGGCTTACATCTGAGTCAGCCACCCCCATTTGGTTTCTTAAAGAGGCGTGCTCGTATGTGAGAGTCTATTTTAGTTGACTAGCTGATTCCTGTCATCAACCGACAGTGAGTTATGTAATATTTGTAACATAATATAATCACTACAGTATTTATGTTCGACTATGTCGAAATGTAAATATTATGTCAGACAACTGTATCATAATGATGGTCATTGAAGTACTAGTTTTCATTATGATACAGTTTCTCCAACCAATAAGAGCTCAAGATGTATGAAGTGTGACCAATTAGGTACTTGATAGCTTCGCACTTTAACACAGAATCCAACATGTCGGGCATGAATTACATGATTTGAAAGTTGGCAATGTAAAATATATCCGATCGACCATTGTAGTTATAATGGCAAACACAAAGACAAAAACAGCACGAACCTTGAAAGTAATAAGAAAATACTATGACCTATGCAAGAAATTTACAAATCTACGTCCAGAAGATTGCAACACAGCATCCTTCTATGTAAATTACCGACATGGAAAGTGCTCAGTCCCATATGTTCGCGTAAATAAACTGGCGAATATAAGAAAAGAAATAGCACTGTACCCTAATATCCCCAACCCCATGAATGCAGGTGCAGAGCGCATGCGTGCGTCAGAGAACTTGTAATGCACAGAGAGCAAACTCGGTGGTTGCACTCCGATCACTAAATTCAAGTGACAATCTCGACAGATATTTATGAATATTTCTGTTCGAACATAAAATTAATTAAAATAAAGTTATAATTATCGTCGAACATTAACAGTCGTATACAACTCGCCTATAATGGTAATTAAGACACTCGTATGGAAATTATAAAACTCGCTTCGCTCGTTTCATAAACATACTCGTGTCTTAATTATTGCCATTATAGGCTCGTTGCATAATGTACTATTTCTGTACAGTATTTTCTGTCGTGAAACGAAACGTTTTCGAAGAAACATTTCATAATAAACTGTTTATTTTGTGAAGCGGAAGTAATTCAGTTGTGTTCTTGTACCATGGCAAGTATTAGGCCTTTTAACAGACTTGAGATTGCTTTAAAAACGTATTTTAAACTGTTAATCGCTGAGAAATTCAGAGTATCTTAAGTTCTTTTGCGGTACTCTATAGGGGGAGTATTACAGTAAGATTACCGTTCAGAAATGGCTTACGCTCGTTTTAAAAGAAGGATTTACTGAACAATAATACATTCTAGTAAAATAATGTGTCTTCAGTCGGTCAACGCGTTAATGTGTCCATTTAAATTGGGCAGGGAGTTAAAATATTATTTACTCACAATTGCTTACCTGAAAGAAAAACACATGGATTAATTATACACTTTTCGAAATTGGGCTAATTGGATGATATGTTTCGTTCGTCAGGCGAACATTATTACATCCTATTTACTTAAGGCGTTTACAGGGTTGGTAGACATACTTATTGCGACGGAAATCAGGGTTCACTCTCCTAAATTATAACACAACCGGTAGGGTGCGTTACTATACACTAGATGTATCACGGTTACTGCAATTCTTTACGCACTGTACAATTCTCACGCAACAAGCTGGCCCAGTTCTCAGTACTGTATTTCTCCTCAGCTCGGTGGTGCTCTGGCGTGAAGTTTCCGCCCGAGTCCTACTTCGTAGTCCCCGTGTCTGTCCACGCGCCACGTTGAACCTGGAGCCTTCAGCGTTGTCTTGCTCCCACCCTCACATAACGCTCTGTCGGCACAAACACACAGTCACTCACTCAAACGAGCGTAGAGTGCGGCAAGTATGTGGTGAGGCTTCAAGGTCAAGCCGACCGCTCTGGGCAGTGGTGGGGAAACTGCGACAAAACTCACTCGTTGTCCACACTGCTGGAGACATCGCGTGTCAATGCTTAAAATCTGTGCATGCAATAGTCTTGAGCTCAGCTCAGTTACGTGAGGGGTATCTCCTCCAGCGTTCCAGCTCCCCACCACTCATACTGTACCGTGACCTTGAAGCCGCGCCACATACCGTCCGGTAAAAGAGTGCTATCGTCCGGCAAGGGAAATCCAGTACTATATTTACACGAGTGCCACAATACTAACATAACATAAGTAATAACTGCCAACACTCACCACGACCGCGACGGGGAACTGCAGCAAGACTGGAGATCGGAGGTTCGAATTTCGGCGCTAACAGAGGCTGTGTGTGTTTTCCTCCCGTTTCTTTTCCATTCCCCTTTCAAGTCCTGGGGTACCTATACCATCCCTGTCTAATACAGCTACATACACTACTATAGTCACCACAGAAACAGAGGTTTTCGCCAAATTCAACAACACATCCATGTACAAGGGGCTGATGACTAAAGATATCCAAAGCCCCCAACACGAATTAACAACCAAAAATGTTGATATATTATCAACAAAAATGTTTTTATAGTTAAATATTATACATGTATATTAAGTTGCACATAAGTATTATATGCATATGTCCACCAACAATGTAAATGTTTTAAGTGAATAAGATCTGATGATGGTTGCCTGACGAACGAAGTAAGTCATTCAATTAAACCCCTTTCGAGAAGTATACAAAAAGTATTACTCCATGTATTAATTCCAGGTTAGCAGATATGAGTAAATTGGTTTCAATCCCCACCGGATTTAAAGTAAATTACGTATACTAACGTGTTCACCGGCTGAAAAGCAGTTATTTTGCTAGATAACGAAGGCAACGCTGAAAAGCGGCTCCTCGAATTTCTATATTACTGTACTGCCATACCTCTGGCCACGTTCATTCAATTTTATGGACAATTCGAGCAATCACTTGCTGTAAATTTATTAAAACTCGAATAGCAGAAAAAGTGACGAGTGGTTGTCATGTAATGGTATTCCCCACAACCAAAAACAAGTCAAAACGGAATTGCTACTTGTGGAAAATGCTCAAACCCGCGCACCGTATGTACAAAATAGATGAAATAAGCGAGACAACATGGACATCGTGTAATTAAACTGGCGGCGTATCATTGACACTACAACTTAATTGAGCTTGTGTGGGCGCGAGTGAAATCTTTATTTATTACGTATTTAAGAAACGAATGCCACTGAACTTGGCTGCGCTAGCTTATGTTGACCGCAGCGAGACGAGGAGGAGGAAGGGGGGAGGGGGTGGGCGGGAGACACACACACACACAAGGTTTAAGTAGTAGTGTACACATACATTCAGCACTGCTAAGCGTACGAGTATTAGGAGCACATACTTACAAGGAGAGGCCGCCAAGTGGTATACTAGAACAGTGTCCAAATTTGGAGCGTTTGCTCTTCATAAAAAAATATTTTGGCCCTGTTCGAGCGTTTTTGCCAATGAGCCTTAAGTGTGTTCAAAATTGAACGTTTAAAATCAATCCTCAACTTTTGTAGTCCTATTCCCACACACATTCCCGGCTCGTCTCCGTGGCGTAGTGGCTCGAGTGTTGGCGTTAGAAATGGAAGTTACCGTGATCGAAGCCTACCTTGATGATTTTTAATTATTTTCTTAATCTTTCTTTGACATTTCTTATTTTATTTTATTTTATGTTTGTGGTGCAATATTTAACTTGGCATATTACATCAAGTACTTGATTATTTGTTGTTGCTTTTTCTATTTACAATATTAATAAATTAATATTTACGGTATTATTTACATACAGTAAGTTAAGGTTGATAGTGGAGCAGAGTGGAACAGAGGGAAGGGCTCTTGCGTTTCTGCGTTAGACTCGGTGCAGTGCGAATGAACGTAGCGTCGCCGGCCACGCTGCATTTAAAATCTAACGAATAGGCCACAACTTACAACACGTTCAAGCGTCACGGACGAATAATGATTGAAGACCGAAGAGGCCACAGAAAATACATTGTAGAAAACACAAAATACAATAAGGGATATATAAGTAAAAGAAAAAAAAAGTGCTGACCAAGGTCTGATTCGAACTCGAAACCCTTCAATTCCCCACGCCAACGCGCTAGCGACTACACCACGGAGACAAGGCAGGAACGTGTGCGGAAATAGGACTACATAAGTTTGAGGATTGATTTTAAACGTTCAAATTTGAACACACTAAGGCCCATTGGCAAAAACGCTCAAACAACGGCAAAATATTTTTTTTATGAAGAGCAAACGCTCCAAATTTGAACGCTTTTCTAGTAAACCACTTGGCGGCCTCTCCTTGTTAGTATAATAACGGAGATGAGACAATGACTGAGGGTATTGGAACTCGGTCATATCCTACCTGCACGATTGTACCTGTCAACACTGCAAGCTGACAGCGTGACACAAGTAAACAAAGAATAGTTTCCACCTTGGCCGCCGGAACACACTATCTTAAACGGGAAATAGTGTAGAAAGAATAGCAGATATTGACAGAATTACGAACGAGGCTAAGATTACGTACGACGACATGCAGAAACTAATATGGTGGAGGGAGGTGGGTGGTTTAAAGGTGAACTATGTTAGTACATCAAGATCAGCATTGCTATTTATACCTTGTTTTCCTTAGAATGGTATTGACGTTTGGCTGGAAATAGCAATGTTAGTCATCAGGGCCATCACACCTCCACCTTTCGGCCAATTCCAGTTCACATAGGCTACTTGACGTTGCTATCTCACAACCATCATGCCATCATGTCGAGTGGCTTTTACCATGTGAACACTTGACCGTAACTGTGCACTCTAGCTTTAGTGATATAGAGTAGTAGAACAGTAGTAGTTTCAGTAGAAGAGTATTAGCATATTGATGGCAAATCTCAGTTGTTTAGATTCATATTGGTAGTCCGTTTACCTAATGTACTTTGCTATGTCTGAACTGAGCACGGTGACTAAGAGGAAGGGCGAACCCTCCGATGAGAGCTCTTTTTTTGTAAGAAACTGCAAACCCCAGGACGAGGAATCTCACTTCGAGGTCGATCCCTTGAATTGCTGTGTATTTACGGGGCTATTTTAGGAAGAAGAGAGAGAACTGTGGTGCTTTAGTGCCTGTTAGTAGTAATTGGCAGAACTGCAGATGCACTAAACATCAGTAAGAATATCGAAGTGAAGATCTGCAAGGTGAAGCCAGCTAGACGAAAGTAAAAATAAATCTACCAACCTCAGCAATCCTCCGAACAGGAGACGAGTGAATAGACGAGTGAATGAACGAGTGGCGAACCTTTCAGGAAGATACAATTAAAAAGTGACAGTCAGTCTGAAAGACTAAGACTTTGTATCATTTTAAATGCTACAAATGCTGAAAAAAGCTAGAAAGGCTGGAGGCTTCTCGCTTCGCTCGAAATCAAAGACTCTTGACATGTTAGAAAATTATCTGCATAATACTTATCTTGCTTATCTTGTTTCAAATTACTCGCGAACGGCAAGTGCAAACCAAGGGCAAAGCAAGGTCAAGCGCACGGGATGCCGTCACGCTCACCCGAGTGCGCGGGGACGTGCCCCTTCCATCCAGTCTAAAAACACTTAAAGTGGGCGATGTATTGAAGAAAGAGATATGCTCTCGCGGACTTTTTTGTAGAACTTTTCATGCTGACCAATTCTTACGCTCCTAGTATATTGATATTATTAACGGTTTGCCCAGCGTAAGCTTAAGAAGCGCACGGACGCCAAGTTTGTTTTCGACTTTTTCACTGAAATCGTTACTGCTTGGCTTCCTTTGATCATGCATAAATTATTTTCTACGGAATCTTTCCTCGAGATATCCTTTACATAATGGTGAAAACCGCATCAAACTCCATCCAGTGGTTCTCGAGATTACCCGTGACATCCAAGAATCGGGGATTTTTGTCTTATACTAACGAAGTAGAGATTGTCGGGGAACACAGGCATCGAGCGGTACTATGACGTCACACACCTCAGTGCTTCTGGGTACATTTCGTCCCGACACCGTAACGTAACGCCAGACCCCAGCGTAACGACGAAGTCGACAAGATCATTTAAAATGATTTAAAAAAAAGGGCTGGTCGGATGAATCAATTCAAGGCACAATGGCTCCACTGATAGGTAAAGGAGGAAGGTTCACCATCTTACAAGCGGGTAAGCTACTTATTAAGGATTTGTTCCAGACTCTCCCATGATCTTTCGTTCGAAAAAGACAGACGACTATCATGAAGAGATGAACCACGAGAAATTCTTGAACCGGTTTAACGAATCACTGCTTTCTAATCTGCATAAACCGACAATTGTTACGGGACAATGTACTGCTCGATTCCATGCTCCGTGAACCGGAGAGGAATGTGGATTGCGGACGACGATTAGAGACGTGGGGGGTTCCCGGTCCGTGAGTGAACCAAATACATTGGCCAGTGACTCACTCACTCATTCGCAACACCACAGTGAATTAGGGAACGGACCTATGTTAACAGTATTGGAATAGATAGGAATTCCATATAACACGGCAGGCTGTTGACAGGCCCTTCTCTTCCCGCCTCCCACGTCACCTCACCCATCAAGTTCACAGAGCTCGGACTCGAGCACCATACCATTCTATCATTGCAGACCAAGCAACGACATGCTCCGCAAGAAACGAGAACATGAGCGAACGACTGAACGCCGCCAACTGATTATGGCATGAAGAAGTCACGATAACATGGGCGCCCGCAGGTGGGGGGCGCAGAGTGGGCAGGGAAGGGGGGGGGGGCATAACCCCCCCCCCCCCTCCTGGAAAATCAGTAAGTGAAACGATATAAAATTCCGACTGAGTAGAAAAACGTCTTTTTTTTTTGCAAAAGTGCTCATTCTAATTTGTGCTAAATATAAATAGTTCAGATATTTAACTTTCTGTCAGGCGCAATATTCAATATAGTGGCAGTATGGCACACCTCAGAAATCAGAATTTTAAAAAATTACAATATTTGCTGAACTGTTTTACTACAATAGTGAATACACTCATTCATTATCTGCATATTACGTAATGCTGCATGATGAGGCGCAATGCGCCTGGCAGATCACTTCTGCAACAGCAGCAAATGTGCAGGCGAGTCATTGACAAACTGGCCGATATGGACTAATGTCATGCTGAAAGGTGCAAGTAGCTTCGCCCCCCGCGAATGACGAATACGAGATATGAATTATAATACATCGTGTGCCTTTCAAATCAGTTGTGCCCACCGGAAGGTTAAATCTCATCCTACATATCTCAGTTATGCTGGTGCGCTTTCGCTTTTTGATAAGCACTTGAGTAATGTTACAAAGACATACTGTAAACAAAAGTTTGATGCGTTTCAGTCGGTCAACACGAATGTACCCAAATGAGATAGGTTATTCCCTAATCCTGAAAAAAATACTGAGATTAATAAATACACTTGGATGACCAGTTTCGATCGTCAAGCGGTCATCATCAGATCCATAACACTTAGGCTATAAAATCTATGTCTGAAAGTATGGATGAAAATATTTACAATATATACACTTATTGTATTTTGTTGCAGTATTATTTAAGATAATGCAACTCATCAATATTTGTTAGTTGTAGTCTATGTGATGTTTTGTTGAGATACTGGAGTGGTAATTGACCTCCGGAATTTGCTAGTTTGCAGTGAATATGTGGATGTTGTAAATGGTCAATTCAGATTGTATGGTGCAGGCTAATTATCTGGTTGAGTCTTGCGCGGTCCTGGTGAGAGCAGTTAACTTGGAATTTATATGCGCATACTTTTCATTCGTGTGTATTGTGTTTACTATAAACGGCCGCCTGTACTGTGTGTGTGGTTATAACATTATTTACTTCGTGTGCATGGTCTACGAATGGATTCATATTTCATCTAAAGGAAATTAATGTAATTTAATCTCATTAATATACTGTATAATCCCAAAACGACATGGGCGCCCACACGGTGAGGGCCCGTGCCCCCTACCGTGGATTTCCGAGAATGTTTATATTCGATTTTTCATTGTCACACCTGTTTATTTCAAAAATGGAGTTACTGATAGTCAACTGACAACTGTTACAACAGAAAATTACTTTAATGTTGCTGACGTAATATGTATTTCTATTTTAAAAAAATGGTTCCAAATCTGCCATACAGTAGACCACCAATGGAAACATTGCTCCAATTTTAAATATGGTTCTGCCGATTGTTAAATACCGGTGCCGTATGTTTCCCAAACACTATCACGAGTGGCGGCCACCCCACTTCGGCAATGGCGATATGAAAGCACGTTCTGGAGATATTTTTAGGCATTGCAACGCCGCTAGCAGATCTTAACCCCTAAAACATGGTTTTCTTTGCTGACTAATAAAACACTAGTCCCGTAAGGTAGTCTTTTAAAATATTTGATTATATACTGTTTTCAGGCCCGTATTTATGGTGGGAAAAAATGGGCAACTGCCCAGGGCGGCATGTTTAAGGGACGGTAAAACAGTACAAAACGCTTGTGCATTAAACGTCAAGTTATTAAAGATTAAACCCCCCACAAGAGAATATAGCCTACTTTGGCAATGTTGATTATTTAAGGACATAAATGATAGAATCGTCTTAAGTCACCTTGGTGTTCTTGCTGTTAATCTGACTTGAATGAAATAGTACTAATGAGGGAATCCTAAGCTTGTTATTTAAATAATTGGTGTTTTAGCCATTGGTTGTGTATATGTTAAAATTTAATGTAAATGTATTACGTTTTTATCTATTTGTTGTTGTTTATTTTCTTTGAGCCTTCAGTCTTTTGAGTGGTTTGATGCAGCTTGCCATGCTTCCCTATCATGAGCTAATCGTTTCATCTCTACATAGCTACCACACCCTACATCCGACGCAATCTGCTTAACATATTCTAACCTTGGTCTACCCCTACAGTTCTTATCATCGACCCTTCCTTCCATAAACAAATTTGCTATTCCTGGATGTTTAGTATGTGTCCTACCAACATATCTCTTCTTTTCATTAGCAGTCGCCAGAAACATCTCTACTCTCCCACTTGTCTTAATACCTTTTCATTTGTAACCCTGTCTAGCCATCTGATCATTCTCCTGTAACACCACATTTCAAACTCTAATTATCCTCTTGTCTGCTGGTTCAACAGTCCAGGTTTAACTTCCATAGAGTGCCACGCAGAGTTAAATACACACGCAGATGAAGAAACAGACCCATATGTGAAGGAAACTTTAATAAATTTACTTTTTCCAAGTCGGGGGTAGCAAAGTTTCTTTTTTTTTTTTTTTTTTGCCCAGAAGCGTCAGGAGCCCTAATTAAGGGCCTGACTGTATTATACTCTCCCCATTTTTTATGCTGGTTTGCCTTCCCGCGATCGTTATGCGTGCCGCGAAATGCCGTACATTTTTGTATTTAAGAAGGTACGCAATAGTACGGAGGCTCATTTCTTGAGAACAAAGCGATTATTGCCACGAATTAACAGCAATCTACCATAGTTGTTGTAGATTCTTAACCTGTAGTTTTATATCTTCTACAATCGAAGCAATTTATAATAGTTAAATTATCCTGCAATATTTGTGCCGCTATCAAAGCTACTAAGTTTCGCACTCGCAATCGAATGTAGACGGCAGGTTAGTCGAGACAAAATGGTGATACACGTCGTAATATTGTATACGATTCCAATGGAACCCACTTGCAAGGCAGGCAATTTTGGATGCACAACATGTACCGGCACTTATGAGCGGAGTAGCTTCACAGAATGAAGATTAAGCTCGACTTAATGCTTAATCGTAAAAGCCAGCAATTTGAAAAGGGTACGGTACTTCAACAAATTCAAAATATAACCGATGATCAGTAACCATAAAAATCTGTGCCTTAGCCTTAAAATCCTGGGAAATAGTATTAAAAAAAAGTAACTTATAAATGAAGGGTATAAAAATATAAGTATTAAGTTATACGGCTGGGTGAGTAGCGCTTTTCTCTTCCAGGCTCCTATCAACAATCTAGAAGACCTGAACACCATAGATCTGCATTTTGGCCAAAAATCTCCAAAATGGACGTAAATCCATACGTGGCATGCATTGTAAGAAAGAACATAATGTATTAATTTGACCTTAAGCCCATCTGTGTAACCGAGTACCTCAATTTACACTCCACACTGAGGACTGGTTACCTATATATTGGAAATTTTATTACCGACGCTGACAGCAGCCATCCTGTGTGTGATCATTTCAACACTACCTTCAGGGGTATGCCACGTTGGGACCATGTTTTATGTACCAGGGCACTCATCTCAAATCTACTGTACTCTAACTTAACATAACTTATACACACTCGTCTACGGACACCACACAGATTAGATAAATTTCACTCACAGTCAAGTACAAAAAAAGTGTAACGCGGTTCACAAATAAAGCAACAACATTAACAACAATGCCAGTTATTGAATATAAAAAGGCTAATTTTCCCTCTTTAAGGGTAGCCTTAACAAACATACATTTAAGAAACTGATAAGTATTTGTAGACCTACTAGGTTGGTTAGACAGTGTATTATTTACGTCACAGGTACAAAAGAAAACTCAAATGGTCTGGAAAGAAAAGTAATCATCCTATGTAAAACGCCATCTGCGTGTTTCTTCGAAATCGGTCGAGTGACTGATGCACTCGCCCTCAAGTCTTTTGTTGTGTCTTACATTTATGAAAACAATTAGGCGAAATATCACTTGTTAATTTTAGAAAACTGGACGGAATTGTACAATATCTGTTAGTTTTATTTTTATTGATATAATTTTCATAAACAAGAGAAATGCTTGAGTATTACGTTCAATTAAGCATTAAAAGAAGTGATTTGCTTGTGCTCATATCACCATTCCTCTAGTTTCAGTCACGCGGCAGCCCTGCCACTTGAGAATGCGAATACCGGTAGTAAGAAGTACTTTGTGGTTAGTAATAATCAGGCGAAATATTTTTATTGCTAAAACAAATGTTTACTAAAACCATGGGCTCACGGTACGAGTTTATCACTTGTGTTTCATGATTTTAATAAGAGCAATGTGAAGTATTTATGATTGGTTGTGAAGAAGAGGAAAAACTTGATCTTCTGTAACGGCCAGTACAAACTAGATATTTGGAAACAGTGCTATTTGAATTATTGGTAAGATTCAGATGTAGGGATATTTCCCCAGTTTAACTTAACTTAGTAGCGAACGGTTTCAGAGCAGTCAAATAATGAATTTCACGAAGCAAGTACGAAAATAAACGAAAATTGGGGGGAGGGTGTACGTCTTACCATCACGTATTGGTGGGTAGGTAATGAAACGAAAATTGGCCCTCTCCCTCTCCCTCTCCCCTCCCGGGAAAAATCCTGCGGGCGCCCATGCACGGTAAGAGAACTCATCTCTATACACAAACCTCGATTGCTAACATACGTTCTTGAAGAATTACAAGAGCTATGGCTTGGAGTTCTAAAACTGGCCCCTTATCATTGCCCTTTTAACGAGATTGAACCAAAATAAAAGGATACGTGGCAAGGGAGAACAAATTCACTATGGCTGAGGTAAAATGGCTGACCAAAGCAGCATGCGGTAAGGTGACTACTGTCCAGAGGACTGGAGAAATGCCGTGGAACACTCCAGGGAGACAATAATCAAAGTTGGCAGAACCTCATGAGTGATACTGTCCCCACCCATATGTTGAACATTTGAACATCTGTACTTATTACCAAGGTTAAGAAAATACAAATTTAAAACGCACTTTTCATTCAGCATAATATCTAGATTATGCTGTGCCTTGGGTAGATTTTTAAACATATTTTGTAAAAGATTATTGCTCAAAAATAATTTGTCCCCTAGTTTTCACCAAAAACATACTCAGGAGTGACATATTTGAGTAGCAGCACTGCAGTCATTTGTTTCGGGTAGTTCAAGATTTTGAGTCATTGAAGGGGGTGAGCTTGCTCTTCCTTCGTGGAAGGACATAGGACCTATGCTTTGTGGGCCTCGCTCTTCAAAACATGGTAATGGTATTCTAAGGTTCTCATGAGTGACATGGATATTTTAATCAATATCAATTTATTTCTAAAATTCTTATATATCACATTTTGTAGCCTTACTATGGATCTTTATTTAGCCTTCTTCACATCGGCATAAAATATTATTCAGTAGGCCTAATGTAGGCTTACTTTTAGTAACTCATGAGTGACATGGCTCATGAGAGACACTTGCGAGGAATATTCCAACATGAGAAAGAGAATACAGAGTAATGCACATACCGAAATACCTATTTTATAGTTGCATAAACCTACGTACAATATACATTCTTTTTATGTTTGATTTTTTTATTTATTTTTGTTTTCTTCGATTTTTAGGAATTCCCAACGACGAAAAAACTCACGACACGAGTCCAACGAAACAAACAAAAGTGCGGAGAAATTGGAGAGAGTGGGATAATAATAGGAGGAACAGAACACATCCCAGCACCATCCCTAGTCCATCAACTGCTGCGCCAGCTAATCTTCCGAGTTGATCTTTCTTATCTTGTCATTTCATCGCCCTAGGCCAAGTACTAGTTATTTAAAAAAAAAAAAAACTTTCAAGAATTGATTGCCAGCGGTGAGATGGGAACTATTCTCTGTTTACTTGTGTCACACGTCACTCTGCTTCGTTGACAGGTACAGTTGCGCGAGTAGGATATGACTCAGCTACAGTAGCTGTCCGTGGTGACATGACGCTTATCTGCGCTTCTAAGACAGGTAGCGCACGCAATGCTGCTTGACTTATGTGCAACTGTGTCCTTCTCCTTACCCCGCGGGGCTCCTGCTACAATAATCAACAAACGGTGGCGCAGCCAGGCTCAGTGGCAATCAAATGTTAACGGGTAATATTCCACTGCAATCATCCTACCTTCCGTCCCCCACCACTAACATGTGGAAATCCATAAGGGAAGATAATCTTATTCGTACTTGCAGAATGACTGACCGGCTCTTGAATTTCCTGTCAACACTCTGCCATGCCAGCACCTTCTAGACTTCAAGTCTGCTCGCTCCGCACGTGACGTCATGAGTGTGCAGTATAGAAGGTGTTGGCCATGCACGGCTGTACAAAATGCATTGAAATCTAGCACAAAACACTGAAAAATTCATTATGCCTTTATTCTTTCAAAATGGCACAGCAGTTAAAAGGGACGAAAAAAACATTACATTATTACTACTATTATTATTGCCTTCCCCCGTGGTTTATGGATAGCACAATTTTCTCTTACCTAGGAGGCTCCGTATTCGATTCCAGCCAGAAATTCAAGATCTGGCATGAGGGCTGGAAAGGGGTGTTTGCGTTCGTTGTCTATTAATTCTGAGGGCTCTGCGACATGATCATGTAATCCCGTGTGCTTTGGTGTATGTGTGTGGAATCTGCCTGATAGGCCTAAGCTGTGTTATTTAGGACTGTTGCAGCGTACTATTGTGCAGCCTACTTGTAATTGGGCTAGGGCATGACTAGGTAGGGGCCATGGCTTTAATTTAGGTACAATCTTGGCATTTGCAAGAGTAGAAATGAGAAACCATGGAAAACCACTTCCAGGATGGCTTCTTCTATTGTTTGGGCTGTTCTATAAAGAACGTTTTGTCTTTCTTCATTTATATTTATCATTCGTATGTCTATGCAATGAAAATTGGGTAAAATGTTAGAACTTACACTTAAATTATATTAACGCTGTCATTTCATCGAACACAAACATATTCGTCCATATTTGCGAAACTATTCAGGACAACATATTCTTTGGATAAAGCTCTTCGACATAGTAGTTAATATATCCTGAACGCTAGGTCATATATGTGACTTAGTAATAATTAAGGTTCGGATGTTAAGGAAAAGTTATATTTTTTTCCTGAGCTCATTTTACCCGATATCTGGAAAATAAGTTTGAATGACGGGTCCCTGACCACGTTTAAAGCAATTTGATGTTGCCTATAAATGCATATTTCGGGACATTTTTATTGTTTTGGTCATATGTTAATGATATAAGGTCATATTAGGTTATAATTTCAGCATTTTGTTTATATTGAGGCGTCGTTAACAAGGTACGTGTTATCTACGTCGAGTTTCAAACACAGGATTTCCGAATAGTGTAGTAGATATATTTTTCTTTCTTTTCCCGGAACAGGCAGATAGCAGGTTTAGAATACCTGATTCCAAGGAGGCGCTCCTCTACGGACGTCTTTTAGCACATCTTTCTGGACAAGTTAGATTGCGACACTGTACGCATGAGGTCACGAAACATTACAATAGTGTGCTTCCACCTTTCAACAGAATGCCACACCAGTAGATATATTTAGCTCAGAAGCAAGTAGCAAACAAGGAAATGACATGTTTTTAGGTCATATTTAGCTAGTTTTTAGGGCATATTTGCTTGCATATTTTGTACTTCTTTAGGTCTTAAACTTCCGAACACTAGTAATAATGGACACCCATAGGACGGTCAAACAAAGTCACTTCCCCTCCAACAGTCTATATGACGAAAGATTGGAACATGTGAGCAGTATGGTATGTGTTGGCTGCAGAGTGGGGGAAGAGAGGGGAGGTTGCTAATGAGCTATCACAGGCGCAATTGGACCATGAATTATCGAAAGGGCAGATCACACTGGCGTAAAAAGTCTGTCGGATTTTATCAGTGTAATTAACTTGCGCCCCTCAGGATTTGAGACGGCCATGCACTGAGGCTCCAGCGACGATAATCCGACACGGTTCCGTCCCACGAATTCCATTCCCATGAGTTCCGAAAACAAATTTCTTAAGAAAAACGTCCCATGAGTTCCGACCGCGTATTCAAGCTAATGAGTCCCACTAGTTCCGAATGTCTCTGGAAAACCCAGCTGTCAGTTCTGAGGTTTGACCGGTTATAATAATAGCAAATAGTAAATATGGATTTTGAGGTTGGAGCTATCAAAGCGATAGAAGTATTTCCATGAGTCTAAGTGCAAGGCTGTTTTCTCCACTTAAGCTGAAGTATTTGGAGAAAAGTGCAAGAAATTGGGCTTTTATGTATAAAACTAGCCAGGAAATATGTATAAAACTAGCCAGGAAATCAGAAACACCGTCAGGCAGTGTGTTGCACTTGCATCCCTCCAACCAGAAAAAGTAGAAGACTTGTTGGCTACACATTCATAGCACGGCTCCGGACAATGAAAAGTTAATCGAGTTTTTTGATTACTTTGACGAGCAATGGCTTGAAAACGTGCATATTCCGATTGAAATGTGGAATTGCCATGGGAAGAGGTATAGAACGAATGACTCTGTAGAGGGTTGGAACCATAAGCTGAATTTGCAATGCCGAAAACCACATCCCCGTGTAAGAGACTTGGTGTTGTGTTTGAAGGAGTCGTCTCAAAATTCAGACGAAAAAAATATGCGGGCAGAGTTGAATTTGCGAGCCACAAAAAGGAAAAGAAAATATGTTGCAATGGATGACAGAATCCAAAGAGCAACTCAACAGTTTGAAGAGACCGGTGATTTAACAGTATTTTTAAGAAATGTTTCTTTTGCTGTACATATTGTTTATAGTATAAAGAGAAGATTATTCAGTTGAAAGATCAAATTGAAGAAGCTACTTGCTGATTACTAAGTGACTTGTAAATAATAATAATAATAATAATAATAATAATAATAATAATAATAATAATAATAATAAAGAAAGCTTTTCAGTCCGTCAACACGAATTGTGCCCAATTACATTAGGCGGGAAAAGTACTTACACACCCTACGCGTAATGTAATCGAGCACAATTCGTGTTGACCGACTGAAAAGCTCTCTCTTTTAGAATTAGGCAACACTGAAAAATGGCTTTTATCACTACAACTTGTAAATAAGATTAAAAAAAACAGTTCAAAGACGAAGCGACATGCTGATACTATTTTAAGAACTTTGTAAATATAACTCAAAACTGTTTATTTTCACGAAGGCACATGCTGATACACATACGGACAAGGCGAAAGCTGCTTATGGGAGCTACAGGTTCATAGCGTCTGCCCCCTCTGTTAGAGGAGCCAATTCATTAGAGGGCACGCACTCCCGGCAGGCCCTAACGATGGAACTTGTTTCAATAATAAAAAAAAAAAAATACAATTTTGTTGTAGAAAACTAAGCTGAAACTCGCTCAGGTAGTGTTCGGAACTGACGGGACCCGCTCAGGTAGTGTAATTGGCAGATAGCTAATCCGCGAAAGGGTTTGGAACTGACGGGAATCTAAACTCATGGGAGGACACGATCCGACACAATGTCTGCCAACAATCCCATAATTTACCAGGGATGCAACGATCATACCTACTGGAGATGACCAGTAGTGGAACTTCAGTCAACACCAGCAGTCCAAAGTTTCAGTTTGGGTTGATTAGACTTACATTCCAAGCAACAACAATGCTGTAAACTTGTTTATACCACCCACATGAGTCCCTCATCAAAAAAGGAGCATACTGAAGCAAGTACGACGGAACAGAAATAGAACCAAGTTGGAAATTGGCGCACTCAAACTAAAGATACAGGTACTTTAGTATGAAAACCAAGCTATAAGACGACATTGGAAATTTATAAGTAATTACAGAGGCAAAAATTCTAATGACACGTGAATTATATAAGACTACCAATCAATACAAACTTCTGGCTCCCAGTAGGAAAGCTGTTCAACTTGTAACGAAAAAGTGGAATCGACGTGTGAGGTCAGATTACCTCCTAAAGTAAAAGTAAAACTTAAGTTTAAAGATTTATTGTGCAACCTTAATTAAGAACAATAATTTATTGTTTGTTGAGACTACAGTCATAAAATGAAGCATGTTAACTTTTGTAACATTCTATGAAAAAATATTATAAAAACTTCTTTTGAAAAAATACAATTGTTCGTCTCTTAAAGACATGAGTGACACTGTCATAAAATCCATTTTTGTACAACTTAAAACTCAAAACTAACACACCGTGGTATATTTGGAAATGGTGAAGCATGGGCAACATCATACATTAAAAATAACTTTAGTTGTACGCAATAAAGAAGTTACCAAAATAAAGATAGGACGATGATATTGGTTTCTATGTCACTCATGAGAAACAATATATGGCAGGATCAAATATATTTGGTGGCACAGCATGAAAACTTAAGTTTAATGTTGCAGTAGTTCATAAATTTATTAATAAGAATGAGTGAAAAAAATTGCTATAAACTGAAAAAAATAAAAATAACTACTATTGTGTCACTCATGAAATTTATTAAATTTTACTGAATTACAGCAATCAAAATTTACTTTCCTGTCTGACCATCAACGTTTTGATGTGCAGAAGGATATTACAAACATTATGATGATGATGATGATAATTGTTGTTTTAAGGGGCCTAACATCTAGGTTATCGGCCCCTAATGACAAACATTATGAGCCCCATTTCAAGCTAATACGACATTTCATTTTTGACAACCTTGTTAATTTTGGGTGATGAAATCGGACCAGTATATGAAAATGGTCCGACAGGATTATGACTCGTTGGTATAGTAATTGTAGTGAGAGGTGATAAAATGCTAAGACCTTCTACTTCAAACATGCGGTACTTAATGAACTGTAGTTTTAAGCTTGTGCGTAAATCTTTCTTTGGTTTAAGTGCACATGATGAACGTAATTTTACAAAAATGCATTGTATGCATGGGAGAAAGATGGAAATTGTAGGTGTTTCTTCCATAAATATATCATTTATATGGTAGTTTTAAAAGGAAGCACCAGTAGACCGGACAACCAGAGCCATCCATACCTGCCAACTTTCCAGATGGCCTATCAGTAAAAATCTCAAGCGACAGAATATCCGGCAACAGTATCCACCCAAATGTGGGAAACACGGAAAACCACTTCCAGGATGGCTGCGGTGGGAACCGAACCCACCTCTTGAGTTTTGCCTCAAGAAGCTCAGTGTATCTCAATCCAGCCCTCGGACCAGAATTCAATTTCCTAACAGAGCCGGGAATCAAACCCGGACCCCCGGGGAGACAGCCAATATTGCTCGCCGCTACACCACGAGATGGCTAGTCGTATTCACGAACGTCGTTCGGCAAAATACAAATCAGACCGATGTATCGGTCCCGTACTGATGCGAATTTGAAACAGACCTCGGCACGTGAAAATAAAAGTTAAAACTTTCGAAATATTCCGTACATGATATATAAGGTGCGTTCAAAAAGTAACGAGGCGGAGGCTGGAATGCGCAAACCGGTGACATCAGGGTCGTGGCGTGTGTAACGAGGTGTGGTTCCGACCAGAGCGTGGAAGGTCACAGTCCGTCGCTAGAGGGCACGCGTGCACGTCACGGAACGTGACGATACAAAGCGAGCAGCAGCATGCTACAATCGTCCAAAGCTGCCAGTCGCATTGCAAACAGTGACCTGGAGGCGTCAACCGAAGAGCAAAGAGGTGCTGTTCGGTTTTTGACAGCGGAAGAAGTAGGGGGAACGGACATTCAACGCCGAATGTCACAAGTGTACGGCGAACACTGCATGTCCCTTGCAGGGGTCAAGGCGTGGCACAAGCGCTCAGGGAAGGACGGGTGTCGTTAGCCGATGATGCCCGGTCTGGGGCACCCCCCTGCATTACCGATGACAACGTCCAGCTGGTTGATGCACTCATTACCCAGGACTGCCGAGTGGCAGTGAACGCCATAGCCGCCGTGGTCGCTGCACGACAATGCACGACCTCATACGGCCAACACAGTCGCGGCACTCCTGCAGAAATTCAAATGGGAGGTTCTCGGCCACCCTCCGTTTCGTCCCCTGAAAAGGGCTCTGCGGGGCCAACGATTCACCTCGGACGCCGACGTCGACGTCCAGCTGTACGTGCGGAACTGGTTCACATCGCTACCCAGGGAATTTTATGAGACAGCCATTCACCGCCTCGTGTCACAGTGGGACAAGTGCCTCAACAGCCAGGGCCAATACTTCTAACATACAGGTACTGGTTTCTGTAATTATGCATCCGGCTAGTTACTTTTTGAACGCACCTTATAGATCCACCTCTCAAGCCTGAAGCAGTAATTGCCATAGAAATCATGCAATATCGTAAGTTATCGAACTTTTCAGAGCTGTCTTGAAGCCCTTAATATCATCATAAGAGAATATATTGTGCGCTCAACAACTCTAGCAACTATCCTAGCTTCTAAATATTTCTGTAGCTCTCCTCTGAAATAATAATTATAGTTTATATAGGAATTGGAACTAGCCATTTACCCGTGAGGTAGGAGTAAGAAGTTGCCAACTCAAATCACATGGCGAGGCGAGAAACGTCAACACTGACCCATTCATTATTGAATCATACAGCGCGCACATTTGCTACAACAGTGACATAACTTAAAATTTGATGTTTGTGGGGAAACTGGATTTAAAGATATTCAGGCATTTACAAAACTGTGGATAGGTTACATAACGTGAAGGTTTTGACGGCGTGTTGAATTGGGGACTTATTACTTTGCTTCAGATGAGTGTAACAGACACCATCAGTGTTCATGATGTATTGTATTTGTAATATTTGTGGAAACTGTATAACGAATTATGTAATCTCAGGTGTGCATGTCCCTAATAAAATCTAAACTGCTGGAGCGATTTTATGAAACTCTGTAAGGTCATAGTACTATTTTCCCCAACACCGACCGTGTCTTTCTAATATCATTACGTCTCGCCACCAATCCAACATGACGGCTGTGCGAAATATTTCACAGGTATTCTATATCTCCGAAACTATTACTGAAATTTCGTACGGTGTTAAAGAACTCTACCAGAAGTTTACCTATGTCACTTTCAAAAACCTGTTAAGTACAAAACGAACATGGCGACCACCCCAATTTGAAACATTCGAATTCAGTTTTCTCGCGATTTGACCATCCGAGCGCAGTGAAACTTGGCACTGTAACTGCTTATACACATTTTAATCTACTGCCATCTAATATACTTAAATTGTTTTCAGAACCACAAGATTGCGGCTGTGCGCAATTTTCAATTCTTGTTTTTATTTCTTGTGTCTTAATCATGCGATTCAAGTTTGAATAATACCTACGCAATAATCTTCATGTAATAGTATATAACTATATGGCCTACATAAATAAAAATCATACAAATGCGACCATCCGAAATATTTGGATGGTTATCAATATCTACGAATCTATTACATTAATCAAACTGATTTTTTTAAAGTTGAGGCAAATAAGATAAGTAGGAAATATGACAATAGGTTATTTAGTTCTTCACGGAGCTACTGTTTTACAAATGAAAATATTCTAAAAATGCAAATAGACATTGATAAATGCAACATTTCGAGGTATCCTAGAAACTTAAAACAAGGTACGGTACTACAGAAGCTGATGTCTCCAAGATCCCTAGAAAAATCTAAATATCTACAAGTTTTTTTTTAAGTGGCTGAGCTTGTGAGCTATAAAATTGGGTTTCAGAAGCTGTTCGGCGTAAACCCATTGGTCAGCTTGTTTCCCAAGGCGAAGACCTATAGTTTTTATGAGCTCAAACGTTTCATGTAAGTCTGAATTAACTTTTAACATCAACAAATCTAGTTAGAGATAGCTAATGCCTAAATGCACAATGTAAATTTACAGCTTGCGATTCACCGCCAATATCCACCGTGTTTGCAAATACATTTTTTGAGTTCGTGAAGGGAAACTATGTAGAGCTTTACATTGTTCTGTGTTTTACAAATATCTATTATTGCAACCAACAATACTACACAACGTTTAGTCATTATTATTGTATATAATAATACAATAAATAAATGCTCGATGTACTCGACTCAGCTCATCGCGGCATGTTACAGCTTCTCGGAACATCCGCTTACAGCAGCACTTCAGTATACGCACGGAGGCTCTTGCTTCTGTGTTTAGCAGTGGGATATTTCCAGCTAGGCCAAATCCGATGAGAGCAGTGTTGAATAATGCAGCCGCATTTTTTCATGGTAGCCTGTTCATTAGAACATTGAACCCTTGAACATCTGCGAGAATAGGATTTGTTGTTAGTTCACGGAAGTCACGTGACTGCCACCACGAGAACCAGACCAATCACTACAGGCGAGCTCTAGGGCACTTGCTTCGATCAGGCGTTAAGTTGCAAGGAAGCACGCGAATCACCATAAGAAATTCTACCTGATAGTGAAAATGAAAAATCCACAGCCTGCTTCCAGTCTCCGACCGGGTCAGGAATTGAGTAATCACCTGCTTTGTTTGCCTGGACCTCGTCATGCTGTTATTGGTTAGTTCTTTACTTTGTATCATGCCTTCTCTGTTGGCAAGGAGTCCATTCATTAAACGTGAAATGAAATATTCCAATTAGATATTTTAACGTCTTTTATATCTCCTTAGTGTAAACACACTAAGCATTTGTCACATCGACATCCGAAGACTAGCATGAGGAAGGGTTGTGCAAAATAAGTACACAAGAGTAGGCCACTTATGCTCTTTTCTTCATATAGCGCGAGTTGGAAAATATCCACCGTTGCGTTGGCTTGAACAGTAAACCATCCACCCTAAGACTCCGGTTTTGCGATCTCACCGATTTGAATTTTATATTTTTGGATATACGTGCACATATTATGGGGGTTCCTTGCTAAATGATTGAAGCAAATGTATTCAGAAAAATATACAGTAGTAGCGTTTTGTTAACGAAATACTGATGATACTAATCCCACTACTAATAATAATATTCAAAACTAACGATATTGAGATGTTTGCATTGGCCCAGTAGCCCAGAAACGTCACCGCTTCCAAATAATGAAGCCAAATTAATAGCGCTAAGCAGGTTGGCAAGTCAAGAGCAGTCTCTGACCCGTATCTCCACCCCGGAAGAGGGAATATCTGTCATTGAAATTTGGTCTAATTCGAAGAACATCAACTGCTAACTAGTAAGCTTAGACAAACATGTTGGCTAAAGCCACAGTCCTGACCCCTGAACTGTACTATAGCATCACGGTATGCAAGATAACAAAAATGAATGGCAGTTTACAGCATACCGTATAATACGGGTACAGTGTAGCTGGTAGTTCAGTTTTGGTGATTTTGGGAGTCGAAAGGTTACAATGACGTGGAAAATTCAAGTTCGGTTCTAGTTCTGTTCAATCCTCTAAGCCCTGGCGAGCTTCTCCAAGCCTGGCAGACAGGCATAGGTTCTGACAGGTAGCGGTAGGAGTAGCGTTTCCCTTGAACGTGCCAGAATACGCCAGGAATCGTAACAAGATGGTAGATAGGTGTTCTCGAAAATAAGGACTGACATCAACATAATATTATGTGTTTAAAAAAATATTGCCCTGTTCTAAAATCTGAAATTACGTGCCGTACATAATTTTTTATCTACAAAAGAGTTAATGTTTGTTGTTTGGACATGTTATCAATCATTTCAGCCCTATTTGCTTCGGTGTAGCCTATGTAGAATTTGGCTGATAGCCGGTGTTATTGTGGTGTTTGTATAAGTGCGTGTATTTGTAAATAGGGATAGGAGTGGGAAGGCGGCGGCCGTGACCTCAAGTTACGAACCATCCAGCATGTTCCTGAGTAGAAGTGGGAAACCACGGAAAACCACATCCAGGATGTCTGAGGTGGGAATCAAACTATCCTCTTCTCAGTTTTGCCTCACGAGGCGGAGTGTACCCCCTTCCAGCCCCCACACCAGAATTAAAATTTCTTGGTAGAGCCGGGAATCGAACCCGGGCCTCCAAGGTGACAACCAAGAACGCTAGCCGCTACACCACGAACTGATTCAAGAAAAGAGTCCGAGTGTCTGTATTCTGCGTAAGAGGTGCATATTGGCTCTCAGGATTGCGGTGCTCCTAATTGCCAAGTAATGTCCTTCCCATAGTGGATGCATATGGCTTAAAATGCTTACACTGTAACTCAATATACCGTATGGCACATAAGTTTTAAACATGGCTGCTGGTACAACGTGACCCACTCAGCCAATAAAAAATTAACATCCTATTGTCGTCATTGTTCCAATCCAGTCACTAAGTGCACCGAGCGAGCCCGGGCAGATGTGGCATGTCTGCAGTAAGGCAAATATATTAGTAGCCTACTGAGGGCTGGATACTTGGAAGGAGAGTCCGCAGTCAAGAGAGCTCCTAAAGAAAGGAAGACCGTACGGAATTCTTCCTAAATCTCCGCCAAGGACAACGAACAATAAGTAGTTCCGTGAGCTAAATAGCCTATTTTCATATACGAGGCACGTCCAGAAAGTAAGTTCCGTTTGG
Source organism: Meconema thalassinum (assembly GCA_946902985.2). Taxonomy (NCBI): domain Eukaryota; kingdom Metazoa; phylum Arthropoda; class Insecta; order Orthoptera; family Tettigoniidae; genus Meconema; species Meconema thalassinum. Next base: position 387,634,498 of record OX336389.2, read on the forward strand.
TAATAAAATTAAATTGTGTATAGATACAGAAAAATTATTTATTGCACAATATTCTACACCTCTTTAACTACTTTTCCACATAACTGCCGAACTTTTGCAGGCATTTGTCATAGCGTGGCACAAGTTTTTGGATACCTTCTTCATAGAAGTTTGCCGCCGACCCGTTTACGAGAGTGAAGACACCCCTGTAAGATATCCTACCGTTTGGCGACCACTGTTAGGCAAATTGCGTATGTGGTCAGGAGAACTCCTAAACATACGCAGTTCTCCTGGTAAGCACGCAATTTGCCTAACAGTGGTCGCTGGTTTTGTACTTGCCATGTTTTTAAGCATCCCATAGCTGAACTGGGTATTCTCTATCACTGTATACAATTCTAGGGTGATATCAGTAACAGTTTCGGAGACATAGAATGCCGGTGAAATATTTTGCACAGCCGCCATGTTGCATTGGTGAGATGTATTAAAATTTGAAGGGCACAGTCGGGGGGGGTCTGACAAAATAGTACTATGCCTATGTCCTTACCGAGTTTCATTGAAATCGCTTCAGCCGTTTAGATTTCAATAGGGGGAAACACACGCGCGCGCGGACAAAAGGTGATATAGGCTAAGCCTATTTTTGAGCCTACTTCTGATTTTTGCAAAAAAAAAAAAAAAAATGAAAGTCGACTTATGAGATCTATACAGGGCCAAGAAGTGTGTGTGTGTGTGTGTGTGTGTGTGTGTGTGTGTGTGTCGAGGATGCCCCTTTCAATTCAAACACGGTGAAACCAAATTGAACGAAATTTGGTACGGAGGTAGCACTAGCAAAGGGCACCTCAGTGTCATGTTTTATATCGCCACCATCTTGACGGAAACGTAATGGCGGCCACCCAAATGTTCTGAGCTTAAATCAAATTACGACTAACTCAATCAACCGATCTCTACCAAATTTTGCAGCAATATATCTTAATGTGGGAAGTGTCTTTTGCCCAAACTACAAGGTCATCAGCCAAATTGTTTCAAGATGGCGGATGTATGAATCATGCAAGTATTATAGACTAACCGTAACTTGCGATTCAACAAGGCCTGGCCTTACCAAATACGCTCCTCGTTGATAAGGAGGTTTAAACTGTCCTCAAGGAGGTGACCGGTAGGATATTAGCATTTTAAAATAGAATATATAACCGCAGTAGTGACTAACGCTTCAGGGTGACCGTGCCGTATCGTGCTTGTCCGTGCCGTCCCGTTGGGTCAAACTGGCCGCTATTTGCTCGGAAATCCATATATTTCCGTAACTGGGTAAGTTTATATCCTTTTAGGAATGTACTGAACAAAATAATACATATTTAGTGTCAAATGGTTTATAGAAACGGCAGAAAACGCTAATGAAATCGTTGATTGCAAGGCAATAATATCATTGAGTTATACTAAACCAGTTGTTAAACAAGTAATAGTACACGGCATATGTGGCGTAGTGGTAGTGACCAGAACGCACAGTCTGGAGGTTCGTGGATCAAATCCCAACAGGTTCGAATATGTTTACTTCGTGTTTTTTGTTGTATTTATTGATTTATTCACACGTTATAATGTTAAGCATATGTAGTGTGTATTTGCAATCGAAAAGATACCAGGGGAGTCAGCCGCCCCTTATAATATTGCTTTTATGCAGCCAAACAAACGTGCTATGTCAGGAAGGTCGATATTTCTGTGCTTGCATCCCGTTTGGTACAAAGGCTTCGATCACATTGGAGGCACCCTTGTGCAAGTAATTTGGTGGCGCGCGCGTGCGCAAGCGTGCACATATAAACAAAATCGGAGGAGAGCGACAGAAACAAGGTGACGTGTCCATCGCCGCTCACATTGCCCGCCACAAGCAAGTGCACGCTTGCGCAAGCTTGATCCGACACTACTTCGAAACAAAAATATTTGTATTGTAGTTAAAGGAGTGCGTGATCTCAGTTGATTTCTGACCATCGAGGCAGTGACAGTCTATAGTGTTGTGGAGCTCCTGATTGGTGTGTTTACGAGTATATGATGGATACGGAAACGCTTATCGATGCCGTGAGAAGAAGACCGATTTGTCCATTATATAATAGGAAGTGTCTGGTATTATTCTGAAGTATTCAAAACACTTATCAGGCTGTCTAAACAAATCGTTGAATATTCGTGCATACTCTCCATCTTCCTCTCTGTCCAAAAAATACTCGTTCACACACTCTTCCCTAATTTCCTGCTCATCCAAAAATAAAAACTTTAAAACACCATTTTCCAAAACAATGTCCTCATCGTCTGACATCTCCATTTCGACTGAACTGTTTATAATAAATAACTTGCACCTGCCTGCATTTAATGTGAGCAAATTGCTGTTCACGCCAGCTTGCGCACGCGCGCGCCACCAAATTACTTGCACAAGCGTGCCTCCAATGTGATCGAAGCCTAATGAACTGTTAAGTTTATCGCGCAAATGATACTGAACCCTATTATTCCCCTACCCGATATGACTACAGACGGTTCGAACAATATGATGTACCTGCAGCCAATTATTGCAATGCAACTATCATCTGCGTTAAGATGTCATGCCAAGTGGCTGGGTATCGCAAATCATGAAATTAACGCTTAAACTAGATGATGGCGTGGAGAGCGTTTGAAACAGCGAACTGGAGGAGTAACGTACTCTAAGCGGCTCTTTTAATACAAGTTTCTTCCAAAGCTGAAGTGTAGCTCAAGTAGAAAATCACTGGCCTGCCAATTGATGGACCGGAGTAGCGAAGGTTCGAATCCCAAATTGGAAAAATATGTTTGCAACGTTATGAAGCTTCAATGCTACATTCACAAGGCATTGTGTGCCACAACATGCAGTCTAATGCCGTTATATCAGTGTTTGTGCGCTACCCACTCTGCGCAGCTATACAATGCGATTGAAGTCACTTCATTCGTCATGTACTCGTCATGTACTCCACGGACGAATACGTTGACATGATTCTTGTTTACCGGGAGACAAGAAGGAATTCCTTGCAGGCACTACGTCTGTATCGGGAAAGATACCCAGACAGGAGTCATCCGAGTGGAAATACAGTGAGTCCGGGAATATTCTCCGCAGCGCCTACATGCGTCTGCGAGAGCTAGCTACAGAAGTTACGTTGGCAGCACGGCTGCCGCTTGCATCATATTAGCCTTTCACGAAATGATTGCCGGCGGTCGAGATGGGAACTATTCTTTGTTTACTTGTGTCACGTCAACCTGCTTCGTTGACAGGTACAGTTACGCGAGTAGGATATGACTCAGCTCAAGTAGCCTCTGTCATCGTTTAACTGTCCGTGGCGACATGAGCTACTATGATGCGCAATGCTGCTTGACTTAAGTGCAGAATACTTTCTTTTATCACTGTGTTCCTTAATAACAAGCAAACAGTATACTTTCTACTCACCACAGCCATTCATAACAGATGCTGGAAGTGCTGATGACACATACGCTCGCTAATTGCAATACACACTGACGATTTCGACAGGCTACAGCCCACACGTGTGAGATTCACTCTGTCAAAGACACCGTGCTACCAATTAACCCGATGAGGCAACCACTCACAGCTGCACGTAACCACTGCGGAGAACATTCTCGGGCGCCCTGTACTATACGCAATATTGAAAGACGTTTACGAACAGCAGGGGAACTTGGGGGCGATAACACCTGTCCGACAGAGGACCGTACAAGCCGGACGTTTGTTTTAGACGAGTGAAAATCTTAATGGAAGCCTGGAGGCGAGTTACTGCAGTACCTGTTTTATCAGCTGCCCCAAGCGATCCGATGATTGACAAAGCTGTCTCACACTCCTACTGAAGTACAGTCATTGGCAAATATAATTACGTTCTGTTCGTAAATACGTAACGTGTTCTTCCGCGTCACACAATACTTCGACATTGACTGTACTGTCTGCAAGTCGGTGTCGCCACGTGCTCAAGTCTGGAATTCCATTACATCAGATCGGTGGTGACAAATCTGAAGCGATAGGGTGAGAGAGCGACTGTACAGGCTCACCCGCAGGCGTCAAGGTCAAGGGCAATCGTCTAAAACAAACGTCCGGCCTGTAACGTCTGGTGAGAATGAGGAGGCAGTCATGGACGCAGCTCGCAATGACCCTGACACTAGTACAAGAGCAATTGCACAACATGTGAACATACGCCAGTCGTCCGTAAGCCGTATATTGCATGCGCATAAATATCATCCCTACCGTCAACAACTAAAACCAGGAGCTCCATGGGAGAGATTTCGAAGCTCGGAAGAATTTCTGTCAGTGGCTGTTAAGAAATGTAGAAGATGATGTAGCATTTTTTATCAAAAATCATATTCTTGGACGAATCGCGATTCCACAATAATGGTACAGTCAACCGCCATAACATGCACTACTGGAGTGCTGACAATCCCCACTGGGTTCGACTGACGGCCCATCAAGTGCAATGGGGAGTGAATGAATGTATGGTGTGGAATTTGGGCAATCGCTTTATTGGACGGTATTTTTGAAGGCCATTTGACAGGCGCACGCTATCTACATTTTCTACGCCATGAGCTCCCACTTCTGCTGGAGAATGTGTGAGGATTCATTCAATCAATCAACGTATAATATCCGTATAGCACGTTGTATTTTAACAAGCTACTACAACCAACATTCAATAATACTCCTTAAAAAGGACAAAGAGTTATAACTGTACCCATGCATTTGAGAAAGTAGACTATATGTTCTTTACTGAACATCTTGTTTCATAAATGAAAATCAGTTATTGTCCCTATTCCACTATAGAGGAGATCTTTTGACATCAGTCTCATACACAATGGTGTAAGTGGAATATGCTTGAATAATGGGTTATTGTTCTGTCTGTTGTAGTGGAAGTAGCAATGATTATTGTAGCCTAAGATTAGGCAAAGTGTCTCAAGAACTTGATATGTGTATGGATAGAGAGTGAAAACCTTTCACGGCAAAACCACATTTATGAATTCTGATCCACGATAGCCGAATGGTGTAGTTCGTGCAGATGACCTAGATATTCCAATCTTTGGAAACAAATTCTACCACTATTAGGCAATCGAATAAATGACCAGGCTCGTTTTGCACACCTGTACGTGAAATTTATCAGCGACTCGAGAAAATCCAAATATATTTTGGTTGATACAACAAACCGCAAGAACTCAAAAGTTTGTCCCAGTGTCTGTACAGCATTGCGTACCGTACCAAGCCATGGGATCTAAATTAACTTGCTAGAGTTTCAAAACACAAGGGAAACTGGAAACGACAGAGTTGTTAATGAACCACATTCTACACATTCCAGAGATATAAAGGTTGACAAACCAAGTGGTTGCTTTCTGCGATGTTAGCCGCAAAATTAACTTCCGGTGGGTTTGGAGGAAAGACAACAATGGTGTTTCTTTTCCTCCTCATCTTCCGAGTAAGACCGTAAATGACAGTTAACCTTTCTGGGATAAATCTTAGTGATTTACTGTACACTACACAAGCCATATTTCCTACTGCTACGACCACCCAGGCCCGAGAAAAAGTTGGTTTACAAAATTAAAAACTACTATTTTCAGAACCGTCAGATCATGTTAGAACTCCGTATACACGTTAATAAGTTCCTTCAAAGACGTATTGAAGTTTCATTACGATCTGATTGATACTTTTAATGTAATGATCTTTCTAAGTGAGCGCTCCGTTAGACTTGTTAAGAAAACTGCAATTTTTGTTTGGTTCAATCAGCTTTAATATTTGATCGGGTGACAATACAAATGTGTACTCTACATAGTGAACCCTTATTGATCTACGATAAATAAGTATTCATAATTTATTATTATTATTACTGCAGCCCAGGCAGTACTTGTTGAAGTTGACAAGGATAAAGGCAAGGTAGCGTGTCACAATGATTGCCACAGAGGAGAGCTTGTAGCTATTCTTGAAGAACGGCCTGGTAAGCTGGGTTCAAGGCCAAATTGTGTAACAACTTGCACCAGAATTGGAATCATAAAGGAATGGTCACGAGTTACTTACAACCGACCTAAGATTGAATCACCCAATCAGGAGAGACCACGCCAATATCACGCGATGGATGGCGTCAGTGGTAAAAAGCGCGCGGAATTGATTATCTAAAGAACCGCCGATCGGAATTATCTCCGCACGAGTGCGATGAAACGTTTGAATTATTTGATGAAGATTGACACTAGTCCCATCTGTGTGAGATGAAAACTCTGGAATTTTTTTCTAAATCCGCCCCACTCTTCCGTACCCTGTCAGTTTCTAATAAATTGTTCGACGTGACGCAGTTCGAGGTCTTTCTGTTCGTGAGCTCTGATGAGCTAAATTCACGCTAGTTTGCGTAGCAATTTTTAACGCTCTTAATTATTTGAAGTCAATTACTTTGTGAGCTTTGTGAGCTAAATTCACGCCAGCGTGCGTGGTGATTTGAAACTTGTAATATTATCTTAAAGACAACTATTTTCAGCTCTTAGGGGCGAGACTTGTTAACGTTCTAATTAGCGCTCACCCGAGCGAAGGTCATGCAGAGCAGTGTAGAGATTACCGAGCGAGATAGCGACTGTGAGTCAATCAGACTTTAAAACTTGTATTGTCGAGTCAGTGACGATGGACTCGAAGAGTGTATTTCCTGTAAATTTTTAAGAGTATTTTTCATGTGCGTATTGCGCGTGTGTGAGCGATATTTAGGGAAAGTCTTCGTAATTAATCGCGTAGGACTATTTGTGGGCGAATTTAGTAACCCACAAGCGATTATAGCCAGGTCAAATTATAATAACATTGAACTTTTCTTCCAAGGAGACTACATCAAGATGTCCAACGTGTGGTCAGGAGTTGGGATGATGTCCGACGCCTCAACGAAGACGACTATGGAGTGCTAACTTTTCCATAGGGAAATGGGCTGAGATGGAAGTCATAATGTTCTGCAAGCTGAGACGGTGATGTACAACAATTGATTATTCAATTATGTAGTTAGATTGGCGGGGGAACTTTTGTAAATAGTTCATTTTCTTTTTCTTGTTTTAGAGTGTTTTTCTTTGTACCGGCACTAAATGTTTTAAATGTACGTTGGCACGTGGCCAAAGTGTTTTTTGTGTATTTATTTTTCTTGGAGTCATATTTAATGTGCTTGTTTACTTGTAGACTTGGTTTAAATAAATAAATAAATAAATATTTAATGTGCACGGCGCGTGTACGTGATTTTTATCCATGCAAATGCGAAACCCATTACATTCGATAAGTGGTGCTTTATTAAAGTTCATATTTTGATAGGAAAGGGAGGTAATTACTGTAAGATGTTTGCTGAACAGGTTATTATTCATATTAGGGTTGCTGAATGCAACAATTTAAGATGTAATTGTAGAACACTTAAGTTCTAATTTCATAGATTTTTGTGAGTCCTTTTCAGGTTAATTAGTCACGGCGTGGAAAATATTTATGTCTTTTTATTTCAGGGTCTGTCAAACCCATGCGTGTGATTCTGTGTGTGTTATTGTGTCAGGTGTGTGTGTTGATTCTACGTGTAGAGGGGTAGAGGTCCTACCGCCCTCATTGTTCGTTGTTGTATTTTGATGGAAAGGCAGGGTTATCCTGAGAGACCGCTGTTCCTTGTCCATATTGCTGATTCTTGGATTTCCTAGTGGAAATGCCGGGATATTTTGTTCTGACACACACACGTATTATTGTGCTTTGGGGCACGCTTCTTCGAGATTCGATCCCGTCCTTCGGAGGTCGAGGTTTGTGACACGTGGGTTGACATATGCAGATTTCCACTAATCGCCCGTTTCGCCTTGTGACTTATTTTGATAGGCAGACATGTTGTCCGACTGGCCCCTTTAAGCTTTCAAGTAGCAAACCTGTTCATTGTGATGGTTATTTTTGAACCATAATTAATTGGGGAGTTCGCCATGTGTGTGACGGATTATTGCATGTTGTATGGATAGATTTTTGTGTTAAATATGTAAATGTTGGCTTTGAGCCTAGTGACTGGTTTCTGACTCAATTCATGTAATTTAGGATTTGACACCTGTGTGGTGTAGTGGTAGTGTACTTGTAAATTTGACGGCGGTCATATGTGTATTTCTTTATTGGTCACGTGGTAACTTACTTGTGTTGATTTGTGTGAGAAGTCCTAAGTTTTTAGGCAGTAATGTTTTTGCTACGGCAGCTTGATTCCAATTTCATACGGAAATTATTGTGTTGTATACTTTAAGTATAGGAAGTGTCGGTTTAGTTTTAAGTGTTGTATAGTTGTTCCCCGCGTCCGTCTAGCTCTAAGCAATGTGGATTCGTCGTCTGAATGTTTATTCTGGATGATGACGAATCATGCATTCGATTGTACACATCGTGAAGCATGCAGAACGGCACACGCGCATACATTGTCACTTTTGTTGATTTTCTTAAGGACACTTTGTCCGTGTAATTAATCTCTCCAGAGATTTGGCCTAGTTTTGGCATATTTTATTTTATTCAGTGGGAGTCATTTTGGGAGTTTGTTTTGTTAATCTTTTGTATAGTTAGGTGATTTGTTATTAAATTCATTTGTTTTAACCCTGGCTTCACTTTTTCCTGCATGTTACTTTGTTATATGTTACCCTGCATGTTAATGAAGCGCTTTAACAACAACTTACGATATGGACTGTCCCCCCCCCCGTCCCCCCCCCCCCCCCCGAAACTGAGTCTCATAAGCTTCTTTGCAAGGGTTCAATAGCTAAACGCAGAATAAAATAAGGAAAGGTTTGGTGTAGTTTCTTTTTATGTAAGGCTACGGTTAACGTTTTTATTGATGTCTAAACTCTAATATCTATACTTTTTCCCCGACAGCCTGTTGATCCTGTGATGCGACACTTACAAATGTGATTTTTCAGCACGACAATACAAGGATATCCAGGTAAGCTCTCCACGACATCACAACCATACCATGACCTACCAGATCCCCGGTCATCAGCCCTATAGAGCATGTGTGGAACAGGATTGCTCGACAACAGGCCAACTAGCCTCAGCCTCACCACAACTCTGGAACAATTTGCCATGCAGTGTAGCATGCATGGACCACAAGAGTGATCCAGGCCATATTGACTCCATGCGTAGAATTCAGCTTCGTATTGCAAGCCAGAGGACCTGAAAGTGTTATCGTATCACAGCCAAACACTCCTCCTTATGTTCAATTGCAACAAGTGCAGCACAACTCAAGAATGGTGTTACAATTTCTATTTTCGTAAGTGTAGCCTACATTAAAACTTATTTCAAGTAGGCGATCTTCCTCACGAACCACATAACGAGGTCTGATGACGGCCCATCATCCCGTAAAACGAGCAAGATGGCGATTTCAGCTTTAGGTTTCTTCTCAGATCCAGGTCTGCCTGGCAAGATGGGTAGGCTACCGCATGCACAAAAAAAGGGAGAGGGGTCTTCTCTCTACAACAAGTAGGAGTGCGTACCAATCCTATGACAGATTCAGATTCCTTCTGGCTTGACCGAAAGGAGGACTTCCATACCTTCGTTGTATCCTTGATTGCTCTCAGATTATCGGGAGACTGGCTGCGTTGGTTCAGCTGATGTACCCAAGGTTGCAGGATCGTATCCTGGCGCAGCACGTTGGCATTAGGGTACGCAAATGCAAGGCAGCCGTGTCAAGTCGATTTACTGGCACGTTAAAGATCCCCTTCTGGGCATAATTACGGCACCATGGCGTCTCTAAAAGCCACAGTAGTTAAAGGGGACGTAAAAATATTATTATTAGTTTATTGGGAAAGGGTGCTGCCAACCATTTCTCCTCCCAATAGAATTTTATGGCCAGCCTCAAATGGGAGCAGACATCACTATTCAGGGAAGTGGCTGTCTCTTTAACAGCCTGATCTGCTAGCTCGTTTCCCATTATAAGTTACCGACTGTAGGTAGGCATGTGGTTCGGTAGCCATATAAAATGAACGTTGGTACCAGTATAAATACGTAAACCGGCCGGCAGGTCATGAATTCGCTGGACCAGCGGCTGTTTCGGGAGAAAAATATCCAACGATTGCAGAGAGCTGAAGGTATCAATGCCCAGGAGAAAATGCCGGCGGTAGTTAAGAAAGCGAGTACTCCAGAACGTCTCAGATGGCACAGAGCTCTTCTATGTATACGCTACACGCCTCAGGCAGTGAAAAAAGTAACCGACAATCTTCAATCGCAGATGCACAGTCTACTTTCTCATTCATCCTCGAACCATCCTTGTATAGCCTATAAGCCTTGCTTCTGGAAACAGGCCCACCACGGACTGGAAGAGCCTCCGATAGACGGAGGCGTCATTGTTCAATTTTGGACTGGTGTTCAGATCCTGTATCACATCAGAGTGTGATATAACCAATGGAGGCACCTTGCTAGGTACTATGGCAATACAGGAAACGGAAGGTATGCAAAATATCCAAACATATTCCCACGGGTTGAATGGCTCTAAGAATCGAACCATAGAGTCTGTGAATAGAGTGGTTTGAAATAAGCAAGGATAGCTTGGATGAAGTTGCATCCATCATATAATATTAGTAGTATAGGTCAGAAACTCTTGTCGACGCTTCAGATGTTCAGGAGGGACACCAACCTAAGTACAAGTAGGCTGACTGCTGGGCTCGTCCGAAAACCGCCAGTCACCAGTTTCACTCCACCGTGGTGGACACTATTCAGTATAACGATTAGTGGCTTTCAGGCTGAACTATGTGCTATACTGCCATAATATGACCTAGATAAAATTAGAGCCCTATACAAAAAAGCAGTAGCACCGTACGGTCCGCCCCTTCCCCACAAAGGAAGTTTCAAATTCTGAACGCGTGGCTCCCCCATGTTAACTTGCTGTAGAAAAGGAGACCACGAAATCAGTACGTGTCAGAGACAGGCAAAGCTACAGTTAAAAGCAAGAGCTCAAGATCTGAATGGAGAGTTCACTTTCGGCAGAAATAGGCAACCAGAGTCTTGGCGGTTGGGAACCGAAAGCCACGCTCTAATGGTCATCGTTCAATAATCCGAATGGCTTGCTGACGCTGTGGTTCAGCGACTGCCGTATTTTGTGCACTACAATGCAACGCAAAATCTTTTACATATAGCGACAGTACATACTGGATCATCATAAGCTACTACTTATAGGCCTACAATTTGTGGCAATAGCAAACAAAGTAGTAACAGTACCGATCCAGTGGTACTTTATTTTTCTGAACGTGGTATTGGGGATGTCTTCCCTCTTCGGACACAGAGGGGAAGAAACTTCGTAATTATCACCGGGAAGTTACACCGGAATTTCCATTGATGCAGGTTAGATGCGTTGCCACAGCGCCAAATTGTATCAAACCCTCTTTGTTAGTCAAAGAAAAGCGTCCTGTATGGCACTCAACAGTAGTACCAAATGGCTAGTGGTAGACCTGGATGGCCTGAAACCACATTGGCATACTTGCCAACTTACCAAATGGACTATCATTAAAAACCCCAAGCGACAGAATACACAGGAAACCGCACGCACCAAAATGAAGCAAAACACAACATTCTTCACAAAATGCTACATGAAACTGATGGCATTCTAAGGGACAAAACATTTTACTTTAATTAAATTATCACACATGTCTCTAGAATGAAATCCATTTACACAACGCATTTCATACATGCACACGACCTACATACCCTCTGCAACTATGAAACTCGTGACGAAGGATAAACTAACTACATGGGCTTTCAAATGAATCAATCATTCATTCACAAAATAATAATATACACACATCAAAAAAAGTTTTGCATGACCTCGATTCCAAGAGTTCCGGAACCGTTAAATACAAAGGGAATAGAGATCAACACAAACAACATTTCAGCTCGTTTTATTGCTCATGAGACCCACACATTGCATGTTGTACCATCATACAGCTAGACTTTCAGCATTTGTGGTCCAGATTGCAGTACACACCACTACCTCTAATACCCAGTAGCACGTCCTCTTGCATTGATGCATGCCTGTATTCGCCGTGGCATACTATCCACAAGTTCATCAAGACACTGTTGGTCCAAATTGTCCCACTCCTCAACGACAATTCGGCGTAAATCTCTCAGAGTGGTTGGTGGGTCAAGACGTCCATAAACAGCCCTTTTCAACATATCCCAGGCATGTTCGATAGGGTTCATGTCTGGCGAACATGCTGGCCACTGTAGTCGAGCGATGTCGTTATCTTGAAGGAACGCATTCACAAGATGTGCACGATGAGGTCGAGAATTGTCGTCCATGAAGACAAATGCCTCTCCAATATTCTGCCGATATGGTTGCACTATGGGTCGGAGGATGTCATTCAGGTATCGTAAAGCCGTTTCGGAGCCTTCCATGACCACCAGTGGCGTACGTCGGCTCCACATAATGCCACCCCAAAACATCAGGGAACCACCACCTTGCTGCACTCGCTGGACAGTGTGTCTAAGACGTTCAGCCTGACCAGGGTGCCTCCAAACACGTCTCCGACGATTGTCTGGTTGAAGGCATATGCGACACTCATCGGTGAAGAGAACGTGATGCCAATTCCGTGGGGTCCATTCAGCATGTTGTTGGGCCCATCTGTACCGCGCTGCATGGTGTCGGGGTTGCAAAGCTGGACCCCGCCATGGACGTCGGGAGTGAAGTTGCGCATCATGCAGCCTATTGCGCACAGTTTGAGTTGAAACACGGCGTCCTGTGGCTGAACGAAACGCATTATTCAACATGGTGGCATTGCTGTCAGGGTTCCTCCGAGCGGCAATCCGTAAGTAGCGGTCATCCACTACAGTAGTAGCCCTTGGGCGGCCTGAGCGAGGCCTGTCATCGACAGTTCCTGTATCTCTGTACCTCCTCCATGTCCGAACAACATCGCTTTGGTTCACTCTGAGACGCCTGGAAACTTCCCTTGTTGAGAGCCCTTCTTGACACAAAGTAACAATGCGGACGCGATCGAACTGCGGTATTGACCTTCTAGGCATGGTAGAACTACAGACAACATGAGCAGCGTACCTTCGTCCTGGTGGAATGACTGGAACTGATCGGCTGTCGTACCCCCTCCGTCTAATAGGCCCTGCTCATGCATGGTTGTTTACATCTTTGAGCAGTTTTAGTGACATCTATGAACAGTCAAAGGGACTGTATCTTGGATACAATATACACAGTCAACGTCTATATGCCGGAGATCTGGGAACCGAGGTGATGCAAAACTTTTTTTGATGTGTGTATAATACCACCACCACCACCATCATCATCCCCAAGAGACTTCAGTTTCAAGGAACCAAGTAACTTCTGCAACAAATCAACGAAACTGGTTATGGGTGACTTCAATTGTCACAGCTCATCATGGAGATGCAGGGAAGCGGACAAGAATGGAGAAGATCTTGAAGATAGGGCCGAAAGCATGGAACTGAAGCTCATACATGACCCGAAGAAACCACCATCTTTCAATAGTGGGAGGTGGCGCTGTGGATATAACCCTGATAACATATAGCACACCAGTCGAAGAAGGATGTTATGGAACCAATCCCACGCTCTCAGCATCGACCTCTTAATTGTGTTGTGGAAGCAGCTGTGGTACCACAGAGAATCCCATTCCAAAGGCAATTTAATTTTAAGAGAGCGCAGTGGACTAATTTCGCAGAAGATCTGGATAGTGAAGTGGAAAATATGGAACCTCTCCCAGAAAGGCATGATCCGTTTGTCGACTGAGTGAAAACTCTCTCACGAAGACATATACCGAGGGGCTGTAGAACTACATACAGTCCAGGACTTGACAGATTCAAAAGCATTGCTGGGGAAGTACGAACAACTATTCAATGAAGATCCCTTCTCTGAAGAAACAATTCAAACAGGTGAACAGCCGATGTCTGCCATATTTGCTTCCAGAAGAGAAAAGTGGTGCAATCTGGTGACACAGACATGAAACATAGCAGTAATCAAGCTTGGAAACTGCTGTAAAACCTTAGCAGTGACCACACTCGAGTTTCTTCTAAAATGTCAAATGTAACTCCTGATCAAAAAGCTCATCAAATAGCAAAACCTAAAGGCGATCTGAGAGGACCAAGCTCCAAAGATATGCTGATGAAAATGATTTTATTGCTTGCCCTTCCACTTTAGCGGAACGAGACGTTGCCGTGCATTGCATGAAGAATAATAAAGCTCCAGGATTAGACGACCTACGAGTAGAACAAATAAAGAGATTCGGACCAGGTACTAAAAAGTGGGTTTTAAATCTAATTAACAACTGCATCTCCATGGTACAGATACCCAAAATCTGGCGTAAAGCTAAAGTGGTAGCCTTATTGAAACCTGGAAAAGATCCGACAGACCCGAAGAATTTTCGACCAGTCTCGCATCTCTGTCATCTCTACAAAATGTTGGAAAGAATGATCTTGAACTGCATATCGCGATATGAAGACCAGAACCTCATTAAACAACAGGCAGGATTTCGCCCGGGAAAATCATGTTGTGGCCAGATCCTCAACCTAACTCAGCATATAGAGAATGGGTACCAGAGAGGGCAGATTGCAGGTGTAGCATTTGTAGATCTAATAGCTGCGCTGCGTATGACAAAGTTAATCATAATCTCGTAAGGAAAATTTATACCATCACCAAGGACTACCGATTAATACAGTTCATCCAATGTCTACTACAAAACAGATGGTTCTTTCTCACCTTGAATAGCAAGAAAAGCCAATGGAGATTCCGGAAGAACGGCCTTCCTCAAGGCTGTGTGCTGGCACCGTTGCGGTACAATATCTACACCAATGACCAACCTGTCGGAACGAACAAAAGATCTTTCATTTATGCCGACGACACAGCAATTGCAGCCCAAGGAAGTACGTTGAAGAGGTGGAAACGAAGCTGTCTGCAGCCCTCGAAGTCCTGGCAGAGTACTATGACAATAACCATCTAAAACCTAACCCAACCGAAACACAGGTCTGTGCGTTTCACTTGAGAAATAGACAAGATAGGAAGAAACTGGAAGTAACTAGGAGCGGAAAACAACTACAACACTGTGACACCCCTACATACCTCGGGGTAAAGCTCGACCGCTCACTCACGTTCACAGACCATTGCGAGAATATGAAGCTCGAAGTCTGCAGCCGAAATAATAAGATACGCAAGCTCACTAACAGCACATGGGGGGCTCAACCAAGTGTACTACGTACGTCTGCTCCATCTCTAGGTTTCTCCACTGCAGAATATGCAGCACCAGTCTGGCAGAACTCCGCACACGCCAGGAATGTTGACACCGCTCTGAACGAGACAGGCCGCATTATAACAGGTTGCTTACGACCAACTCCAGTTGACAAAATCTACAATCTTGTAGGCATAGCACATCCGGATATTAGACGATGAACATCGGCAGAGGTTGAGAAGAAAAAACAGGAAAATGATCCTAGGCATCCCATGATTGGAAGTGACGCATCACGTCCCAGTCTGAAGTCAAAGAGTTTTTTTTTTCGAACAACTGAAGCAATTGCAACATCTTCCGCTCGCCGTATACAACTACAGCGAAACAGGACACCTGGAAGTAATGGCCAAAACCGAAAGGAAGAGCCAGCTGCTGGTTTTCAACTACATTACCAGACGTGGAAGACTTTGAACAGACTGCGAACTGAAGTGACGCGGTGCAAACAAAATTTGAAGCGGTGGGGCTACATGACTGAAGATGCGATCTGCGAATGTGGAGAAATGCAAGATGTTTAATACCTCTTGGTCTGCCCGAAATTGCCTGAAACCTGCATGCTGGATGACCTGGTTTTAGCAAATGCTCCTGCAATCAAGACTGCCGAATTCTGGGCCTCAAAATCAATTTGATGTGTACGCAATTTGTGTGCATATTGTAAATATATTTTAAATTTGTTACCTGTGCTGTACTGTCCTGGATACGATATATATATATTGAACCCTTAAATATTAAGGCATATTTAAGTCTTCAAATAATTTATTTCTACTGCTTCAAACCAGCGCAGTTGAGGAAAGTACATGTCATATTTCACAAGAGCAGGTAGTCTGGAAGGACAAAGTGGATTGCTACCGTCTCCAGTGGGGACAATAGACAAAGCTATATTTAACTAATTCTGAGAATTGGAATGACAGGTGCGACCTGAAAATACGTTACTTTGTCTTGAAGCAGAGGTCAGTTGATTTTCCTTGTTTTGAGAGGAGAGACGAAGAGCGGCGAGTTACCAGAGATAGGGTTCTACGTCACAGAGTGGGCGGAGTTCTGCCCAAGATGCTTACAATAATTTGAATGAACAGCCAATCAGGAAGACGACGCTACTTTCGGCGAGAATATATTTTGCCCACGATTTCAAAAAGTGTGTGACCCTACGATCGAACTTGGAGCACGCGAATACCATTGTAATGTGCTGATTTTTATGAGTTGAATGAGAGGTCTTGGAGGTCTGTAGGACTTATTTTAAGATTTATTGAGGAGCTCCTCCCCCTTCCACTAATATTTGTGGCGTATCATATAAATATGACGACGTGAGTTGAAGACAATTATTCCCATTTGTGAATCTGAAGACTTTGAGGGTAAACTCTGCGCGTTTGCGTGGCACTCCGATACTTAAACTTTTTAGCACTTGGGATTTTGAATATAAATTTCTGTTGTGTGTGCGAGGCAACATGTGTGATATTAATTCTGTGAATGTTAGGTGGATACATCTCCACAATATCTAGGGCCAGTTTGCGGTACTGCACAGGACATTATCGGTGAATCTAATAACTGATATTGCAGTCTAGTTAGGTGACTGATTTGATAATAATAACAATAATATTTCTGCAGCAAGATGTACGCCAACGAACTTGAAGAGGAGATGCCACATGGTTCATCAGGCTCAGTCAAGAATATGATGGGCTAGGTCTATAAGATGGGACGATGACCGGGGTGTCATCATGGAACCAGACAAGCTGAAGTGATGAGTACCAAATTAAGCAATTAATTTTTTCGGGGCGGGGTTACGCGCAATATTAGGAAATTGTTGTAAATATTTGCTTTGCTGTTAAGTGCTGACATTAGTTTTCTTGGCATCGCGTGACAATTTCTGTATTTTTTTTGGTGTGATTTAGATTTTTCTTTATGGCTTTTGCCATTTGCTTGATTACAGTACTTGATTTTATGTTGCCCTGAGCACATAATACCATGGTACAGTTGAGATATTTTATGGCGGAGAGATTAGAACCTGGTGATAAGTGAATTTTTTGATAGGAAGTAATATTAGACCTGGGGGGAAAGTTACCTGTTTGTTCATGATTATAATTTATCAGGCTGAGTTATTTGTTTTGTATAACTGTTGTTGTGAAACGGAAGGCCGTCCGCCTTGCCGTATGTAAAGTCATTAGCCTTGTTGTGATCTTGTCATCTCTGACATGTATTCTATTCTTGGTCTGCTGTATGAGCGAGGGTCAATGGTCAGGAGGATGATACAAGTGTGTGTGCCATGTGTGATGAATTTTCGTGGAAGTGAGCAGGTAGGGACATGGCGTTCCACTGCTGTTTGCCACTTATTCCGGCATTTGTTACCCGAGGCGCATATTGCTGACGACTCTGAATTCTTGATATTCCATGGTGTGGATTTTTCAAGATATAATATTGTGTTGGATATGATAATATCGCGTTTTCAGGAGCCCAGGGAGGCTGTTCTTCGACACTCAAGGCCGTGTAGGCTTGGGTTATTTTGGTGAGGCACACACTGGCACAATTAAGGGAGCGCTTGACTGACAGCCATACTGAGATCTAGAATGTTGATAACACGTAGCAGCTCTGCGCTACGCATTCTTCGTGCTTGTTAAGATTTAAATGTCGAGCCTGAATGATTATAATGAGTTGATTTAATTTATGGGAGTAATTCTTGCCACTTACCTAATGCTTTTCCGACCATATTTATCGCAGTGTGATTTCATGTTTTTACGCCTGTTTAGGCCTGGTAATATTTTGTTGTTGTTGCTTGTGTGTTTTCATGGCATGCAAGGGATACTATGTCGCCACTCGTGGGCTATGTTGTTGCTTGGCTTTGTTTTGCCAAGATTGTATTATGTAATGTCAGGGTAGCAATCGGCTTACCCGTGCTTTTGTATGTCACGTGATTGCATATGTTGATTTGTGAGCATAAGACCGCTCGTTCGGCTGCTAGTTTCTGTAAAATACAACTCGTTAATTTTTCTTATTTTGTAGAAGGGTTAGACTATGTCAGCTGTTGGATTTAAGTGATAGCCATTTCATTGCGTGTTCCCATATTGTCGTGATTCCAATCCGCAGAACGGGAATTCATGACTTCTTAGATTGTTCGAACGGGAATGAATTCTCGTCAAAGTGCTCATTATCTTTAAGTTGTCTGACCACGCACACAACACATAAACAAGTTTATTTTTTTTTTATATTTTTGTATTCTTGCAATACTTTTGATTCATGTTAACATTCTCTAGGTGACATTTTGGTTCACCGGATTTTCTTACAGCTGTCTACACTGATTTGTGATTTAATATTTCTGGACTGATATTTTTATTCAATCATGCCTTGTTTTTCTTGGTTTTTGTGATAAAATCAGGGTGGTTTTCATTTCATTGTTATTAGTTTTATTCAGTATTAAATTGTTATTGTTTAACCTGTGTTATGTGATGTATTCATAATATTAAGTTCCCCTATGAATCCTGGAAATTTATAGAAGCACGATTCTCCTCTAATCCACTTTTTACAAGAATCGATCATGACCCCGAATATGAGTCTTGTGTAGTGCTTCTTTCTAAGGGTACAAATAAATATATATATATATATATATCATAATTATAATAATAGTCTAATAATAATAATCGAGCGAATAGAATTTAGAAGTAAATAACAGAGCGCCGTATTCACGATCGAAGACCGTTCGGCAAAATACAAATCAAAGCGATGTATCGAATATTCGCCTGGCACACACCATCTATCAGCGGTCTGCGGGAGCACGTCCTGTCGCGAATTTGAAACAGACGCCGGTAAGTAAAATCGTAAATATTATACTTAATTCGTGCAATACATTGCAATTCCGCGAATTTCACGGAAACATTGTAAAGGTGGACAAGTATGCATTAGTATTCAGACAGGAGTCCTCGTTTCTCTATAATCCTCTGTTGTTCTGTGGTGACTGAGGTAGTTTGTGTAACTAATTACTAGGGTCGGGAATGGGGAGGGAGCTCCTGGACTTGAAATAAGGTACCATTCCGACATCTGCCTGGAGGGAGTGTGGAAAAACCTGGGGAGAAACCACACTCCCAATAGCGCTATCAGCGCCGGAATTCGAACTTCCGATCTCCAGATGTGCTGCAGCACTCCATCACGGTCGTGGCGAACGACTTAATGCGCTCTAGATTCTACAACAGACGCCGGTTTACCATAATCTCGAAACGCAAGTCATTAGCTAAACATATTGGCCAGTTGCTACCTGCTACTCTAGGATCCTTTTCTGGCTTCAGTGTCGGTATTATACCTTTACGCCACATTCCAACCACATGTGACAATAGTCTACCTTGAGCAAATAACGAATACTTTTATCGTTGAAATGATTTAACATCTGGTTGTGAGCATTATCAGAGCCAGGAGAAGTGTCCTTGCAGCTAGTGCACTGCAGAGTTACCACTCCGAAAAGGTCACACTAATCGTTTGACACGCAGCAGGCAATACTTGGTTGTGAACGTTCTGCCTCGCGCTAGAGCATGGCTACCTATAACCAGGCCTTGCCCATAGCAGAGCGGCAACGCCACACTCAGGTCTGTGTGTGGCGAGCAGTAAGCATGGTGATGAATGATGCTGAACGTGTGAGTCCGAAAAAAAATGCATATAATGTATTCTTTTATAGCTCGCAGTTTTTTCAATAGTGTTTGAGGTAGACCCGAGAGCGAAGGCTAATCATCTGGGAAACGTAAATACAGCTAACACAACGTCGTTATTCTATAATATTAAATGATAGCAGGGCGAATAGAGTAATCGCCCTGATGACAGTAAGCTCTCGAATTGTATCACCCGTGGTTGCTCTTCTGCATTGTTCCGAAGCTTCATGCATTATAATTTTTAAGCTTCATACACTTGTTAAAATTTAAATGTGTTGTCTATTGTAACTTAACCCTGGAAAAACAATCGTACATTGATACTAGCGGAGTCTGACAATTCTCGTCAATATTCAGTAATTTCGATCGACCATGACCTACGATAGTTACTATTCTCATGTTTTCGTTGGCATTTAAGCAGTGTAATTAAACCAGATACACATAAATCATTGATATGTCTGTTAGGTAGTCAGCCCGAAGGCTGGTTGGATCCTCAAAAAGTACCGCCGTTAGGTTATGTGGGTAGATACCCACAAAAACCCAAGGCAGCGCTATATTGAGGCGCACTAGGCAAGGTGAGGAGTGAGGTAGTTTGCCATTGCTTTCCTCACCGAGTCAGAACAGCAGTACTAACCCTATGAGTAGAACCTTTCACAACATCCGCAGGCACTGACTGTGCCCTGAATGTCATAACTAGGGCTCGGATCGATATGCTCGATAAAATCTCCAGATATGCTCGAAAACCATGTGTTTTATGCTCGATAGATATGCTCGAAAAAAACATTATATGCACGATAGATATGCTCGAAAAACCCATTATATGCGGTTAAATATGCAGAATATGCTCGATAAACACCGTTAAAAACTATAGAAAGGAAAGTGAAACGAAAAAAACAATAACATACCTTTATATACGAGCTTTATTTTCTAATTGTATGTATGGTACACTGCGATATACTCGCATTCAATTTTTTTTTCAAGTATATTATAAGAGAAGTTTTCTTATAAAAGTTACAGTTTAAAAGTTCAATTACAAAATGTTCAGAATTAGGCGAGTCAATGAAGTATATCTGCATTGGTCTGTACAACAAGAATTTGTTGTTATGTTTTCAGTTTTGAATGATTTTCTTAAATCAGTCAATAAAAGTTTCAATGACGAGAACGACCTCACTAAAGGTTAAAAACCTGCGGTTCTATTATTCGCACCAGATAGGCTTTTCAATAAATAATTCTGTTTTCGAACCTAGGATGGTCAGGGCCCGAATTTGGGGGGGGGGGGTGAATTCGAAGAAAAACAAACTATTTAGACGAAAACCACAAGAATATGCATTTATATGCTTCTATTCTAAAAACCGCGGTTTTATGCATTTATATGCTCGATAAATTTCAATTCTGTTTGTCCCAGAGAGGTGAAACTACCACCGAAAGGCTTCTTTCAATGTGTACTATTCAGGAAAGAAATTTGCAAATATGCTCGAATCTGAGCCCTAGTCATAACTAAGCACCACCCATACCTCAGTAGCTTTCATATAAACACAGCCACATATTACTCTAGCCTGTACCAACAGAAATCTAAATGTACTGCATTCATCAAGAAATGGCAAACAGGCCAATCATGGGCGTACTAATTAGTTACTAAAATATAGATAGCGATTTATTGAAAGAGGAAGTTACCTTCGTCTATTTCGGTTTCGTATGATGTCAGAATAAGAATGCCTGTTGGAAATAACAGATATGAATGACGGAGAGGCAGCTGGTTATGTGAAGAACAGCCCAAATTCATCAACATAAACGGGAGGACAGCATCAGGCTTAAGGCCTGGACAAAATAACTTCCTTAAGAGAAGATTAGACTGAAAGGATTGGGCTAAGGAAATGCGGCCTGGTTCTTTCAATACTAGACTGAACATTGAGAGTAAATACAATACTTTTATTTTTATGGTGAAACTGGCAAACACATTAATAAATAAGCCTTAATTAAAAAATTAGTTATGCTGGCCCGCCTGGGGCAATTTCAAATGTTCATTAATTTTATTTAGGTTGGCACCGCCATGTGCTATTATTCAAAAGTTCATTCTGCTTGATGCACACACAAATTTAATATTCTTGCACTTGCTAGCAAACACTTAAAACGAAGATGATTAAGATAATAATAAAAAAGGCACACACTTATCTTTAGTGGCGATGACTAGAAGCATGCTGACGGAGACTGCCGTGGCCAACACTTGATTTTTTGGTAGTAGAATTTGAGATGTCCAGCATCAGGAAAATAACTTTGCCAGGGCGATCTTCTTCTTCTTCGTCTTCGTCTTCGTCTTCGTCTTCTTCACCAGCGCTGTACACTGTTTAACATCGTTAGGTTTTGATGTTATTTCTTGAATGCCAAATAACATGGCATTTTAGAACTGCGATTTGATGCAGCTTCTTGCGGTTTGAAGTAAAATGTAGAATGCACTTTCTCAGTGCTGAAGCTCTCTGCTGTTGCGTTTCCTGGTAGTTTCAATCATAAATGCAGATTAGGCCCGAAGTTTAGAAGGCCCCGGAGAAGGGCGGAAGGCACGAATGCCTCTCGCTAGTTGAAGAAGACCGTAGAAGGTTTGAAGAAGGAATGCTGATGGAGAGCAAAACGCCGCCACTTAAATAATAACATCATAGAAACGTCTGGAAGCCAGGCTGGCGGGCGATGATTGGCCAGGGCAAGCTGTGACGTCAGTCATACAGGAAGGCAGCAAGCAAGTCGACACCCTTTTCAGTATGCGAGCGTATGCTGGAGGCGCATGACCTTTAACATGCTGAGGTAAGAGTCTTAGATATATATATAGAGAGAGAGTAAACACTAGTAATAAACATTATAATGTTAACAGAAATGAATAAGTACATATGTTTTCGTTCGGTGGTCTCAAAGCATTTAACTGACAAATGCGGCACGAAAGAAAAACGCACTATAAACATCACGAAAGTGATCAGCAGCCTACCGAGCTACTTATTGTAATTAGCAGAGGCAAGAGATGTCTCAGAAGTCTAGTAATGGTGCTTTATCATTATTATTATTTCCAACCATATTATTGCCGTTTCTACGGGGTTGGGGTTCAAATAAGGTAATTTTTTAAAATGTGGCTAATGTTTTTTACGGCTGGGTGCCCTTCCTGACGCCGGCCTCACCATAATAGTTAATGAGAGATACAATGACTGAAACTGGGCAAATAATTGGATGGAAGCGTCAGTGGCCGGCATTTGCCTGGAGCTAAAAATTGGAAACCACGGAAAACCCTTTCAAGAACGGTTGACGATGGGGTTCGGACCCACAGATCATCCGAGTCCAGAGATAGTCCGGTCCCAGGGCCTTGCGCCTCAAGGTGAGTACCCCGGACGATATTATTATTATTATTATTATTAGACCTATTAGACAAAAGCCTCCGTGGCTTAGGCGGCAGCACGTCGGTCTCTCACCGCTGGGTCCGTGGTTCAAATCCCAGTCACTCCTTGTGAGATTTGTACTGGACAAAGCGGAGGCAGACAGGTCTTTCACCGGGTACTCAGGTTTTCCCGGTCACAATTTCATTCCCGCAACACTCTCCACTATCATTTCATTTCATCTGTCATTCATTTAATCATTGCCCCAGGGGAGTGAGACTAACTTCGGCCGCCGACACAGTTCATATCCTCGCCGCTAGATGGGGGGCTTCATTCATTCCATTCCCTCACCCGGTCGGTCGACTGGAAGCAGGCTGTGGATTTTCATTTTCATTATAGACAGACGCATTCACTTCAAGTGAAAGTAAGAAACGAAAATTGTTAATATTTATGTGAAGTATTTATTTGATTCTTGTCATGTTTTAGTATAAGTTAATTTGATGTGAAGTAACTATCAGTTTTATCGTTTATTGACTAATTATTAAATAACTTATATCAGAATCTCCTTTTGTCATCTCCAGTATACGCACCTTCCTCCGTCCATACACATTAGTGAACCTTCTTTCCAATAACCCGATTTCAAATTAGAATATTGAGAGAGAGCAATGTCTTCTCTGCTCTAGGCGCACGGCTGGACCCGGACGTATGACGCTAGCGAAGCGGTGTTGCAATTCGGTGTGGCCAAGGCCTGGTTAGAGGTAGCTATGGCTAGAACCACATAAACGGGATCGTAATTACCGGAACCAGATATATCAGCAAACTATGATGCTAGGGGGTGTGCAACGGGAAAGAATTGTGCAACTGTTTCAGTATCAATTGATATTCCCGACACACTATCAAATGTCTGATTGTCTGGCTGCGTGGCTCAGGGGTAACATTCTCGCTTGCTGAGCCCAAGGTTGCAGGTTCGAAACCTGGCGCAGTCAGCTGGCATTTGAGGGTGCGCAAATGCGAGGGAGCCGTGTCAGTACATTTACTGGCACGTTAAAGATCCCCTTCGGGGCAAAATTCCGGCACCCCGGCGTCTCTAAAAGCCAGGGCAGTTAAAAGGGGCGTAAAACCAATAACATTAATTATTAAAATGTCTGATTTCTCGAAATACGTTGGATTTTAGGACACGTAAGAAAGACCTGCCTATCTCGCCCATGTTAAATCTTCAAATGTTTGGTACACTTTACTCAAAATTTGTTTGGGTTAGCCAATTTAAATCTTCATGGATAACTGTTTGGATCATTATCTGCAATAATAAGAAGGATTATTGACAAAAACGAAATACCCATGCCAATATGATTTTTAGCCTACAGTACTTTTCACATTTTGCAAAAATTAGGAAAAAGTAGACTTATGAGATCGGGAAAATGTGTGTGTCTGTCTGTCCTCCTGTGTCTGTGTGTGTGTGTGTGTGTGTGTGTGTGTGTGTCCTATCAACTCCTAAACGGCTCGAGCAATCGAAACAAAATTTGGTAGGAGTAAAGATATATACCTGAAAATCTCACGGCCATATTTGAAAATTATGTCAGTGCTACCAACTGCTGAAAAATCGCAATTGAAATTTGAGTTCCATGTTGGATATCTTGGAAGGTATGAATGGGAGCTATTTCAAAAATGGTACACGTATAGATAATAATATTGCAGTTTAATTTCCAGGAGGCCATACATGACAGTGTTGCCAAAATGATTATAAGCTTGCTGATAGGTCCAATTTTTAAATGCATATAACATCTACACTATCAATTGGAATTCAACCAAATTTCGTATGTACTATGTATACATACACAGATATGAATGAGCATATTCTTAAGAGCCACCAGGGCTGTCAACTGTTAATAAATGCACTCCCTATTGTTTTTATCCAAATACCAATATATCAGAAAGTATGCAAGCAGACAGCTTTAAACTATGCACACGCATAGTACCTGACATTCTATATTAATTTGGAGTAACGTATATACGTCAGTGCTACCAACATGATTCTAAGCCTGCTGAGAGGTCCAATTTTAAAATGCATGTAACTTCTCTACTAACTAATGGATTTCATTCTAAATTGACACAACAATAGATCATATTATTTTAGATTATTTCTGACCAATACATGTATGTCATTGATGCCAACATGATTTTACGCGCGCTGTTGGATGCAATGTTTAACTGCATGGAACGTCCATGCTATCCATTGGACTTCAACCAAGTTTTGTATTCTGTACTTTAAGAGATGGAACTAAGAATATACTCAGTCACCAGGGCTGCCAACTGTAGTTCTCTATTAGGCTACATTATGCCAGGTATACAGTATTTCGAACTAATTAGAAATTTCGATATTACCAACTTAATTTCGTCATTATTCTAGATAGATCCATTTAGATTAATCATTGGCATTAATCTTACATTTTAAGAAAAGTAGGCTCTTTAGTTCGTCACGGAACTTCTTCTTTAAGGTATGATTTTTTAATCCAAAATTATGTCGAAAATATGTCATTTTGTATATTATTTAAAGGGATATCCCTTCTTACTGTTCATTAGGATAATGATACATTTAAAAAAATATGGACCTATCTTTATTACGTTTCTTACAAATGGTACCAAAGTAGTGAAAAAGAAAATGAGGTTGAAGTTTTTCAGTACATCTTGTTACCTCTGACAATTCTTGGAATATTCCTGCCCCATAACTTGCATCATTTCGTCCATCACTGGTTATTTTGCTTCTACTTCCTTTAGCTTTTAAATAATTAAATAAATGAACAAATAAATAAATAAACAAATAAATAAATTTATTTATTTATTTATTTGAACCAAATCTACTTGTTAATTGTCACTTTAACTCGGAGAGTCATATCGTGACATACAGACAATAAACACATAGATAACATCAATTTACAGTATGGCGTTAGACAATTAAACCAAATGTTCATTCGGCATTTCATAGCTTCCTCGTAATTTCAAAACTTAATAATGCTTTGCAGTAGTTATCTTCATTCACAATATCACTGGGCAACTTTTCTGATGGAGACTGCACAAAGTTCTTTCTTATCATAAATGTGGACACAGTGTTCTTCACTTTTAGACAGTTCTCCACGGGAGACACATCACAGAAAGAATTACTTTTATTTCCCTATCGAGCCCTTACTGACTGTAAGAGTCTGATAAGTTTTGTAGTAAGGAAAAAAAACATCAAACTCACAGGAAAAATCTACAGACAGCAATATGTGGCTGTACTGTAGTAATCGTATAGACTACCTAGTTAATACAGGTAGGCTCTCCTAGGCTTTAACAAGATTTATAGCTTAGGAAGCCGTCTCCTGTACTTGAATGCTTAGTTTACATGCATCTTTGTTCTGAATCTCGTCCGACGCTTTCTTATTCCACATTGCCCTGATGGTATTAAAATATTTTGCTAACTGACCTGCTTTCCCCCATTCCCTTTTTAGTAATTTAATTAAAGTGTGATACTCATTTTCATTTTCTATTCTGTTTAGATCTGCTTTGTCTACAAACTTTGCTCTTATCATTTTAATTTCCTTGCATTCCCTCATCAGGTGCGCTGCACCCATAACCTTCCCACAAAACAGGCAAATGCCCTCTTTTCCTACTTCTCTCAACGCTTTGTTCTTATACACCCCCATTAACCACCAAATTATCCCTCTCATTTCTCTTTTCATTAGGCATTGAGGCTTTATGCTCATAAAGTTCCTTATTTCGCAGAACTCCGTTAAGGTTCTCCTACTGGTGCACTCTTCTCTTAGCACCTGCAACTCTACGTCATTAACCCTTCTACACACTTTTTTGCACACCCTACCTTCCTCTCTTTGTAAGTCCCTATCCCATAGATAACCCATTCCTAATCTTTCCAGTACACTTCTTACCCCGTCCACCCAGTAGCCCTCTTGCTGATGCTTCATTTGGTGCAGGTAGGCTACCTTAAGCATTTCCCCCCCTCAACCTGCTTTTTAAACGAATCCAAGACTTTATGACCTTTTTTATAAACAAATAAATAAGTAAATAAATTAAGTAAGTAAATAAAACAATATAAATAAATAAATGTGTATTTGAACTTATCTGTTTGCAAATAAGTGGACTTTTTTCCCTCTTCAAATCAACGATTCAATTATTAATAATCAATTGGGGCAGATGACCTCGCTGTTCCACCCCATAAACAATATTTCTTCAATAGGTCAGTGCAAAATCACAGTGATTATGATATTATGACCATGTTTAGTATCCACTAGTAACAAACAATGCAGGAAGTTGTCATTGTTACCAACACAAAGTCTGCGCTCAAGAGAGCAGACCATAAGCGAGTTCAGAAATCTTTCTATAATAGTTCAGAAGTTATACGCACAAACATAAATCTCTGTAAAAGTGGGCGTTGTCATTCCTGGTGCAGCATAGCCATTTATGTCTTATAAAATTACCATTTTTATTTTTTTTCGACATTTTTTTTTTTTTTTACAAATTCCTGTTCTCTCCAGTGTCAATAAATAGAAACGCAAAAAAAAAAGTTCGATTTTGTTCACCCCTAGACGGGTCTTTCTTACTTTAAGACGAGGGAGTATACGCGGCACATTCCATTCACACGATTGTTTCTTCCTCTGGCAAATAAAAATCCGTGCCCTCGTATGGAATTTCTTAAACGTAAGCAAATTGGCGATTGTTGCGTGTAGACTATAACGCTTATGAGCATGACGATTGGACTCTCAATTGCCGCTGCAATACCCTCAGACCACCAGGGTTTGATGAGGAGCCCCAGAAAAAGATGGCATGGACTCTTTGGCAGCAGCAAAAAGCATATCTGCAATCTGCAGTACCTCCACGTCTAAGTTCCAGCACCCAATTTTAACTGAAGTAGCCCTTTCCGTAAATGATTGCCTAGTTACCCGTATAAGCAACCAACGACTTGGAAACTAAGGACTTCTCGTTGAGCAGAGTAATAACAATTGGAAAATTGTCACAGAGGTAATTGCGCACATTCAAACCAAAGAGATGTACCAGCTTACTGTCGCCGACACACTGATCTATATGAATGAACCGTGTATCAAGCTAAAATATATTGTTTCTTCTGTATTTAATAGCGATAAATCCAGCCCTTGAATTGATCCTTCCATTTAAAGTACAGGTTACAAACAGTCATCATAACAGGTAATGACACTCAAACGGCAATAGCCTCCAGATCCGTTCTTAATGGATACTATTCACTATAGCAGTTAGAGCGAACCAAATAGCAAACGCCCCCGGAAGGCCGGTCAGCGTCTGGTCCTTCTTTGAAGTATGGTCTGAAAACTGAGGCCTGAGGTGTGCTTCCTGTAGGCAGATTATATTCGTCAATTGTGAGATGAACTGACGTAGTTCGTCAAATGCCTGATGTAACTGTTAAAATCCCATTATAACAGTCCCATTGTGTGGAGTTTTAAGCGTCAGCTTCAAGAGGTTGCTCTTTATGCATCTGGTGCACACTGGACTAAGTTACAATCGTGACAATTTTGTAGAAAAGGACCGCTATGGCGGCACTTTGAGAATGATACGTATAGGGAAGAAATCCTGCATGTTGTAATCTGTTTGAAGCACTATGGCACGTATGGAGCTAGGTTCCGTCTGATGAGTGGTAATGCCCAATCACCTGTGTGACGGAGTGGACAAGTACCTGCAGTATGAGGGCATCACGTATCTGGAGTGGCCATCTCGCTTCTCGGACCTCAATACGATATGACATGCATGTGACGCTGACACTGCTCTCAAATATCTTAGGCGAATTGTAATAGTAATCACCATCACCATCACCATCACCACCACCATCATTATTACCGGGTGAGTTAGCCGAGGTCGTTGCGGCATGACTGTTGGCAGTCGCTCACATCCGGGAGGCGAGGAGGTTCGAATCCCCCCGCCGGCAACCTTGAAGATGGTCTTCTGTGGTTTCCCATCTTCCTTCCAGGCAAATGCCGGGGTTGGTCCCTAACTATAGGCCACAGCCGCTACCTTCCAACTCCTCGACCCTCCCTTCCAACTTTCCTCCCCAACGGCACTTGTAGCTCACCCATTGGGTGTCCGTCTCGAAGCAGCTACAAAACTGGCGAGCCGAACATGTCCTCGGACACTCCCGGCACTAAAAGCCATACGCAAAAAAAATTATTATTGGCATAACGTCCCATGAAATTGTCTTTGGAGACGCCGAGGAGCCACAGTTTTACCCTGGAAGGGGATCTTTACTGTGCTAATACATTTACTGACACGACGTTATTGCATTTAAACAGCCTTCAATACCATAGCTGAGCTGGGTTCAATCCAGCAATCTTGGGTTTCGAGGGGTACAATTAACCAACTTGGCTTACCAGTAGGAAAGTGAAATAACGCTACCTTGGTGCGAAACAAATGAGACAGGAAGGACAAGCCATACTGCTCCACTGAACTCACCCAGCCAATTATCATATTGTCGAGTTAAGAAGACACAAGTGTGCGAGTGTAAAGCAATTTAAGATCGTTGAATATTGATGCGGCTGGACTGAAACATGGCTACGCGTTTAAGAGGGGTCCCTAGAAGGTACGGTATGGTTTGTTAATGTGGAATTCCTCCAACTGAAGACAAACGCTTAAACTATTGTGATTCCAGGATTGATGTTGCAGTATATAATCACAATAATACACAAGAAGCATATTATTTCTCATTTTTTTACCTCCAGCTTTTAATAGCTACCTTAGCCTGGTGGCTGTTTCTCATTTATTTAATTAAAATATTCGTTTGGTCATTTATATTGATGCTTCAAAATATGGCGTTTTCGTCTGATGTATGATATCTGTGGCAGAAAGATTTTGTGGCCGGATGCCCTTCCTTACGTCAACTTCATGAGAAGTTTGGAGATTAAATTAATGAACCTGGTGGCAAAGGAGTAGGAAGGAAACCACCGTGACCTCTAATAGGAGATACCGTCACAGTATTCGCCAGAAGCTAAAAATGGGAATCCAGGAAAATCATTTTAATAACGGCAAACCGTGGGGTTGGAACCCACTCGTCTATCGAGTTCAGAGACAGCCTGGGCCCATGGCTTTGATCTTTAGCGTGCGCAGCTACATCAGTCGGATTGAGTTTAAAGCCCAACTTTCATATTCAAGTATTGGAACATACTTGTATTTTACGCCTTCCGTGCTCCACTAATTTCTGATTTTACTATCATTCTAGCCATTTCAATTGTAGTCCATATTTCAAGATGTTAATGGCAATTTCCTAGAGATTATTATTGAAGCCATTTTCAGTGTTGCCTTAGCCTTAGGAAACAAAAGTTTGGTGCTTTTCAGTCGGTCAACACTATTGCCCCCAAATAAGATGGGTTATTTCCTAATCCTGAAATAAATGACATGCGATTAATAAATACACTTGGACGACCAGTTTCGATCGTCAAGCGATCATCAGATCCATTACACTTAGGCTATAAAATCTACTATGTCTGAAAATATTTCAGAACAAGATTTTCTGCTTTTCATATACGAGCTATGGATACACACACGTTCGCGCAATGTGAATTGGTGTCTAGGCATGACCAACAACGATACTAACTAAACGTGCAACACTAACGTCTAAGCTTTGCAGATACACGTCCATATGAATGACAAAACACGTGTGAACTAACGATATGAGTCAGCAGAGCGGGGTATTGCGAGGTCCACTCGCTGCGCACCTGGCCAGCCAAATGAGTGGACCGCGGCAAACTATTGCGTCATTTGGCTGGCCAGGTGTGGACCTCGCAATACCCTACTCCACTGACTCATATCGTTTAGTGAGTTGTCTGAAACAAGACATAAATTTTTAATCATGTTTCCAGGAAGACCTATGCCTAATGCCAGTACAATTAGGAGGCTCGCTAAACGATTCAAGAAAAATGGCTCCGTAAATAATAAAAAAGTTAACACAACAAAAATTAGATGAGATTGTTGTCTATTCTTTCAGATGTCAGGTGTGTGTTACAAGAGAGGGAGGACATTTTCAGCATCGGCTATGAGCACTATAAGTACACATTATTGAACATGTTTGGTAAAAGTGTAAAAGTGCGCGCCAACACCGGCTGAACCGTGTCCGCGTGTCCGAGATCTGCGCCCGTCAAAGCCGGCTTAGCTTGCCTTGTTTATCGGGGCGCACTGAGATATTTTTTTTTCGTGTGGTCTCCTCAGAGGCCTAGTGCAGGTCTTTCTATTCGACGCCCGTGGGCGACCTGCACGTCGGGATGAGAGATGGAATTGATTAAGGTGGATGAAATTGGAGAAGGATGTGGAAGGAAGCGGCCGTGGCCTGTCAGAAGGTACCGTCCCAGCATTTGCCTGGTGTTGAAAATGGAAAACCATGGAAAACCATTTCAAGGACAACCGACGGTGGGGCTCGAACCCACGCGTCTACCGAGTCAGCAGAGAGCTTGGCCCCATGACCTAACACTGCGCTTTAGCCAGCGTAGCCACTACTGTCGGTACTGTGATAATGACCCTGTAGGATTGAGGCAATTATTTGAGTTGGTTTATTTAGAACAGCTCAAATTAATTATGGAAAAGTAATCCACTCATTTTGTAAAGCTACATGTTTTGTACATTCTATGTAAAAATGAAGGATCCTTTGATTAGAAAAGTGTACGTAACTTGAGAAACGTATACATTAGATTTTTTTTCAATGATTTTTATTTTGACTACCCTGTACTAAATCAATCATATTGCATATTTATTATTAGCAACTGGCTTAGGAAGGCTAGGCTCTTTGCCTAATGTTAAATTCATAGGCATCTGCCAAATGAAAATACAAGAAAAATAATTTTTAAATATGTGTATTAAATAGTATAAAATAAGCCACGAGAACGAAAAGACGTGAAAAGGACCATGTCTGCCCAAAATCCTTATTTACAAAGTTTAATGAAATAGAAAAATAATACCGTAAGTAAATAAATTGTAATTCTTGAGTACAGTGTACCGGTTTCGGTTATATTATAACCTCCTTCAGCAAACAGTATTTGATACAAATGAAGCTTTTCTATAAAGTCTGATTTCAAAACATTTACTGTACAAATCATGCCCTGATATGAGCACTTTTGTTGTGGTAACTGATTTGAAAACACGGTGGATATTGACGGTAAATCGCTAGCAGGGAGTTTAAATTGTGCATTTGGAAATTAATTAGCCTATCACTGTGTGTGTTGATGTTAAAAGTTAGTTTGGACTTGCAACAAACGTTTGAGCTCACGAAAACTATAGGTCATCGCTTTGGAAACGCAAGTTAACCTATGGATGAAAATACTTACGCTTAACTGCTGCTGAAACTCAACTTAAAAGCTCTCAGCTCGGTCCCCTAGCACAACTTTTAGATATTTAGATTTTCCAGGGATCTTGGGAACATCAGGTTCTCTCGTACCTAGTTTTAAGGTTTCCAAGGTACATGAAGTGTTGCATTAATTCATGTTCTTTTCCATTTTTGTCTTTATTATACATCGTTACACCACGACATTACCTCCTTAATATCTCGGAAATTTCCCTCAACACTTCATCGGTGTTTGATGCTAGAAGGTGTTTGATGCTAGAAGATAGTTTGGACATTCAGGAAATGTTTGATTCCACAAAAACAGGTCATCGCATTGGAAAAAGGGTTCATCTACGGTGGAAAAACTGCTTGATTACTCCGTTCTTCTCCTAAACCACAATTTCAAATTCCTCCAACTCGGTCCCCTCGAGAAATGTACAATATTTTAGACCCTTATAGCGATCTTCCGAGTATCAGCTTCACTGGTTCTAACTTGTAAGTTTCATGTTTCTAGGATGTCTGGAAATCCGTCATTGATTCATGTTTATTTTCGGGATTTAATTGCACATCGCTCCACCTCGGCCATGGTAACATTCACGAGCTTATAAGTTTGGCCATTCGTATCGCGGCGGAGCATATCTCACCCCGACGCACGGAGCCTATAGAGATGTGCATAGGGTTACCTGCAGTTTGCACCCGATTACCATACTTGGGACAAATGAGTGGGAAAATGTTGCTTCCTTGGATGAATAGCAGTTTTTTTGCAGCATGAAGTGTATATAAGGTGGCTGATCTGCCACAACTCATGAGAATCACCTCCAGGAAATAGTGATTGGTGAAATGCAGGATGCCAAAGGCAATGTACAGTACTTTCGTGTCGTAGGCATTTCTCATATTCATTCATTGATTTACTCTGTTTGCAAATTGGGGTAATTCCCGGTGGCAAATTGTACAATTACAGAAAATTACCAACAATAATATCAAACACACTGAATGTACACAAATCACGATTTGGGAACTATAGTAATTACATCATAGTATTTACACAAAATTTCAGTCTTCTCTAACACATCAATATCTTTCGGGATAGTCTTTAAGACTGTGGCAGGTAAGAGTCCCAATTATCCAATACCATGCATAATGAAAGATTGTTTCCCATAATTTGTACGGTGTCGTGCCGGATGTGACCTGCCGTTTGCGACCCGTGCCGCATGCGACCCACCAATTTGCCATCGTGCCCCTAGCGACCCAAGCACTGATGTATCGATGATGATGATAATTATTGTTTTAAAGGGGCCTAACATCTAGGTTATCGGCCCCTAATGATCTGGGTGATAACGAAAATGATAATGAAACGGAAACCAGAACGAAAATGAAGTGAGACGGAAAATACTTACAAAAAGGAACTCAGATTGAAACAATTCACAAAATGTTCTTACAAAAGGGAATTTAGAACGAAAAGATTCACAAAAGGAATAGATTGAAAAATACCCACAAAATGAAGGCTAGGTTCAAAATACGTACAAAATGCAATGTAGCGTCGAAATACCTACAAAATGCAACTGAAATTCAAAATACTTACAAAATGCAAATGAGATCGAAATTACGTACAAACTGCAATTGAGGTTCAAAATACTTACAAAATGCAATTGAAATCGAAAATACACGATGCAATTCAGATCGAAATATCCCAGTTCCAATCCAAATTATTCACAAAGTGCAATTGAAATTCAAAATACTTACAAAATGTGATTGAAGTTGAAAATGCTTACAAAATGTACGGTAGATTCAAACGACTCATGTGGATTGACAATACTTACAAAATGCAATTTCGATTGAAAATACTTGACAAAATGTAATTTAGATTCAAAAAACCCACAAACTGCAATTAAGAATCAAAATATGTGCAAAATGCCCACCAAACAAAATGCAATTTAGATTCAAAATTCGTGCGAAATGCGGTTTAGGTTGAAAATACTTACAAAATGCAACTGAAATTCAAAATTCTCACTAAAAGGCCCGGCTACCTGCATTCAAAGACTTACCAAAAAGGAATTCAGATTGTCAATCTTTACAAAATGCAATTGAAGTCGAAAACAATCGCGAGATGTAATTTAGATCGAAAAAACTTACAAAATGCAACGTAGATTAAAAATACCTTAAAATATCGCTAAAAGGGAATTTAGATACACGGTGAACCAAGTAACAAAAACAGTGCGGGAATCTTAAAGAGAAAGGAAATATAATGAAAAGAGGAGTGGAGAGGAGAGGAGAGGAGAGGGGAGAGAGGAGAGGGTCCGCCCCAAAGGTAAGGGATAAAAGGGGAAAACGGACCCAGCTCAGGAATCCCTCGGGGTTGCCAACTCCCGAACTCACCAGCCGTGAGCCCCTGAGGGTGTAGCATTATCTAGGGTGCACCAGAAGGGGTGGGGCTACATACACCCGGCCTCCTTAAGGGCTTTTAGTACAAGGCAGGAGGTAAAAGGAAAATAATAAAAAGGCTGACCCCTCACAGAAGGAGGGTATCAGGAAAGATGAGAGAAGGGCAAATTAAGGCGGGAAAGTGAAAGACTCCCAAGGCCTCGGATACCCTAATAC
The DNA here is from genome assembly GCA_946902985.2 of Meconema thalassinum. NCBI lineage: Eukaryota > Metazoa > Arthropoda > Insecta > Orthoptera > Tettigoniidae > Meconema > Meconema thalassinum. Next base: position 387,669,555 of record OX336389.2, read on the forward strand.
CGTCGGGGTCGGAAGAGAACAAGAGTTGACCAAGTGAGGCCGACAGGAAAGAAGACGGAGAGGAGCCCGGCACAAGTAAGTGGAAGCAATGCCGGACTCAGCTGGGGTTCGGTGGTCGCCAACCCACGTCCCACTAGATGTACTGATGTATCGGTGGAATCTGGGAATTTCTAACATACCTTTCTGGGGGAGGCGGGAATACCCGTCATGTAGACGGTGATCGCATATGCCTATTCGTTTTCATAAATGAAAATAGGCTACAAATCATTGGGAGGAAGGTCGCCTTCCGAAAGATATTGAAGTGCAAGTTGTTAACAGTCATGAAACTTCTGATTCACTAAACATTGATGATGATGATACTCCTGGTGATGAATTGTAAGTGAATTAAACCAATGTGTGTAAGTCCACCCCTTATTATTCACGTTTTCAATGGGGTCGGGGATGAGATGCGATGTGGTGGGTGGTTTTTACGGACAGATGCCCTTGCCAACGCCAACCTCATGAGAGGGGTTATTGAGGGATGAAATGAATTAAACTGGGCAAGGATGTGGAAGGAAGTCGCCGTGGCCTATCACAGCATTTAAGTTACCTGGAGTTGATAATGGGAAACCACGGAAAACCATTTCAAGGTCAGCTGACGATGGGGCTCGAACCAACGTCTACTGAGTCCGCAGACAGCTCGGCCCCATGGCCTAGTGCTGAGCGTTAGCGAGTTTAGCTATCGCTGTCGGTGACTTAAACCAATGTATATATTGTAAATAGATAAACGCAAATAATAAAAGAACATTAAACAAATTAACAATAATCTAAAAATGACGAAAAAAAGAGCTGCTATTGGAGGTTGGTTTGTTCTTAAGTTTAGGGGCTGCGACGTGGTCATGTAGCCCCGTGTACTTTGGGCGTGTGTAGAATCTGTCTGATCCACAGACTGCTTCCAGTCTCCGACCGGGTCAGGAATGGAATGAATGTAGCCCCCATCTAGCGGCGAGGATATGAACTGTGCCGGCTGCCGAGGCCTGACGCACTCCTCTGGGGCAATGATTAAATGAATGACAGATGAAATGAAATGATAGTGGAGAGTGTTGCTGGAATGAAATTTTGACAGGGAAAACCGGAGTACCCGGAGAAAAACCTGTCTGCCTCCGTTTTGTCCAGCACAGATCTCACATGGAGTGACCGGGATTTGAACCACGGACCCAGCGGTGAGAGGCCGGCGTGCTGCCGCCTAAGCCACGGAGGCTTAGAATCTGTCTGATAAACGGTGTTAATTGTGATGAATGTATTAGTGTGTGTATCTGTTTTTAATTTAAGTACTGCAACTTAGAATTTTTCAAATAGTTCCTCCTTTTGCCGCCAAGCGCCACCGTCAACGACTACTAGGCCAAGTTCAGAACTTAGCTACTAGACGCCACCGCAGTCGGCTCTTGGCAACGAACGTAGAAACCTAAGAGCGTTGTTTACATTCTTAACCTATCCAATTTAGCTTCACACAGGTGCAATTAGTGGAAGGTTCTTTAACATGCCATAAATCTATGACATGGGACCACCGGCTTTACTTCCCCTCCGAAGGAAGGCATACTGAGGGATTTTTAATGCTCTTAAAAAATCCGGGAGCTTCGGCCGGGTTTGAATCCGCTATCTTGGGCATAGAAGCTCAGCATGCTTCCGACTATTGGACGTTCAAAGCCCTCATGAGAAAAGCTGTTTGAAAATGTTTTTCACGTCTTCTTAATACCATTTGCTTGAATTAATCAAGTTAATGACACACTTCTTACACACACTTAATTCCTGCCGCTCCTTCCGGAGCATAGGGCCTTGGCGAAATTTCTCCACGCAGTACGGTTCCTGGCCATTCTCTTCACTTGACTCCAGTTCTTGTCCACCTCTGCAATTTCATTTTCGATCGTCCTCTTCCAGGTCTTCTTAGGTCGACCTCGCTTCCTGGCGCCTTGAGGATTCCAGTCTAGCGCCGCCCTCTCAATAGCTCCGTCCGGCTTCCTTAGTGTGTGACCACTCCAGCGCTATTTCCTCTCCTTGATCTGGATGCTAATCGGTTGTTGATTGGTGATGGTCCAAAGATCTTCATTTGAGATTATGTCCGGCCACCTCACATTCATGATGCGACGCAAACATCTGTTAATGAACACCTGTAGCGGGTTGTTGATCGGTTTTGTGACATTCCAAGTTTCACAGCCGTTGAGAAGAATCAACTTTACGTTGCTATTGAAAAGGCGGAGCTTGGTCTTCCTGGAAATGTTTCTATTTCTCCAGATGGGGTAGAGCTGGACAAAGGCACCATTTGCCTTCCTGATACGGCTTCGAACATCTTCCTCTGCTTCCCCATCATTTGTGACTATACTTCCAAGGTAGAGGAAGGACTCAACTCGCTCAATGTCCTTTCCGTTGACTGTCAAACTAGTCGTGATGTCAGAATTTATCCTCATCTCTTTGGTCTTGTTGGTGTTGAGCAGTCCTGCACGTTCTGCTTCTCTCTGCAACCTCCCCAGCTTATCTTCTATGTCTCGGTACCGTTGTGCCATAAGACAAATGGCGTCTGCGAAATCCAGATCTTCAAGCCTGTCATTTATATCCCATTGAATACCCCTCTTACGTCCTCCCATTACCTTCTTCATCACACTATCCAGGACCAACAGGAACAGAGTGGGGGAAAGGACACACCCCTGTCTCACTCCGGAACTGACCTTTATCTTTTCTGTTAATTTGCCTTCGTGAAGAACCTGGCACTCATACCCTTCGTACATCTCTTCCATGATTCTGATGATTTTTGTTGGAATTTTATATTCCTCGAGGGTCTTCCACATGATTCTTTGATTTACGGAGTCGAAGGCTTTCTCGAAGTCAACAAATGTGAGGTAAAGGGTATGCCGCCACTCCACACTCTGCTCCAGGATGATTCGGAGGGTGTTGATGAGATCCACACAGCTGCGATGTTGTCGAAATCCAGCCTGTTCCTTCCGAAGCCTTTTTTCTACGCAGTCTTTTATACGATTCAGGATGACTCTCGCCAGCACTTTGCTTGGAATGGACAGCACGGTGATACCCCTCCAGTTGTTACAGTTTGTGGTGTCCCCTTTCTTCGGCAACTTGACTATCAACCCCTTCTTCCAGTCGGTTGGTATTCTCTCCTCCTTCCAGATCTTCTCCAACAGCGGGTGCAGCAGATCGATCGTAATATCCAAGTCTGCTTTCAGTACTTCCGCTGGGATATTATCCAGACCTGGTGCCTTCCCGCATTTCATCTACTTCAACGCTGTCCGTATTTCGCCCCGAGTTGGGGAGTCGAGGCTGATGCTTGGGTCACTTTCTGCTTCCTCTTCATCTTCTCCTCGCTGCTTACTTTCTGGTCCTCTATCTCTATTAAGAACCTCCGCAAAGTGTTCTCTCCATCTTGTCAGCTGCTGTTCACACGTCGTGAGGATCTCGCCCGTCTTGCTCTTCACAGGCCTAGTTTTGTTAAAACCTTTCTTCGAAAGCATCTTTGTGATGCCATAGAGCTCCTTAACGTCCCCCCTTCTTGCCGCTTCTTCTGCTTTCTCCGCCTGCTCATCAATCCACCTACTATGATCCTTCCGTACACTCCTCTTTACCTCCCTGTTTGCTGTTGAATACTTTGCTAGTGTGAGAGCCTTCTGCTGCCTAGTCTTGCAGGTGTTGAGCTTGGCCTTAATCTCCTTCCTATAATTTACCTTGTCCCAGGTCTGATCAGATATCCATTCATTCCGCAGGTAGTTCTTGTACCCGAGCTGCATCTCACTGGTTTCCACGAAGATATTCCTTACCTCGCTCCACACAGTCTCCACGTCCTTCTCTGTCTCGGAGTCCAACACCTGGAATTTATTTCTGAGCTCCAGTTTAAATTGGTCCAATCTCTGCTGATTCTTAAGCTTGCCCACATCAAACTTGTTGTGCCGAGTGTTAAACTTTCGGCGCACTGCGACGATCTTCATGCGGAAGTTGGCAACCACAAGATGATGGTCACTACCAACGTCCGCTCCTCTCTTGTTCCTAACATCTTCCAAGCTTCTTCTGAACCTCCTGCTCACCGCGATGTGATCAATTTGATTTTCTGTGATTTGATCAGGAGACACCCAGGTGACCTTGTGGCACCGCCTATGAGGAAATACCGTGCCACCCATCACCAAATCCTGACTGGCGCAATATTCCGTAAATTTCTCCCCATTGTCATTCATCTCACCAAGGCCATGCTTACCCATGATCTGCTCCAACCCCTCATTGTTTGAGCCCACCTTCGCGTTGAAGTCTCCCATAACAATGAGAATGTCCTTCTTACTTGTTTGTCTTGTGACGTCTCGCAGCATTTGGTAGAATTCTTCCTTCTTCTCTGGCTCTGATTGTTCTGTAGCGCATTGCATTGGATGATGATCACATTCCTGATCTTTGTCTTGAACCAAGCAAACATGAGCCTACTAGAAATTGGCTTCCACTCCATAAGGCTTCTCTTTGCATTTCTGTTGAGCAGCAACCCCACTCCATCCCTGTGTTCTTCATCATCGCCCCCAGAATAGAGAAATGTAATTCCATCTGTTGTCTGTATTTCACCAAATCCTGGCCACCTCACTTCACTCAATCCTAGGATATCAAGCCCATAGTTCTTCATCTCCCGTGTCACTTGTTTCAGTCTGGTTTTCTCCATCAAGGTCCTCACATTCCAGAAACCGATGTTCGTAGTCCTCTTCATGCCAAAAGTCGTCATCAGGTTATCCGTCCGGTTTTGTAATTTCGCTTCAGTTTCCGTAATCAGTTTATTTAAGAGGAGCGAGTGATTAACCCACTGCCTCCGAGTGCCATGGAGGGGCTGCCACCTTAAGCCTGAGGCACCAGGCTGATTTTCTGTCAGGGTTTCTTCCCTTAGCCTTTGAAGAACCAACTCCAAACTACAAGGTAGCAGTTGTTTTACCAGAGCCCCGTTAGCCGTAATTTCTTCAGGATTCCTGTAGGGCCTTCACAGCTACTGTAGCGGTTTTGAGACACACAAAGTCCCCACTGTACTTCACCCCTACAGGCAATCCCCTACTTAATTACGTTGCCCATCTCCCACGACGAGGACGAGGGGTTGGATTTGTGGGAGACAAGTTAATGACAAGTTAATTTTAAATAGCCAACGAAAGTGCCCATGTAATTCCGAGTGAGGCGCGGCATGCCGCGTGGGGTTACCGGTACTCCATCGCGGCAACGCTGTACAGCTTTCCCCGTATCGGCAAGCTGGTGAACGATGTCGTTTTATCCCGTACAAATACAAACCGATATAAAATAAGTACATTCATTTACGTATTTCACAGTCCTACAGCATAGCCTTTAGATATATAAGGATTACAACGCGACCAAGGACGCAATATTCCAACCACCCCGAGCCGAGAAAAGGCTATCTTACAAAAGTGATAACAACTTTGTTACTTGGACACACAACATTTTGAAATTAATAAACCAGTTATAAAATATTCCAATGTACATTGTGTTAAAACTTGGATTCGATCTGATGACGGGTGTTTGAGAGAAACTAATTCTTATAAGTGACGCATGGTTGAAACACGCTTAAAAACTGGTACGTTTTGTGTTCCAGCTACGATAAAAAATATTAAAATATAAATGAAAAATTCCAAACTTACATGACTTAACATTAAATATAACGACAAAAATGATGATGTTGGATTTTATGTAGGCCAATGGGTTACTTCACAAACAACTTTCAAACTCGAGTGTACATAATATTTTGGTCCACAGTAGGAGTAAATTAAGTTAAAACGGCGCACCGTAAAAATTCTTCTCTCGAACAATGGGTCGCATGCGGCACTGTAAGCTACTAGCAGGGTCGCTACTGGCACGATTTCTGGTGGGTCGCATCTGGCACGGTCGCACCCGGCACGTAACTATTTGTACAGTGTGGTCGGCCCTTAACTTTATGCGGATGATCTGCCCTGCTCATGTAGGTGGGATTTCCCAGATGTTTGCTTAGTTCTCCACATCTGGCCGATTAGTGAAAGTGTTAAATATAGCGTATAGTCTCGATTTCGTCATTCTATCTGCCAGAGATTCCCACCCTAGATTTTCTATTATTAGAGTTACACTACCTCTAGGATTAAAATCGTTCAGCACAAACCTACCAGCCTTCCTCTGTACCATCTCCAGCTCATTGATAAGCCCTACCTGATATGGGTCCCAAACCGCTACGCTTTGGAGACGACACAACCCACATGGGTACTCTATTGCATATCATTCCTTACATGGATGCCCAAGTACGAAGGCAGATCGGAAAGTAACGCACAATCATTGTTACCCCAAAAAGTTTAATAGGTAACAAAACCAAACAAATCGCAAATGAACTTACATCTTTGACCTACTTTTCTACAAAGTTGCCACCTTTCTCAACACATTTCTGCCATCGTGGTACCAGTTTCAATATAACCTGTTCGTAGAAGTCCGTTTGGTTCGAGTATAGCCATGACGAATAGAAATAAATAGTGTTATCACTCACCGAGTTCAACCGCGCCCCGCTCTGCTAGCGCTAGCGGCGCTGATCCCCAACGCTACACAGTCAGCTGTTCAATAGTGAGATACGCGCTGGGCTACGTAAACCTCTTTACGAAGCCTGCGGTTACGCTGATTACAACAAATTGTGTGTTTAGACTTATGAATAATACTGTCAAAAAGTTAGCATTAATATTCTCAGTCCCCATGTAGAACTATCGTTTAAAACCCTCCGTTAGTCGCGCATTGGTCTGACAGCTCTATGGTTCGTTATATTAGTTTTAATATCAAGCCAACAGTTCAAGTTATGATCTTATCGTCTCGTGACATCTTACATCAAACCATAGTAAGCATTTTTCTGGAGTTGTGAAATAGCGTGCCTAAAAATAACTTTAGCACGTGTAACATTTTGTCAGCGTGAGATTGGTAGAACCAGCGCTCCCAATGATGTTATATTCTGTTAGTGAGTGGCAGGTGTGCTGTTATAACGATTATTTGGCTTAGTATGTTGCCTTAGTTAATATCAGTAAGGAGACTGCGCCTTACGAAAACCTAAGGATGCAGATGAAGCGTGTCACCTTCTGCTGAAAGATAACGAATAGCTAGTTCATGATTCAGTAATTTCAAAGGAATTTGTGACTCTGATACTGAAGACAAAGTTGAAACAATATCCGAAGATCAGGAGGACGGTAACGGAAGCGAAGAATTGGATGACCGTTTATTTTATTGGCAGGTTGGTCATTATTATATATCCGACTCATTCTTGGCCACTTGGCTATCACCACGGAAGTCCGGGTTCGATTCCCAGCTCTGCCAATAAATTTAATACTGGTCTGAGGGCTGGAACGGTGTTCACTCAGCCTCGTGAGGCAAAAATGTTAAGAGGCGCGTTCGATTCCTACCTCAACTATCCTGGAAGTGGATTTCCGTGGTTTCCCACTTCTCCTCCAGGCAAATGCCAGGATGGTACCTAACTGAAGGACACGGCCGCTTCCTACCCAAATCCGAACTCAATTCCAAATACACACACTACTACAGACATCATAACGACACAGGTTATCAGACGAATTCTAAACAAACCCAAACACACGGGGATACGTGACCACGATGTCGTTAAGTGCCTAAAGAATCAACAACTATTATTATTTTAGGCCTATTATTATCGAGACGGATTTTTTTTTCGCTTTAGGTAAGGATGGCACGAAATAGAACAAGTAACCATGGAAGGCTGCCTTCATTCCGTATCCTACTGGGCGGCTTTCGTGATTTTACATCAGTGGATAGATATTTCGGTAAATTTTGAAAAATTTGAGGTACTGATCCTGGTTTTAATTTCCACTTCACGCGAGGAAGTTTCACGTTCTCATAGTTCACTACGAAACAGTCCGCCTTTATAATAATTAAATCTTCCGAAAAACGCTCGTCACAGATTCTATTTTTGATCGACAATTGCTTATCCTTCCACGGAAAAACTCTCGCCCATTTCGAAAACAGATTTGTTTCTTTTGGCGGTGTGAAAAAATATCGACCATCAGATTTTCTTCGTAACCCGATTTACTTCCCTGAACAAAACATTACGACATTTTCCCGAAACAACAGAAAACTTAGTTGTTTGCACACACAAAGCACTGCACAGACATTCGTAAATCATTACAAAGAAACAAATTCCCTCGAATAATATGACTTCTCGCGCACAGGATATTACAGTACTAACCTCGTGGGTTATTGTCATATGTGCTTATGGTTCGTCGCGACTTCCGCGCCACACATTGGCTGGACCATGAACTACAATGCTTAAGTAGCGGAGTGATGACACTGTTTATTTCTATTCGTCATGGTATAGCCATCTGCGGGGACTGCTGATTTCACTTCCGCATCTGTCACAAAGTGTTGGCCGGCCAGGAATTTATTCATGCGACCAAACAGATGAAAGTCCGACGGTGCCAGGTCCGGCGGATGCTGGAGCACCTCCCACACAAATTGCCCAATTTTCTCACGAAGAGGAACAGCAACATGGAGCGGGCATTGTCATGAAGAAGTTTGCCACAGTCAGCATTAATGTTGTAGAGTTTGTGACGAAGGACACGACGCAACTTAACCAAAGTTTTAATGTAGGCTGTAGCATTCACAGTGGCTCCGTGTTCAGCAAAGGCCACCAATAACACACCACACACATCCCAGAACACTATCACAAGCACTTTCTTTGCAGATTGAGTCACTCTGAATGTCTTTCGTACTGGGGAACCAGCATGTTCCACTCCATATAGGCCTGCTGGTTTCGGGCGTGTAGTGATACGACCACGACTCATCACCAGTGACGATTCCTGGAGACATTGCTACGGTCCATACAGTCCACGCCATGCGTGTCCCTGTGAATTTCAGTTTGTTTATGCTCTTTGGCCCACAAATGTCAAACTTACTTCGCTACTCTTACCAAGTTGACGACAGTGACATGCGCGCCATGTTTGTTTCGTAGTTCAGGCTTCTCTCGCTAGAGCTGCACATTAAAACAAAATACCCTCTGTATCGCAATCTTCAATTATATCTTCGTGAAATTTCAACATTCCAGCTGCAATACCAGGGGAGAAAAAAGATTGTGCTTACTTTCCAAGCTGCCGTCGTATTTGCAAGAGTCTTCTTCTACAGGTATTACCGATCCGATATTATATTGAAAATCTGCCTTCGGCCTCTCCCTATATATGATTTTGAACCTCCGATACCACTGGAAGAGTCAGTAAACACTATAACTGGTATTTCACATACCTTGGAGAGAATGTGCATCCGTACGCGTAGGCGTTCCTCTCTAGTGGCAATGGTACCAATTAACAGGTATATGTCTGATCGCATAGGATGATGCATGAATGTTTCCTGGAGTAGTATAGTGACTTCAATCCATTGGAGCAAATATGTGAACACTTGGATAACCAGGTTTGCCGTGCTGGGTAGGAGGCACCAAGTGCTCACATATTTGCTATAACGGATTGAAGTCTCAATACTACTCCTGAAAACACTGAATAGTGCACCACGTGGCGTGGTGACTAGCATTCATGGCTGTTAACCCTTGAGCAGCTTCGATTCCCAACTCTTGGCAAGAAAATGAATTCTGGTCTATGGGCTGGAACGGGGTTCACTCAGCTTTGTGAGGCAGAGTTAGAAGAAGTCGTGTTCGATTCCCAACTCAAACTTCCTTGGAAATGTTTTCCCACGGTTTCCCCACTTCTACTCCAGGCAAATTCAGGGATAGTGCCTAAATTAAAGCCACGGCCGCCTCCTATCCAGATCCTTACCGTAATAGAAATATAGTCTATACAATAATAATAATAATAATAATAATAATAATAATGTTAGTTTTACGTCCCTTTTAATTACTGCGGCTAATAGAGACGCTGGGGTGCCAAAATTTAGCCCCGACAGGGATCTTTAAAGTGCCAATAAATCTACTGACACGACTCCCTAATATTTAATCACCCTCAAATGCCAACTGACTGCACCGGGATTTGAATGTTACTGCAGAGCCACGTAGCCAGCCATACACAAGAGTACATTGATCACAATTACACAGGTTATCGCATTCCACACACACAAGACTACACGTCCACGATGTCACAAAGCCCCTAAATTGATCAGCAACGAACATTTTTAAAACTTATTTCCCATATTGTCCCCTCTTTCAAACATTAATTAGTTTTTATAATAACGCATTGTCATCCAAATGCATTCGCACGGTAGGACAGAAATGGGAAACTGATAAACTAAAGGACATTGTCATAAACAGCATTGGGTCCAAACATGTCAGCAGCATTGCGAATAGAAATATGAAACATAAGATACTTGCCCGTCGAATATTAGCAACTCGATTGTACGGTAGAGAGACCATTTCCTCGGTACAGATTAGCGAGATGATTGTGGAATATAGCTTTACATCGACAAGTTATTGTTTAAATTAACGAGATTTATTTTCCGGGGAAGGCGTCTTTACATTTCCATCTCTTTGAATTAGGCATTTGGCTTTTTTCCTCTACTGAAATAAAGGTGCCGAATCAAATCCCAATGCAATCTGATACCATTTGAAGAAACGTAAATGGAAGACATGCATATCGATAGATTTTCTGACACTAGAGCACCTTCAAAGCCGCTGCAGTTAATAGGGATGTACAAACCCCTTCACTTTCCTTCTCTTCCTTGTTGACGGGGTGAAGAGTGTCCTGTATGAGCTGTCTGGTGTAGTGTTTTTAACAATACAGTAGAACCGAGTAGGCTATAACAAATTCTGGCCATAATTAAAATAAGCACCGTATCATTTGAAGGAGGTTCTCCCACAAACCCCCATTTAATGACTCGTGCGGTGATGGTTTGAATCGCGCTTGCGGCACGGTTATTCTAATCCGAGAGGATATACTTTCAGACTGTACCCAGCAGCGAAGCCAAGCACGATCAGACATGTTATGCTATGGAAAGCTGCAATACAGAGATACAAGGGTCAAATCCCGGTGCTGAAAGCAGCCATCCTCAGTGTGGGATTCTCCCAGTTTGTTTCACACTCATTCCCGAGAAATACTGAAGTGGTACCTTATGTAAGTCACGGGGCACCGAATAATAATTATAACTAGGGAATCTAGTCAGGTTCCAGCTCGAATGCGATCAAATTTTCAAGTTTTACTCACCACTAATAACAATAACAATAATAATGTAGTAACAACTGATTTGGCTTTTGAGACGCAGAGGTGTCAACATTTTGCTGTTGGAAGAGATCGTTAACGTGCCAGTAAATCTAGCGAAACGAGGTTGTCACATTTAAAGCACCCATAAGCGTCAACGAACTGAGCCAGGATTTGACACGCTCTCTTGGGTTTTTGTGTACTTATTGTTCATACATTTAAAGGACTTCATGTCATCGTGGTCATGTAGTCCCGTGTACTTGTGTGTGCGTACGTGGAATCTGCCTGAAAACCTGTGCCATTGTAATGACTGTAGTAGTGTGTGAATTTGCAATTCGGACGAGGACCTGGATAGGAGGTGGCCATGCCCCTAATTTAGGTTCCATGCCGGCATCTGCCTGGAGAAAATGGGAAAGCACGGAAAATCCCTTCTAAGATGGCTAAGTAGAGAATGGACCTACTTCATAGTTCTGCCTCCCGAGGCTGAGGGTACCCTATTTCAGCCCTCAGACCAGAATTCAATTTCTTGGCTGTGCCGGGAATCAAACCAAGACCACAGGGTTGACAGCCAAGAATTGTGGCCACTGCACCTTGTGAATACCCCGTTCCAGCTTTCAGACCAGAACAAAAATCCATGGTAGAGCCGGGCATAGACCTCAGGGGTGACAGTAAAAGTGGTCGTGTTGGGTTTTTAAGGCCAACGCCTAACTTACTGCACCACTCAGCCTAACAAGGGGCATCTTCCCCGTTTCTAGACACCAAATTTATAATTACACAGGCTTAGTCACCACAGTAATAGGGGATGTCAAAAATACATCCAAGTACACGGTGCTGAAACTAAGATGCCTCAATTCCCTTAATTGAAGCAGAAACGTCTGCACGCAATACCATCGGTCTGAAACACGTCAAGACACAATCGTCGGCAAATTCACAAAGAGCGGAGAAGTTTTGTATCGTAATATTTGGAAGTAAAGACGTTCGTTCAATGGCTTTTTAAGTGCTAAGTGACAATTATAGGTTGCGCGAAGTTGTCACCGATGCCTGGCAGCAGGTGGTGTGTATGGAAAAAGCTCGTCACACCAATAAGTAGAGTGGCTCATTGTTAAAAGAATGTTCGATGCAGCCTTCTGCCCAATGTGACAAACCTCCACCGCCATTAGCGGAGCAGCCACCCCTATTTGCAGTGACAGAAGAACGGCTGTTACGGAACAAGTGGCATTAAAGTTAAATCTCCCAGTTATGTGTTTGCCGTAAATAATAATAATATCCTGCCTTCAACAGAAACTATTCCGTTAAACATAGGTTTTCGGTTAGCCTATGCCTATGTTAAAATAATTTAACATCCAAACACTTCTGAAGATAGGAAAACTAAAACAACTGATCAATGTTTTAAAGGACCGGAATATCTCCATACTGGCTTTGCAGGAGACCAGATACATGGATGAGAACTCATTTGATTACGAAGGATTCAGAATATACAAAGGAAAGCCTGGAATAAAAATTAATTCCAACATAACGATCTTAGAAACAGCCTTCTTAGTCAAAAGGAACATAATTGAATCCATAATCAATTTCACCTCGCTCCCCATCTCGCTACTGTCCATTCGATCTGGAAATAAAGCTTATACCTTTATCAACGCACATGCCCCAATTAATGAAGATAACAGGAAAGAACCTGAAAAAGTGGATGACTTCTGGGAGACTCTTGAAGACGCAACTTCCCAAGTCCCTCGACATCATGTTAAAATATTGCTTGGTGACTTCAATGCTCAGGTGAGAAGAGAAAAGAAGTATAGAAAGGTTGTGGGGGACTATCCAGCCCATAAAAGAACTAATAAAAATGGCGAAAGACTTGTCGCCTTTTGTAGACAATTCAATCTGAAACTAATGTCCACATACTTCAAGGCACTACTTGGGTCTCTCCCAACACGATGCCTGGGGAATTCCAGATCGACCATGTCGCAATAACAACCCGAAATCATAAAGCAATCCTGAATGTAAAAGTGAGGAAAAGTGCCAACAGACTCAGACCATTATCTTTCAGAGATCAAATTTAGATTCCAACCAAACAGACCCAGACCGAGAAAAAGGAAGAAGCCCAGAATCAATTCAGTGACGTTGAAGAAAAATGAAGATAAATACCTTGAAAATCTTTCTTCGATGGAGATGAACAGTTTGGAAAAGATTAGAGATTCATTGATCAAAGCATCCGAAGATTTGGGAAAAGAAAAAGGAAACAGGTGGTGGAATGAAAGTTGTGATGAAGCACTTGAAAGAAGATTGATTTTTTGGAAACGGTGGAATTCCAACAAAACCGAAGAAAAATGGGAAGCCTTTAGGAATGAATGGAAAGAAACAGCCAAGATCATACGAGCCGAAAAGAGAAGATATGATACATCTCGAGTGGAAAAGCTGGAAGAAGAATTTAAAAAGAACAACACTAGAGAATGTTATCGCACTTTTAAAGAGGAACTGCACGGGTATCAACCACCGACTCTTTGCTTTAAGCGCAACGATGGTAGCATAGTTACTAACACTAAAGAGAACTGGGAGCTCCTGGCGAATTATTTTGAAGGGCTATTAAATTGCGAAGAACCACTTGCTAGACTAGACGCCAAAACACAAATTCACGAGAACCCAGATTCCCAACCACCAGGGCTTGATGAGGTCGAATTTGAAATCATGGAGCTCAAGGATAATAAAGCACCAGGGGAAGATGGCAGTTTGGCTGAAATGTGGAAGATTGGTGGAGAGATCGCTGCAGGAAAAATGCATCACCTTATAGAAGAAATATGGAAAACTGAACAGATTCCAAAGGACTGGAAATGTGCGCTCATTTACCCTCTTCATAAAAAAGGCACTCGAACAGACCCAAATAATTACAGGGGGATTTCTCTACTTCCAATCGCGTATAAGAAAGATACTCTCTAAGATTTTGTTGAGCAGAATTAAAGAACAAGTTTTTCACCTCATTGGAGAATACCAAGCTGGTTTCCGAAAAGGCAGATCATGCGTTGAGCACATTTTCAACTTGAAAAGTATTCTGCGAACAAGAGCTTTAAGGAGTCTGAACACTGTGGTCATCTGTGTAGACTTCCGAAAGGCATACGACTCGATTGATAGACAAACTCAATTTAATACCTTAAAAGAGTTTGGAATTGAAAAAAAAAACATTGAATAAACACTGACGGATACCATCTCGAAAGTAAAGTTCTTCGGAGAAATTTCTGATCATTTGAAATTAGGACTGGGGTCAGACAGGGAGCCCAATTCTCTTCAACATCGTCTTGGAAAAAATACAGAAACTTGGGATTTGAATATGAGAGGAATTGTGGGAATACACCTGGGGAGAAGAAAACAAAATCTTGAAGTCAAGTGTTTAGCTTTTGCTGGTGACCTTGCTCTCTTAGCCAACAACCGAGAAGATGCTCGAAAGAAATAGCTTGAAGAACAGGTCTTCAAATCTCCTATGAAAAAACGGAATATATGGAGTGCGGACACCAAAATGTAAATATATGGAAGTAAATCATGGAAAGATTAAGAGGACAGATAAGTTTAAATACCTGGGGGAATGGATCCAACCCAACGGACTGGATAAGGAAGCAATCAAAGGAAGAACCAGAAAACTGGACCTGGCCTACAAACTAACCCAGAATAAATACAAACAAACGAGCTTGATCATACAAGGCCAAAATCAGACGCTACAAATCGGTAGTACAACCTGAAGGATTGTACGCTTCAGAGTGTTATTTTAAGTAAAAAGGGAGAACTTCCAAGTACTAGAAAAGAAAGAAAGGAAGATTCTGAGAAAAATACTTGGACCACAGAAGACTACGGATGGGACATGGAAGAAGAGGAAAAATGAAGAACTTTACAAGAGTACTGAAAAGATCACAGACGTAATGAAGAAGCGGAGGCTTAAGTTCTACGGACATTTACTACGAATGGATGAAGGCAGGCTGACCAAAAGGATCTTCAGCAACATCATGGGGTTCAAGGTCACATCTAAATGGGTAGATGAGGTGAAGGGGGATGCAGCGGAAGTTGGAATTACTCCACCGATGGCCTACGATAGAAGAGAGTTCCGAAGTCGAGTTGACGGAGTAAAATCATTTCAGGAGAAACCACCAAGCAGGAGGCCCAAACGGATCATTTCTGAGGAGGAGAGAAAACAAAGAAGTGACAGGATGAAGAAGTTCTGGGAAGAGAAGAGAAAGAAAGCCAATAAGTGTTGAGTTCCTTGCGGTCCATAGTTGGCCAAATTAGATAATTTAAAAAAACAACATGCATATAATGGACATACTGAGAAAAAATAACATGGTGTAAATACCTTATTCAGTGTCGTATTTATAATTTTTTGCTACGAATTAATACAGCACTGTACAAGCAAAACTTACAATGAACATGAAGATAGGCATTTATTTGTTGGTTGAAGCTCATTACCGTGTAGTGTAATTTGATGAATAAATGCATTTCTAGTTTTCGACGTAATAAAATTCCTTGTTCTTTTACGAATTATTTGATGTGTAATTTATTGTAAATTGCTTACATTTAAGCCTTGCAAATTAATTTTTAAATACGTACTGCACAAATATTGCTTTGAAAGTTCCTCACCCACGTTCACTTCAGTACTTTATTACTCATTATATTCACATTTTTTCACTTAGCTAAATTTGATTTATGCTTGGTATAGCTTACGTTCACACCTTGGGCTATTCTGTCACCGGTTTTGCTCTTTCTTTTGTTTCATGCAGGTTTAGTTTGTTCATATTATTGTTTGTGATTGTTTGTTCATTTACTTTCCCGGCAGTGTGTTTTTTAAACATGGGTTAAAGTCGGAAAGTGTATAAGAAACGTAAATTCTTTGGCAATAGACATGCTGTAAATATAATACAAACAGTGAACAGTGATTCTTTGTTGCAGTCACATGTCAGTGTTGATTCTAACCGAACTTCTCCATGTGGTATTCTTGAAAATAGTTCACAGCCATCAAGTGCATCTAAAAGAAAACTTTCCGCAGATGAATTTCATGATATGGATAGTGATGAGTTTACATCACATTCTAATGCTGGCAATGTAATTATAGACTTAAAAATTCTGTCAGATTTTTTACAGACAAATACATTGTATAAAGTTTGTAAAAGTGAGTGATAGTTTGTCAGTTGTGGAAGATGTTTGTGTAAGGAAAGGTTTGTCCTCAAAGTTAATTTTGAGACCTTGAAAATGGGGGTAATGCAGGCAGTATTTACATTTAATGATGGTGTCATTGCAAGGAAAAATGTATTAAAGAAAATGAGTGAGAGTTTGGAAAACAAGTCTCGAGTCATTGAAGTCCATCGACCAGAAGCGTTTATATCACGCTGATAAAGCTGCCGATGCCATGCAAAAGGAATCAAGAACCATGAAGAGGCTCAAAAAGAATAATACAAAGGGAGGGGATGGAGCCCGGGATGATTATACTCCTGGGATGTTCTGGGGTTAGACTCCAGACTCTTTGTCATAATGTTATTTGAGATTTTCCCTAAAACTATATTTTTTGAAACACATGTACCATTTTCTCAAAACTGGGTAGGACTATCAAGCTGATATTTTGTATACACAGTGTAACCATGCCATTGAGTACTGATGACTACGATTATTCATGATCCAGTTGTTTCTCAGAAACTGTTAATAAATACCACCAAATTTTCATGAAATATGTAACACTTTTTTTTTTTTTTTTACAAATTTCAAAAATTAATACTTATGAAGTTGTTTAAAATAGAGTTAAGATTCTAATCATAATGGACCAGGGTAATTAGTTTATTTGTGTAAAATTATATAGGCATTAAATGAAATTTTTATTATATTTTCATAGCATTATTAGTGCCTTTTATGACAATACTGTTCGACTGTGATCAATGTAATTACTGTGTCTACTCATGTCTATCTTATGCAAATGACACATATTTCAAAATACTAACTTGAAAGACTTCTGAAATATTGAGATATTTGTAACGTTCTGCATTATTTGCCAGTTTGCGAGCATTGGGAAAGGTTTGGGTAACAGGAACCAGGCAAATAATCACAATCTATGACGTGTTAGTTGGAGAACAAAAGGAGGAAGATATATGCGCACATTCCTTGCTAGCTACAGTATCAACTGTTAAAAGTAGACTAGGTAGACTTTCACAGAGAGTCTGAAAATTTTCTAAAACCCGGATTCCAGAACTTGGAAATTTTCCCTTAAAATACGTACCGGTATTTATTTCCGTGGTCCACGTGACACAGTTTTTGTTTACGATGAAGGTGATTTAACACGTTTATCACCCCTAAGTTTACGGGACCGTCAAATATTTCTGTTAAATGAAGGGTCCGTTCAAGGCAGGTCTTACTATAATAATAATAATAATAATAATAATAATAATAATAAAATTTTACTTGCATCTTTGGACTCTGTACACCATAACAATAAGCTGCATGATTACTCAATATTACAGTCCCTGAAGATTCGAAGGTCAATAAATTATACTACAAATGAACAGGTCCAAACATTCACCATTCTGGAATAACTCAGGATAAAAAGTGTTCGTCAGCAGAACTCGGAAGTGCCGAATTCCGATTTTGTCAACCTATTGTAAGTTATTTTCTATTCATTCTGGGTCTTGGAATATCTTTCTGATCAGCCCCGTGTACTTGGGTGTGCATTGAATTTGTTTGACCCCGTGACGTAGCCGTGTGCCTTAAATCACCTGATGTGCAGCAGCAAGTTCAAATCCCGGCGCTGAAAGCGGCTATTCTGAGTTTAGTTTCTTCCCGGGTTTTTCGCAGTCCCTCCAAGTAAATGTCGGGATAGTACAAGCCAAAGCCCCGGGGCACCTACCCCATCCTTGTCTCTGACACACCTGCACACACAACTACAAGGAAGCTTGCAGTTTTACGTGACTTAATCTCCATTTTTATGTGGAATCCGAACCACAGAACGTGATTTTTCACTCGAAAATCCCACATGCATTGACCTAGAATCGAACCCGGTCCGCCTGGGTCAGAGGCAAGCAGCTTGACCACTGCACCATCACGCTAGTTAATGTCCTCAATCTATTAAACATATGGAAGCGGAAGAGTTGAAAAATAAGACCGCAATTGGGACTCGAAACTAAATTTCTTGTATTCTGGCAGATGCGTGAACGGATAACATCACAGAAGCTTTGACCGGTACTCCATAGATTCAGTTATTTCATCGAAAGTTAACAAATGAGCCACCTCTGGTGTGGACCATTCGTGGTGTAGTCTACTCGCGCACCTCCCCGGAACCTACGGGATTCGAGTTGGAACTCCGAAGATAGTCTGCCATTTTCAAATCTGGTGCTTCAAATTATGTCCTTAAGATATGGCAACAGAGATTTTTCAATAAGAAATTGAATACAGAGAAAGTTAGCTATTTTGAAACTTATACTGTCTCATGACATAAATACACGACATAAATACACCAGAGGTAGCTCATTTGTTAGCTTTGAAGTAATTTCTACTAACTGTCAAAATAATTAAACACACAAACTATTCATTTCGGTATCTGAAATACTTACACGAAAACTGGAATGATTAATAGCCATACAACCACCAAAATACAATACCAGAAGAATAGAAGAGTTGAAACATTATTCTTCTATTAAAAGGAAAGGGGAGGGGATCAATATTGTTCTCCTGCAAAATCATGATTTTTCTATTGAACACGTTTTGGAATCTACCATTTCAACTGTTTCGAACATGTCGCAGAACATCGATTGTTGAAGGGGTCAACAGAAGTTTCAAAATAGTTAACTTTCTCCGCATTTATGCATTGAGACAGCACAAGTAGACTACCAAAATAGCTAACTTTCTCCGTATTTATGTCATGAGACAGTATAAGTTTCAAAATAGCCAACTTTCTCTGTATTCAAGCAATGAGAGCAACAGTTGAAAGAATTCTGTTACTTCATTGTATACAAATGCGGAGAACGTCTGTGCCATACTGAAACGTAATGACGATATTCCCTGAAGGTATGTATGTATGTATGTATGTATGTATGTATGTATGTATGTATGTGTGCTCCTTATTGTTCCCATTTCTTCGGGATTGGAGAAGAGATGTGGTGAATTTCTAATTCATGGATGGTTATCACGGCCGGATGTCCTTCCTGACACCAACCACAGTGGTGTTAATGAGAAATAAAATTATGAATGAAACTGGGCAATGAGTTGGAAGGATGCGGCCGTGGCGTGTATTAGAAAATGGGAAATATGAAAAATCATTTCAAGGACGATAGCGATGGAGGTAAAACACCCACTCGTGTACGGGGGTCTGGAGATAGTCTGGCTCCATGGCCTTGCGTCTTAGTGCATATAGCTACAATAGTCGGTGACTGACAATATTACCTATGTGTAGATTAAGACTTTCACGGCCCGGAATACGGGCGGGCATCAAATCCACTCGGGAATTCCAGTCAGGTAGCCAGGGTTACCTCAATTCCACTCGACACTCCAGGTAGTCGCCCGAGGAGTCCCTTAACTCCGCTCGGTCGCGGTCTCTTTATCCTTATGCATTCTTAGAACGACAACGTCTTCCATGCTCACCTTCCACCATTGATTATTATCAATGCTTCTAATATAACTAATATAACTTCTAATAATGATAAATTAAGTATAACTTCTCAAAATAACCTACCGTGGTCAGTTATATTTCAGCAGTACAATAACCACTGCTTCAGTGCTTACATTTTTAAATTTACTAAAATAAGTGGAACAGCTAATTTCAAAACATAGAGTAGAATTGTCTAACTTTTTGTTGTTACTTAGTCTACTCCTCATTTAACGATTTCTTTTCACTTGTAAACTGATAAGAACACACGAGATGATTGTATAGAAAAAGTGGTGTGCAGACGATATCTTAAATTCGAATAGCTGTTACGGTGAACAAGCCTAGCTCTATAACAGTTAGAATTCATAACTAATTTGTTGTGTGGGAATGCAGCTGATTTTTCCGTTCTAGGCTGGAAAACAGTATTTTCAGCATCCGCAGCTGATATTGAAAGTACTTTTAGGTACAAATTTTACACCTATTATTATCTAAATGTAATGTTATAATGTCTGACTAGGTTAAAAAACATACAAACATTTAATTTTGCACATGTTAAAAACAATGCTTAAAATTTGTAGAAAAAAAATAGAAAACTTGGCAGATTTAAGTTATCTAAAAGAATATTAGGATTAATTTTAAATCACTTGTATTTTCTGCCATATAAGTTATAATGTGCCAAAAACTTTATACCTGATTTAACGAATGAGCGGACTTGACATCAGAGCGGTTGACCAATGCCACAACAATGTATTGCGAACACCACCACGCCATCGGTCAAGCGCTCTGAAGTCCGCTCATTCGTTAAATCAGATATAAACATAATACATAAATAACTAGATATTAATCACTGTTGTTAAATAAAAATTATGGACAGAAAATGCGCCGCAGAAGGTTTTTGACCCGGCCCTTGGTATGCGAGCAGGAGGGTTATGACATTTGTTTACGTCATTGGGGATAACCCCTTTGCCGGCCCCTTGCCAAAGCCTGAGTGGAGTTGGAACTAATTTTTGGGTCCCATGAAGGACCGAGTGGAATTAAGGCAAATTGAGGGGAATTTATGTTCGACCCGGAATACTATTAAAATTAGTCATGCTATTCCACTAATGCAGAGGTTCTCAAACTTTTTATGTCGCTCCCTCCCCCTCCCCACCCCCTCTCCCCTTCTGAAACATGAAATATCTAGCGCCCCATTTTATTTTTCTTGTTCTTTATTAGGACTGAATATTTTCGAAGGCAAGCACTCACTTTCATCGAGTGACTTTTTACCACTGCTAATAAGCCAATTATCCATGGGTAATGGCGTTACTTTTATCAGTTTATTGTAAATCGGGCTAACTACTTCCACTTAACACTCACTAGAGTTCACCTGTTCACTCACTGTCTTTAACTGACTGCAAGGCTCTGGCTGAATTAAGAGTCCACAATGGCAGAAATGGAAGAATATATTCTTCTAAGGAAGTGGCGTTCACACCGTCAAGCAGTTTATTTTCATTAGTGGTTGTTTGGGGGGGGGGGGGGGGGGGGGGGGGGGGAGAAAGGGTGCTGTGTGGGAAATTTTACTCGACACCGTTTCTCAGGATATTCTGCTGGCAGGATCCACTGGTCAGTTCTTGTGAAATAAGACAGCAAAATTACGAGTTTATTAGTCTTAAATGGTTGTGGGAGCTTCCTGCCTATGATAGGTTCATTGATATGACGATAGCAATATGTTGTTTGAGTCTTCAGTCTTTCGACTGGTTTGATGCAGCGCTCCATGCTTCCATGTCCTGAGCTAATCGTTTCATCGCTACACAGCTACCACACCCTACATCCGAGGCAATCTGTTTACCGTATTATAACCTTTGTCTACCCCTATAGTACTTGTCCGCGACCCTTCCTTCCATAACTTAGTTTGCTATTCCTAGGTGTCTTAGTACGTGTCCTACCAGCCTATATGTTACAGAATATGAAATATAAATACACTACTGTTTGTAGAAAGTGAAACACCAAGAATAAGAGTTGTGACCACACTGCACTTTATACCAGAGATTACGCACATGACAATACATTACTGATTAGAAGGACAGTCCAGTACATGCACGTTGACTGTCGATCTTCAATACGGCGTCGCGCCACCACGTGCTACACTCAGAGCCGCTAGACGTCGTGGCATGGAATCATACAGCGCTTGAATACGCTGCTGAGGAATACCGTCCCACGCGGTTTGTAGGCGCGTCCACAAAGCATCAACAGTGGCGGCAGGTAGACCTGAACCAACAAGTTGCCGACCGACCATATCCCAGACATGTTCGATGGGCGACATGCTAGGCAGGCGAATGGGCAGGCCAAGGAAGCCGAGGTATCCGTCGTTCTGTGAAGAAGGCTTGTACATTTCTCGCCACATGCGGGCGCGCATTGTCCTGCTGAAATATGGCATGTGGAACGCAAGAGGGGCAGTGCCGCGGGCTGTAAGACTTCCCTGATGTAGCGGTCACTGTTCAGATTGCTCGCAAGACGTACGAGGCGCGATCGCCTGTTATAGGCAATTGCGCCCCAAACCATTACACCTGGTGTTCGTCCGCTATGCCACTCAACAATACAGTCTGCCTGATTGCGTTCTCCACGGTGGCGTCGAACGCGTATGCGGCCATCACTGTGGGACAGGTTGAAGCGGGACTCGTCTGAAAACACTACATTTCGCCACTCAGCCTGCCAGTGTCTGCATTCACGTGCCCATTGTAGTCTGAGGCGTCGGTGGTTCCTATTCAGTGGAAGCCGACGCAGTGGCATGCATGCTACCAGTCCAGCACTCTAAAGATGGCGCCGCACCGTCGACGCAGACATGTCCACCCCCGTTGCAGTGCCTCAACGTCGAGCCAACACCGAGGACGACGCTGTCCGATACGGCCATGCGGAGAAGATGGCGGTCGTCTCGCGGTGTGGTCATATTGCGTCGTCCTGTACCTTGTCGTCGCTGTGTACGGCCCTCCTCTCTTCTCCACTGGATCCACATACGCTTTACTGTTGACGCAGCGTGCCCTGTAGGAGCCGCAATGTCCCGGAACAACAGACCGACCTCCCGGAGCCCAAGCATTCTGCCCCGTTCATCTGCACTCACATGCTGATGGTCGACCCTGTGATGTCGGCGAGGCATCGTTCCACTTGCTTATACGTTTCCACTTGGTATGACGGCCCCACGCCGACAGATCTGTGCGGAACACTAACCTGTCCGGTCCCACGACAGCGGACACTGATCGGCCTGCGATTTCAATCACTTAGTACTGGTACCGCAGGCCTACACGACCCCTGTTCTTGGAGTGTATCCGACCATTTCTTCTGGGTGTCTCACTTTCTACAAACAGTGCTGTATTTCAATCAGAGCCGGCGCCCCCCACTTTGAGGACCTCAAAACTAATGCACGACTGCACTAGGTAGCTAGCATGCGGAGATCCACAGTTCAAATCCCGGCGCTGCGCTGGTAGTGGACAACCCTCCCCCCTAGGGATTTTCCACACTACAGGCAATGTCTGGATGGCATACCTGGGCACTTATCCCAATCCTAAACTCGAATAATTAGGCTACAGTTACGCTTTTACAGTCATCACAATAACAAAGGTTATCAGACCTATTATATGAACTCACAAGAGTACATGGGGTTGAAGACTGTAGTTCCCCAAGCCTCACATAGTATGAAAGAAATGTATTACTAATTTCTTTGAAGATTAACTGGCAGAGCTGTATCCGAGGTTTCATGTCAAGAAACGAGAACTCGAAATGAAAACCAGGCATCGACATATATTGTTTTTGTTGAAACTTCTACAGTGAGGACCATCCCTATAGAACGGAGTCTCGGATGCGTCGCGCGACGGACTGGCCACTGTGTATCCGCCAGTCGAGCAAGGCACTGATGCTGGCAGGAGCGGAGCACATAAGTAGTTAAATACATTTTTACACTTTTAACGTATTTAATAATTGTAATACTTACGTGAATTTCATAGTAGTTGCTGGAAATGCTGCTCTTTTTCTAAAAACACATTGCACCAACGTAGGAAGTTTTGGTTCACTCGCTGCAATTCATCCTCACTGATATTTCCTACCAGTGCAGTTATTTCATTCTAGAGAGCCTCCAGAGTACGCGGATTGATTCTATATAGCCTACCTTTTGTTTGAGGTTTCCCCACAAGTAAGAATCGCACGGCGCTAAAACTTGCGAACACATTTACTGGAAGACTTCTTGAGAAGGCAAATTTCCACTAGCAAAATTTGATGTTCTGTTCTATACTTAACCATGTTCACGTGATATGACGTAGGCCTACTTCACAGCAAGTCTAAATTACCAAAGCCCCATTCTTTAGGGATGGCCCCTCACTGCAATAAGAACAGACCTGTTAAAGATAATCAAGTTCTTATTTCTTGCGATTTTAGAGACGTCAGAGTGCTACAACTTTGCCCAGGAAGG
Source organism: Meconema thalassinum (assembly GCA_946902985.2). Lineage (NCBI taxonomy): Eukaryota > Metazoa > Arthropoda > Insecta > Orthoptera > Tettigoniidae > Meconema > Meconema thalassinum. Next base: position 387,693,754 of record OX336389.2, read on the forward strand.
CCAGTAATTCTGGAAACGGCCATTGTATACAGTAGATATTAATCACGTACTCTTCCGACACCTTAGGCGAGATGTTTATTTTGAGAAAAATTTGGATGAGAATTGTTAAGTAGAAATAAACCTACACAACTAATAATTTTGAAACAAACTATGCAGCCTAAAACCCTTCGTTCCCTACCAACCCACACCGGTTAATCCCATAACATTATCAATAGCTTGATAGACAAGCACTGTTATAGGGCGCATCCAGATCCCAAGCCGAGTAAAACTGAGAACACATTTACAACAAGCAAGGTATCCCGATGCTAACAAGAAATTGACGTCACTACGGACTATGTACTGTTAAAATAGATAAGGGAGAGAGAAAACAACCAGCTGTGAGAGAAGCTTGGCGATAAGAATAGACTGGCCAACACGGCAACAATTACAAGGTTAGTGGTTCGACTAGGTTTTGGAGAGAGAAGATTAAATAAATCGGGCGGATTCGCATTGAAGTTCGAGTTGTTTGTGAACTTTCAGTACTCGATAGTAGAATTGTCTTTTGCTGCTGGCTTTCCAGTCGGTGAGCACGAGTGTGCAAATGAGACGAGATTGTGTGGGGAGATACAATTTCGTAGTGCCTGAAATAAATGCATGAACACTTAATAAAACACTTCTCACGCAAATGGTAGTTTAAATGGATGATTGATTGTGTAGCTGTATTAAGGACAGGGAGGGGGGTAGGTGTCCCGGGACTTGAAATAAGGTGCCATCCCAGCATTTGCCTGGAGGGAGTATGGAAAAAACACACTCAGGATAGTCACTGTCAGCGTCAGGATTAGAACCTACAACCTCCGGGCTTGCTGCAGCTGCCCTCGCTGTCGTGGGGCACGATTTCACGAGCACGGTTACGCCGCGGGGCTGAAGCCAGATATGTATCTAACAAGGAAGACAGGTTGAAACCTATCTTGAAACTTTGTAGACGCAATCGTTGTACTATAACAGGTCAGCGTGCGGAAAATAAACCTCCAGATTGAACTGCAAGGCTCCGAAATAATAAATGACATCCTGGTACACAGGCATGACGGCTGGCGGAGCAGGTCATCCCTGCAGCACTCGTTATTGCTGTTGCTTGCTATTGCTGGACGCAGTGCAACATGCCCCAGCTGACTGAAGCGTGCGGTTGCTTCCCACCGGCCTTTAGTATTTGGGCAGTCAGGGCTGTCCCTTCCAACATGCACGGTACTTGATTTCGGAGTCTTGCAGTTCAATCTGGAGGCTGATATTCCGCACGTTGTCATCTTATAGTACAACAATATTTACATGATTTAGTTACATAAGTTTTTAATTTAGGTAACTTGGTAAAGTGTCAAGATTTTTTAACCTATATTTTTTATTCCGTTAGTCTATTAAAAGTGTGTGTGTTGCGTTTTTTGTTGTTAGTAGTATTTATGTGTGTAAGTATGAAAGCCCTTTCAATCGTTAACTTCTACCGAAGCAAGCTTTTTTAGCGATTGCGTTGTAAACTATAACTATATTGTCAGTAACAGTTACTATTCAAATTTCCTATTGACGTAATGAGCTTTTGTAGTTTGTTAGTTAGTTTTTTTTTAGCGTATGGCTTTTAGTGCCGGGAGTGTCCGAGGACATGTTCGGCTCGCCAGTTTTGTAGCTGCTTCGAGACGGACACCCAATGGGTGAGCTACAAGTACCGTTGGGGAGGAAAGTTGGAAGGGAAGGGCGAGGAGTTGGAAGGTAGCGGCTGTGGCCTATAGTTAGGGACCAACCCCGGCATTTGCCTGGAAGGAAGATGGGAAACCACAGAAGACCATCTTCAAGGTTGCCGGCGGGGGGATTCGAACCTCCTCGCCTCCCGGATGTGAGCGACTGCCATTAGTCATGCCGTAACGACCACGGCTAACTCACCCGGTGTTAGTTAGGTTAGTCACTGGAAGAAACACTGAACTATAACTGAATTGATTATGTGGCTGTGCAGACGTAGCTGATTTCTGGAAGTTCCTGTACTGACGTCCGTTTCACTTCACTCCCCACTGTACACTGGCGCGTGTAATCCTTGCGTGCCTACTCGCTGGTTGTGGCGCTATCTGGCGAATGTTCCTTGAACTAGACTGTTGTTGGCACTCCAAAAACGAATGTATGTTCGTTTAAGTTGAACGAGTTGTTTACCTTAAGTAAGTAGATCTTTATGGCCTCTTTTATATGAAGTTATTTACCTTTTATTTCATAGTGCATGATTTTAGGTCTGTTTCTATATTAGTGAATCTATGTCCGGTGTGCACGTGTTCGCATACTACCGAAGGTTTTCTGTGTTTAATTTAAGTATCTCTGTTCTTTATAGCTTGGGTCCATCCTTATACCGGTCTGTCCAACGTATTTAATACCCTGTTTCCTAGCACGATAATAAGTACTCCCCTGCTTTCGAGTACGGGCCCTGCTTATTTAAGTTACTGTTCGGCTATGCAACTGTTTTGGATGTGCTGAATGCTATTTTGATTCCTTGTTTTTTGAACAGCTTAGTAATTGTGTTTGTGTTTGCGTTCATGAAATTGAATCGCGCGAAGTTCTCATTATTTGGTGGAGTTTGATGTTTTTCTTTTCTCAGGTGCCTATGTACAATTTGATCTACAGTTTACGCCACGGATTTTGGCCGGTCAGTCCCGGTTTCACAGTCGTAGACGGGACAGTCTGTGAGCCCCAACCATGTATAATTGATACGAGTGTGTTCAGTTGCGCGGAAAGAAACTCACTTATCAGTTGCACATGCCTGAGGTTCGCCACCTGTCCTCTGTACGACTGCGCAATCGGGGCTCACCGGCCAAAATCCGTAGCGTGAACTGTATCTTATTGGGTGTGAAATTCTTTTCTTTAGCTATTATTTTTGGTTTTAATGTCTTTGTTATAATTTGCTTTTTTCACAGGTATTGTGACCGTTTGCCAGGGAAAGCGGAGTGGTAGCACGGTCCCATATGCGCCAAAGCCCCGGAACAATCTGAACTAGGCCTGAAGGACGAGACGCCTGTCCCAGGGTATTTGGTTGGAAAGGTTCATAAAGCCCTAATTCAAAATACATGCTACCATAAACCAAAAGAAAAATACAAATCAGAACAACAGTTTAAGATGAAATAAAAACTCAATCGGGATTTATTTAAAACAAAATATCAGCAAAAGAAACAATCAGAATCAGAAAAGATAAAAGATCTAGAATTGGATATCCTAACATTTCAAACAAAGTGTCCCTAACCTACTTCCCATACTGGGCACTGGGGTCCTAAGTTTAATCATTTATTTGCTAACTTAAATAACCGCCCTGAAAAGAAAAACCTCCTACTGGAAAGCTCTATTAAGTCCCTCAGGGTAGTCCTATCAAACAAAAAGAAAGCAAAACTAAGTGTGGCGAACGAAAAAGAAAAGTTTATCTAAAATAAAACCGGTAACACGATATTCGATAGGGACATTGAATCTACGTCGGACGAGAGCCTGTTCCATTTAATGTCAACTTTAAGAATGACGGGCCCCAATAACAATAAAAAAAATACCCCCTACTAAGTTACGATGATCGCCACTACCAACATTTACATTGAATAAGCTAGCTCAGGTCCTACCTACTTTGGGCTGCCATAACGATAGGATACAAACTCAGGACCTTGTTTCGAAGTACAAAAATATGTCTAATGACTAACTACGGTCTGTCTATGCCATCAAAAAAAAAAATACAATACAATGATATTTAATTGACGCACAGTTAATAAATACTCATGAGGTGGTCTCCGTTTGCATTCATACAGTAATTCCTGAAGTGCATTATATGTTTGATGGAGCACTTATTTTTAACACAATCATAAAATCTGGGCATATCATGTATTTTAAATTATGTCGAACTATCAGGATTGCTTAAACTGATTCAACTTCTAGTCTACCGGTATGTCATCTGTCCATTATTCATTCATAGCAGAAGAAAATATTTCTATTCATGATGCATTTTCTTATTTCCAATAATTACAAATACACAAGCCCGCTGTTTCTAACTAAAGGAGTACAAAGATGTATGTGAATGATATATTACGCGGTAAAATAAAAGTTTGCAACATCTCTTGCAAAAAAAATAATTTCACAGTTTCTTAGTCTACATCTACAGCATCAAAATTGTAATAGCTATATTTTAAAGCAAATAAAGTTACAGAGACGTTAATTAAAGGATGCAGCCATTTTAGTTTTGTTGGAGAAATACTTGAATTGTGATTAGGCCTATAATTGGCACAAATGCCACCACAAAAACAAACCTATGGACATCCACTGCTGTCGATTGAACTTCTGTTAACATGCAATCAAGACCGATGGAATAAACAGGCTGTGCCGAACTGGATCGGGCACCACCTATCTAACTAATGTACTGCTCGAGTCTAATTGTAAGCTGCGTGAACCTGAGAGGAATGTGCATCGTGGACTATCAGTAGTGGTGTTTACGAGTGATGAGGTTTCTCGGTCCGTGCATAGTACAGAACCAAATACATTGGTCGGTAACTCAGTCATTCCTAACACAACAGTGGTTTGAGCAACGGCCGAATGTTCGCAGTATTCGAATAGAAAGGAATATCATATATCACGGTGGGCTGTTGACAGATCCTTCTCTTCACGCCCGACCCTTCCCCGCTCTTTCTCCTCGCCCCGAAAGTTCATAGAGCTTGGACTCGAGCAGTACTTCTATCTCGCACAATACGTCCGTGTACGCTTCTGCATGCCATGGCCACCCATGTTATCCTTAAAAATCGAACACTGGCAAAACTTTGGGTTTTCATTCAGGTGCTTGGAACACCGTCATCGGCCCCCTATATAAACTGGGGACCGTCTTGACGGTGAACAATGGTGTAAACTTAGAGCTAATTATCTGTGTGTCTCGTGACGGCATGTTGTCATAAAGTTAAATATGAAATGGATGATCTTGACATGGCGCTCGTAATATTTTTGGAAGAAGACTTATCCGCCGAAGACGATAGGGAACATTCGGGGGGGAAGTGGCATTTCTAAAAGGCGTCCTACAGAAGGTGCATATGCAATTTTAGTGCGTCATCTGCACTACATTGAACATTAATTTAGAGAATATTGTCCGTTGACACCAGTGATATATGATTATGTTATGAATTACATAAAGGATGACATAACTTCAGTGCTGTACGACAGAAACAAAATACCAATATTATCTCCCGAACAGAAACTCTGTGTAATTTTTAAGGTTACTCTTCACATTATGCACTGCCTCAGGATTCTTTACGAAATCTATTAATGTTTCCTCTTCTACCATACTCCAATATACTGTATCATCTGATCAGCCATTGTATATTTCACTTTCAGAAAACACCGTACACCATACAAAAAAGTTGACGAACTGTTTGCTACCGCACTCACCACAGTCATATGAATTACGCCACCGCAACTTCATGTGGCGCCGTGGCGGTGGAAGTTAATTCCTAGAAAACCACTCGCCTTTGTTTTAATGCAGAACGTTTTTGTGACGTCATTCACAGTCACATTACGGCCGCTAGAAAGAGGTACCACTACTGGAGGAAACTGCAGCTTAACGGGACTTTGTGACCGGACCGGAGTAGGGAAAGAGGGGTCATTCAGGGCATTTAATATTTGTTATGTGAAGATTAACGGCCGAGGGGACCTGATGCTCTGACCAAACGTCATCCCAATATCTGCTGGCCAAATGGCTGGGCAGCGGTCGCTAGATAGGCCTAGGCCCTTCTAGGGCTGTAGAGCCAAAAAAAAAAGGGGGGGGTGAGGAGTATGCCCCCTTTCAGTGGAATTAATCATTTATTTCTCTCTCAGAGAACATTTAAGTTACCATAATTCGTTGTGGTCGTCTCAGGTCGCTGCTCTTCGTCTCATTTCTCTCATAGGCGGTGTAGTAAGTGCGTAAATTGTAGCTCAAGCACATGGCTTGTATTCTTTATAGATAATGGAGCACACCTGGAATGAGCACACTTATATGTACTTGATATGCAAAATATTATCAGACACTCACATTTATTGTCATGACTAGGGTCCGGATAGTTGTGTGCGTAACATTTCAGAAATATGTATTTATTTATGTGCTTAAAAGTGGGAAAATATGTGATTAAGTTTCCAAAATATGTTCTTAAATTTGTACCATATTTATGTCCCCCAGTTACTCTAAAAATAGTCGTACATATTTCACCAACTATGATGTTGGCTACGTAACGGCCAGTATCGTCGGTCGTCTCGTCCATTTTAATCCACACAGCTTTGTCGCCAATTTCACTACGAATTCTGTGCACTGCCTCAGAGTCAAGTTTAGGTAAATAGTTGTTATGCAGTGTTGACTCGTCAGGGAGAGGAATTTTGACGTACTTTTCTAACGTGCCACGTAGCACTGGATTTTGCAGTTTGTTCAGTGGTATTCAGCTGCAAGGAATGCATGACAAATGTCTTGTGAGAACTGGCAATTTGCTGGACCAGATCTCACATCCTGCATTTCGGGTAGCAAACGTTGTGTCGACTTCTTTAAAGATGTACAATTGACGTGTTTCGCTATAGCAACATGTTGCGTAACTTGTGAACGCATGTCTGCCGCTATGGGTTTCTCACAAATGTTGCAAAATAAAACAGTTCCATCAGTTCTAAAAACGTCTCCGAACTCTCGCACTAAACGATTCAAAGTAACACATTTCGCACTTTTGGGACTCGTCGTATTCGTTGAAACGAGAACGCCACTGTCAGTATACTCCCAAGCTTCGCAGACCACTGTGATTTCAAATAAAATGTTCCGTCTAGGTAAGGACTAGTGGAGGCTTAATGGGCCTGTTAACTCCATCCCCCCTGCTGTACTTAATGACCGGGAAATCCCTGTCTTGAAATACTACTACAGTATGGAGACAATGGAGCACTGACGAAATAGAGAAGCCAATTACTGGATTTTCAAAGGGTCGAAAATGTGAGAGCAGTCATCCAAGAAGTACAACATACGACCAAATATAGGAAATATGTGCTTATGAATAAACACGCCAAAATATGTATTTATTTATAAAAACTGTAAAAATATGTAAATAAATAGAAAATATTTAATAAAATAAAAAATATTTAAACACAGCTATCCGGGCCTTAGTCATGACCAACTTATCGGAGGAGTTGACAAGATTTTGCCCAAGATAACTTGAACTTAGAAAATAATTTACAATACCAGGTAATCTTATGGTGGTGCTATGTGGCAGTTTTCGAGCCCGTACATACAGAAGACCAGTTTTCTCGACACTGTATGTTCACACTATGCTAAAATATATGCACTCCAAACTCGACTGCCCAATTCCTGGTAATGAATTACCTCAGGGTCAGTCAGTTCACGATTTGAGCTTTGAACAATAAATCATGCTATCACGAATCACGTTACCCAGGATTTATTCAAAACCGTAATTAATTGAAACACATGATAAAAAAAAGTAGGTGGTCTCTGGACAGAATTAGTAGACATGCATACGCTCACGCACTCATAAATCATTTGGTGATAACCGGTTTACAATGACAGTCCGCTGAAATACAATTCAATACCATGTCAGATGAACTGAGAGGAGAATAATCACCACATTATCCAAATAATAATAACCACCACCACATGGGTTTGCCAAATACTGAAGGAGTGAATATGCTATTAGTTCCAAGAAGTAGAAATAGGTATCGACTCAAATGGTCTGCAAAAGGAGTAGACGTCAGCCCATGCCAAGAGTGGTTGCCACAATACAGCCAAATCGAGGAGCTTGCAGTGGAGGGGGAAATTCGGACCCAACCAGCCCACTCCGAGCTAAAATGTTTATTCTACTCCATGAATCGAACCCCATCAACAGGAAATAGGACTGGTATTCACAAACGAAGAACATATTACCACTACTAATACCTCTTCTCTTGTTACTTCAATTGGAGGTTTATACCCACACATTTAGTCATGAGCACAGGATCACGTGACTCTCCACGCCAAACATTGAATCGCATTGTTCAGCCCTTATTCGAAGTAATTGGTGGTGGTATACAAAATACAGCTACAGAAATAATAGGAATCTGAAATTATAAGTCTCAAAGTATGTTCATGCCTTCGTTGAAGGGTAAATTGTGTTGCCCGAAGGCTGCGTTTCACCAGTCCCGCTTAACGAACTAAGTGTAGTTTAAAAGAGTGCTGAAGGACGTGACCCGTTACACCAGTCCATAAGCTTAGGTTATAGTTCACTCAGGTTGAGCTGCCATATGACTTACGCCCCTCATACACACGTCAACATAAAGCATGATGCTTGGTGCTTGGTCCAAATGTCAGTTGGCTGAGGGAGGTAAATATAATGTAGACGAAGAAATACTATACATTTCATATTAAATGGTTTATAATAAAGACTAGCGCACCAGTGCGAGAAATCTCACATGTTCATAAACCACACGTTCCCCAATAGGTTTTGCAAATCGAACACTCCTTACAAAAATTGATATTTAAGAAATTAGAATGCAATTTGTCACTGATGTCAGTTGTGTCCCTGAGTGCTGTGACACTCACCGGTTATTCCATATTTATGAAATTATGCTATTTGAGTAGGCCTATTCATTCCTTTGATTTACTGTTTCTGAAATCGATGCAAAATGATAAAGGAAATACCTCACAATGTTAAAATTACATTAAACGGGCGTCACAGCGACCAAAATGTGAAGTGGACAGAAATTATGGGGCGTATTTTCATTCATCAAGAGTATCTGCAAATCGCACACTTCGTACATTTTTTAAAGTATTTTTTTAAGGAAATTATTGATATTTATGGAATTAGAGTGCAATTCGTCACTGCTAATGTCTATTCTCTTTCATTTGAATGCTCATTTTCACGATCGGTCGCTTGTGAGTGCCGCAGGAGGGATCTATACTACTGAAATCGCTGAAGAGACCTGTTCTTTCCAATCATTACTTGTTGCGCAACTGTAATTTTAAGTTTCTTGATAACGTTCAATACATGGAACCATTTACATCGAGTTGTTAACGTGACGGCCGAGTTCGTTAATCGGGAAGGTTTGTGTTTTCTTTTACCTGGTGTTAATTATATTTATTGTTCTAGAAGTACCCAGATGTTGTTATAAGTATACGAAACTCTAGCTAATTCAGCAATTCCTTGCACATATGGTTGTCGGATTAGCGCAAGTGCCGGATTATTAAATATCTGAAATTTAGTTAAACTGATCGAAATTTTCAAGTTTCTGCTTGAGGTCTAGCGTAACGTGTTTCCTTTTAGATGATAATTCTTGTTTTAAGGGGCCTACCATCTTGCTTATCGGCCCTTTCCTTTTAGAAGCTATGATACTGAACTGTGTGTATAGCGTTGTTTAACATTGTAATTAACATTGTTGGGCACCATAATTCATTGATGTGCGCGTCATTTCTGCTTGAGCGACTAGAGGCCGGATGTGGGCCGGATTACCGAAAGGCCGGAATATTGAGGGCCGCACATGTTATTTTAACAGTGACTTTCTTCGTCGTCCTTGAACCACGATTGAATCTACTACAGCCATCATTTCTGACACGTAAAGAGAAATATTATTCTTTATTATTACTAATGCATATTACATGGTCATTTTGATTTGTAATTGCTCAGGCTGTAATAAAGATAATTTAATTATTTTTACACCAAAAGATAGAGAAAATCATAAAGTTTTGTTTACCTATTTAGTAGGTTTCGATGTGAGCTCTGCCTGTGGCACGAATCACCGATGCGATAGCAACTGCGACTCCTGACAAGATTCGGCGGACCTGGACGGAGGTGGACTATCGCTTGGATGTGTGTCGTGCCACAGGCAGAGCTCACATCGAAACCTACTAAATAGGTAAACAAAACTTCATAAACACCATCCCAAAGGACGCCTTCTTGCAAAGTTTCCAGGACATGTATCGCCGATCTCAGCATTGCATAGTTACGGGAGGGAACTATTTCGAAGGACGATAGGGTCACTGTCGTGCATTGTTCATCTATGTTAATAGTATAGGATTATTCACCAACTTTATTGTCACAGGTTGTATTTTTCTGATTCAACAATAGCAGCTCCAACAATTATTTTCATTGTTGAAGTAAGAGTTTCCTTCTAACGTTTGTAGTTTCTTCATAAGCTGACCTAGAAACTTTAATGTGTCTCATAAGTGCTCACCGTGAGCTGAAGAAGACCATGAACTAAACATATGACAGTATTTTATTTTCTAAACAGTAACTTATTCACATTTTTAAAAAGGAGCTTTATTAAAAATATCCAATGCAATAATTGAAGGAATTTGTCACAGAAAACATTACATATGTACTTTTTTCTGACAGCACAGACATGTGTGTGCAACTGTATTTAGGCTTAGGACTGGGTATCAGTTTTTTTGTATGTTTTAGCACAAAACTCTAGTTCGTGTCCTGTCTAGGAGTGTAGACTCTCACCTAAAGAAATAATTAAGTCAATATGTTGGAAAACAAATTCAGGGGATTTGTCAATCTTGTAAACGAATGTAAACATTGTTTCTTTACTGGTATGTCACCTCTGAAACTGGTATCTACGTTACGTACACTATTAATCTTCAATATTGAAGTATTAATTACAGGGTACATTCAAGGGCGTACCCAGAAAATTTAGGGAGGGGGTTTAAGCATAACTTCCTTACATAGTGATGGCTTCAGAGCTACCCATAGAGGCTCTTGGACTGCGAGGGTTTATCTCTCTCCTCTCCCCCCGGCTTCTTGCGCTAGCACCGGAATATACTGATTACGGCATCGCTTTTATTTACTTGATCGCTTCAAGAAACTGCATTTACCTAACTATCAACTCCAGTACTATTTATACACCTCAAGGCTATCGTTAAATCTCTCACCACGACCGCGATGGAAATATGCAGCAAGTTTGGGGATCGGAGATTCGAATACCTTTGCTGACAGCAACTGTCGATAATGTGATTTTTCTGTTTTTGTTTTTCCACACACCCTACAGACAAATGCCGGGACAGTACCTTCATTTGGGGCACCTACTCTATTCCCGATCCTAGTCATTACAGTACACTACTTGTCACCACAGAAACACAGATCGTCAACCAAATAGAATACACATCTCAGCATACAGGCCTGATGACCAAGATGCCATAAGCTCCTAAAACGAATGACAATATCAAACAGCTATTTACACGCGATGAACAGCTGATTACATCGCCATAAAACCCGGATGGTTGGTGGTAAACAGAATACCTTGGAATATTCTTACCTTAGTTGCAGCCTTATTTTTCTTTGAACCTATTATCAATTTCAATTACATAATTCTATATGAGAAAAACAACAGAGAAAACAAAAGGAAGGAAGGAAGCTTCTAGTTTAACGTGACCGTTAATCTTGAGATCATGAGCCACGGGACCTCCTTTTTACGTGGAATCCGAACCACAGGACATGGCATTTCACTTCGAAAATCTCACATGCATTGACCGGGAATCGAACCCGGACCGCCTTGGTGAGAGGCATACAGCTAGACCGCTGAGCCACCACGCCCCCCAACAGAGAAAACACTTAAATCTACACCGAGATACATTGTGCGGATAGTTTTAAGGGAGTATGGTAAGAAAGTGGGCGTGCATCAGCAGCAATTCCGTGTGCAGAGGTTTGAAGAATCGCGAATAACTCGTGAACTATTTGATAAATTGATGTAAACAAAGAAGTCCCTAAAAGGTAATGAATTACCAAAATAGTCTAAATTGAACAAATTACTCCATTCCAGAAACTTATACGCTCAACTGCGCTACATATTAGTTCTGAATTAGCAGCGTGCTTACTCTATTAAGATGTCTATAGAATTACGCCATATAGGGAGTTATTAACAAACCAAGGTGAGGAGTCCTGCATATCGCAGTCGTCAGCCGAGGAGAACAACTGAAGCACTAAACAGCGAGTCCACAGGTATTGCCACTACTGGGGTTTCTCCTAGGAACACCACACAAGACTCGGCATAAACCTAGAAAAATTGCCGAGTTTTAATTCACTGGCCGTGAAAGCCAATGATTTATATTAAACAATTCCTGTAAATATTTAGTGAATTTCTTGCTCTTTTATGAACACAATATTCCTTAATATATCCTCCAAATAACGCAATAATCCATATCACCCTATATAACATTTGCTTTTTACAAAGTGACATCAAGACTTTCAAGTTTGTCCTCATTCCATATCGTTTTCTTACTACGGCCGGTACAGGTAATAAATACATAGCACATTCAGGAGCATTTGTAACAGGTATTTTCATACGTTCTATCCTCTCTGTCACAAAACTTAATGACATTGGAAATAACGTACGGTAACTAGCTAGATCATGAATAACTGTTTCATTTACGCTCCATCACCACCACATTAGACGCTACGCGACCCAGTTGGCAATTGAACTGAACCAGACTGTACGGTATTTCTGAGCAGTGTGTTTACATCTAACTCACGGGTATCCACGGGCCTCGATCGGGTAATGCATCCGCGGGTCAAACAAAACTCGGCTCGCCCAGCGCATTCTGTACTATCCCCACTAGGTATTTTCCTGGTGTAGATAATCTGTGTCAGTGCAGGAAATAACTACAGTGAGGGCCTTCTGTATAGAACGGAGCCTCACCAGGGCCATTTGACGGGCGGAGAGCGTTGCGTCAACGCCAGATGACTAGCATTTGCCGATTAGGCCTACACAAGAGCGGTTCGTGGGGCCCCGAATGCTGTCATTCCATTTATTACATACGGAGCTGGCAAGATACTTTAGTTGAGAAGGTGGTGAAGGTGTTGCAGCCTATATCGTATCCCGTGAGCATGGTTAGGAATATCACAAAAAAAAGAATTTTCCCTGTGGAAACTTATCTGCTCAAGAATAAGTTTGCAGTAAATTTGTTCATAAGTTTCAGCGCCGTGCGATTTTGCCTTGTGGGGGAACCTCAAACTAAAGGTATACAGAAACAATCCGCGTACTCTGGAGGCTCTCGAGAACGAAATAATTGCACTGATACGAAATATCACTTATCAGTAAGGATGAATTACAGCGAGTGTACCAAAACTCCCTAAGTTGGTGCAATGTGTGTTTCGAAAATGAAGGACAGCATTTCCAGCAACTACTCTGAAATTCATGTAAGTAATGATTATTAGATTTCAAAGGCGAGCCGCACGTTAACCAGGAATGTGAGGCAACTATATTGAATTCATACATTTTCAGTCGTCTGGTGTCATAAGAGCAGTGCAAGTGATTGCGAGTTCTGTGAGTAAGTTAATTTCTATAAATTAATGTGTTTTTAACTTCTGTGTTGTAATTTAATTTGCTGATTGTGTGCAACATACGAAAATGAATGAAGTGGAATATTTATTAAATAAACCATTATTGTTTTTACCTCTGAACACAAAAATTAGAAATTAAAAGATTAGGACCTCATCAACCAAAATATATTCAAATCACGTTCCAAGATGGATCAAAACTAAGGAAATTTTCTGATTGGTATGAAAAGGTTTCTTGGTTAACAGCGTGTGAAAAACTTAAGACCTTGTTTTGTATTTACTGTATATTATTCGGCGGTGAAATAGTTTGGTCGAAGACAGGTTATTGTGATTTAAAACACTTGTCAAAAAAGTTGAGGAAACACGAGGGTAGTGAAGTGCACATTACAAATGCTTTGAAACTGAAAACTCTTAGTACAGTTAATATATATACAATTTGACGAGGGTATCATATTTCGATTAAGGAACTTAACGAACTAGTTAACAAAAACAGACACGTATTAAACAGAATTATAGATAACTTTTTTTTTTTTTTTTTTTTTTTTTTTTTTTTGCGGAGCACATTAATTACCGTTAAGGGGACGTAATGAAAGTGAAAATTCACTTAACCGAGGGGTAATCTTAGATTTACTAGCCTATACCGCAAAGTTGGATCATGTATTAGACTGTCACCTCAATAATGCAACAATTGCCAAAAAAATAACTTCCAAAACAATCCAAAATGACTTCTCGATTCCATGTACAGTGTCTACCTAGAAGAGATTAAGGCAGAAATTGAAAGGGCTGATTATATTGCAGTGCAGGACGATGAAACAACAAGACGTGTCTTGCACAACTCAAGTTTTAATTTTGAGGTATGTTAATGAAGGGAAGCCCGTGAAACGCTTTATACGCTTTTTAGCTGTTTCTGATGTAACAGCTGAAGGCCTAAGTGCTGCTATAGTTGAAGAATTTGAACATTCCCTTATGCAGTTTATGTACATTGCTACGCATATGAATTGAACTTTATACTCAAACACGTGTGTTCAATAATTAAACGTGTCATAATTCTTTTGGCAAACGTTTCTGGTATAGGTCTTCGCCCAAACTCAGCATATTTTGAAAGAACTGTGTGATGGACGTCCGCCATCATCATGTGATACCCGCTGGAATGTTAATTCAATAACTTTGTTCATGAAAACAAAGAAGATTTGGTTGAGTGTTTTATAGGATAAAAACGAGAAACCCTGGGATGACAAAAGTATGGGGGATGCGGCAAGGTTCCAGAAATTGCTGGAGGACAGAGATTTCTTATTTTTGTTGTCGATCTTTGCGTCTACATTTTATCAGGTAGGCCCTTTACAATATTTTACCGTCAAGGAAAGCCAATGCTGTGGGCAGTGATACCACACTCACGAATTTTGCTAATGCTATTTCTCAGATAAGGGACAATACAGGTCAGTTCAATGAGCAAACTTGCGAACCCCCTCCACCAAAGAGATCAAGAGCAGGCAATGACACTCCGGTAGACATTGATGCTAAGCATGCATGTGACATTACAACGCAAGTGAAAGATAGATTTCAGAGTAATGCTGTCATACACGCTTTTTCAACTGTCGATATTCAGAAGTTCAAGTCATACAGGCAATGCTTCCTCTCTGCAGAACTCGTACAATTTGCTCGACATATCCTATGGTATTTAAAACAAAACTAAGAGCAGAGTTGTCTGTAACTTACAGCAATGACATCTTCTGTGAACTGAACACCACGAGTGCACTTATGATGTTTTTGCGCGATAACGACGTAGTATATACCTTTTCAGAATTAAACCAACTACTGTGCATAGTACTGACGACTCCAGTGACTACTGCTGAATCAGAACGCAGTTTCAGTACTTTGAGAACAATTAAGACCTACTTGCGAAACTCTATGGGACAAGACAGGCCGTGCTCTCTATTCACAAGGTGCACATATTGGAAACCAAGAATTTCAACACCAAGGTGATCGAAAAATTTGCTTCATCCAAGCACAGGAGAGGAGAATATATTTACAAATAAGGAGCCAGATGAGTACAGTTATTAATATTTGGTTCAAATGTTGTGCTGTGGGGATTATGATAATGGGAATTTTGGCAACAATAAATGTCATATATAAAACAATGTTAAAACTGAACCAACAATAATATCACCTGGCCCACTCTAAAACTTTAGTCAGGAGACGCCCTGAACTTGCTCAGTTCTTGTTCTGGATTTGATTTTTTATACTTGTCCCTGCAACTTCAATGCAAAAATAGCTACTTTGAGTGTCAACAACGTCATAAAGAAACTAGACTCATTTTAAATGGGCTCTAGCACTCGCGCACTGATTCAGCAATCGTGCAGTATATGAACAAACTCAAGGAATGAATTGGTGCAGTACTGGTGTAGCAAATGGACAAGAATACTTCCTCAGCTATCGGTCGAGCTACAAGGTTGAGAAGTTAATCAGCAGACGTTAACATCAGCCGGCCATCCACTTTCATAACAGCTCATTAACCTACGGTCGCTTGTGTCAATAATGAGAAATTATTTCTTCACACACAAAACTGTAGAAGACATACGCTGATAGCACGATTTAAAACAGCATGCGATATAGTAGTGTGGTCCAGAAAGTGTATGTTATGGCATACTGGAGAATAAATCTACGCTGAGCCTTCCAAATCGCAACTTGTCAAACAGAAATCCTTGTGAATGACTGCATCAAATTGCATCCAAGCATAATATTATTTCTATGCAGGGTGTTTCAAATCTGAGGTACCTTCCTTTCAGGTCATGTAGTGTCGGGGCCATACGCTAAATCAAAAATCACAACCTCCGCAGGCACGTTGTTCCGGGGTTAAAAGACTTCAACACATTATTTAATGGGAAGTACTGTATTTTGAGTTTGCCGGGACGAATGTAATACAGGTGGGTCCTTCAAGTCAAGCATAGCATCTTCCGTGCTTCATTTTGGGATTAAGTCACTAGACAACTTATCAGAAAGCTATGCGGTTGAAGGCTGTGGTGGACAAGACAGACAGTTATTACTGTCCGAGTGAGTGGAGGCAGTCTGCCCCGTTTGACAAGTAAATTGCATATCCCTGTAGGAGAAACAATAACAAACAAGCGAATGTATGTGGGTAAGGCCTGCGTGGATCACCAAAGCACGTGGAATGCACCCTTCTGTATCACGCTGAGTGCTAATACACTGTGCAGCAAAAACAGTATCCAGTTCAGTGCCCAAAAACGTCGAAGTTTGAGCACTAATACATCTTTAACTAAAGGGACTTTTCAGCACTGTAAAAAGCATTTTTATTTCAGTTTACATCTCTAGAAGTTTTCTGAAAGCTACGTGCATGTCGGCTACCCAAATGGTCTAATAGAATATTTCAATGATGCCTGCAAAGACGCTGCGATGACCTTCGCGATTTCAAATTTGGACGTACACTGAATGGCCAAAAGTCACGGGAAGGATAGTTCCATGAGAAAATGTGTCGTGTATGACTCCTGAGCGTTGCGGCGAGCTGCGGTAGAGCAGAGCAGTCTTGTCACAGACACGAGCGAGTGTAGTGAAGATAGCAGCACATCTCGAGTTACCCGACTTTGAACGTGGGATGATCACGTCGCTTGGGTCATAGCATTTCGGAGATTACACGAGATTACACGCGAATTTGGGTTTCCTAGGTCAACAGTTTCGTGGATGGATCTTCAGTATCGCAGATATAATGTTACCATCGCACGAGACGACCACATGTGTTAAACGAACGAACGCACATCACGTCGCCTCAGCAGAACCATACGGGGTGATCGAAGGGCTGTAAGCCAGGAACCCATTTCTTATGTCGATGCCTCGCCGTATTGCTGCCGTTTTGAGGGGTCGCGGAGCAACTCGTTTTTAACATCATAGTCCGTGCCTTCCTATGACTTCTGGCCACTGAGTATGTTCCTACCGGACACAGCCGGAAAAGGAGGTATCGCATTCTTGAAACACTATTTTCTTTCTGTCTATACATTTCGACTTTTCGGTTTTTACTTTGTAATTGTCCGGGACGAGGTGAATAATCAAATATACCCACAGCTTAATGTTTGTTTGTATGTTATGGGTAGACGTCAAAGTGTAATGCATCCCCAGACGAAAACTAGACTACAAGTGTATGATACTGAAGGGTGACAGTTTAGAGGAAACAATCTTTTTTCGCTTCTTTCTTATAGCAGTGCAAGCAAAACGTCAAGATTAGAGAGATGATCGACTAGACTGTGCCAATTCGGAAGATCTACGACAAGTAGCTAAGGCACGTGCAATATTATTATTATTATTATTATTATTAGTAGTAGTAGTAGTAGTAGTAGTAGTATTACTCATGATACTTTACCACATTGTGTTGCATTGAAGAGAGGATTTAAGTAATTCTAGAATCTACATGGTCAGGTACCCACAGGAATAATCACAGGTTTGCTGTTAGAATTTCTCCCTAAACACGAATGGCTTTATCCCATAGTAACTTAACTCTTTGCTAAAGGACAGGAGCAAAAGATTTTCTAATTTTTCTCCGATTAATCGGACCAATATTATAGTCTTGTCTACTCCGATTTATCGGACCAATGCCATGAGAAGAAAAACTTCGTGCTTGATAGTATGCTCACAATTATATACTTTCGGTCTCTCACTACATTCTCTCGTAAGTCATCGCGATTTTTGTCTGTCTTTCATTTTCTCGCAACGGCAAGATTTGCCAGACAAATACCTTTACTGGAAACATTACATGAATGGTCTACAATAAGAAAACAAAATTGGATAATTTCCCAGTAAGAAAACCGTATGTTGTACCAAAGTGATTGTATCTGCACAATTCAATTTCATTTAAATTAAATTAAATTTCAGTAGAGCACAGACAATTTACCACTTTCGCGAATCAAAGACACCCATAATGTTAAGGGTGTACAGCGAGTTTAGTCTGGTGGCCATTAGTTTCACCGCAATGTGCACAGGTAAACTTATATTACACTAGGTGAGCGAGTTGTGGGACGAGGCGAATAATCAAATATACCCACAGCTTAATGTTTGTTTGTTATCGGTAGACGTCAAAGTGCAATGCATCCCCAGACGAAAACTAGACTATAAATGTATGATACTGAAGGGTGACAGTGTTTAGAGGAAACTATCTTTTTTTCGCTTCTTTCTTATAGCAGTACAAGCAAAACGTCAAGATTAGAGAGATGATCGACTAGACGGTGCCAATTCGTTTTACAATCGTTGGGTGAAGTTCGGAGTAGCGTGCTCCCGGCATAACTCATCCGGTAAAGGTAATAGTGTTTTTCAATCGCTGGCCCGTGCTGCCAATGGAATAAATATGGTGAGCAAGAACGCCATATTTACGCTGTGCTATTTGTGCTGGATAAACCCTCGAGTAGTGCTCTTTTGTATTACTTATAGTTTGTTGTATTTCTGCTATCAGCTGTGATCATTTCATAATTTACTAGGTGCATCATGGATTTGTATTCTGAAATTCTAATTGGATTATATCTTGATTTCAAGGTTCGTTTTCGTTTACTGAAGAGTGCTGTGATTACACTGCTACAGGGAGAGCCAATAAACTCCGGACCGGCTGCTAGTGTTTTTCCACTGCGCGCATGGGGCAGCCGGTCCGGAGTTGATTGGCTCACCCTGTAGAATTACCTGCCTGGGTACGCGCACAGACGACGATATATCTGGTTTTGTTCATTCGTTTCAGGGGCTTGGGATATATTGGTCATGAACTCCGTTTAATTAGGTGTGTGTTGAATTTGTATGAACTGTTATTTTTAGGGGCGGGAATGGGATAGTTGCCCCGACATTTGAAATAAGGTAGTACCCCGGCGTTTCCCTACAGTGTGTGTGAAGAAAAAGAAAAAAGTCCTCACGATAGCTGCTGTCAGCGCCGGGATTCAAACCTCTGATCTCCGGAATTTCTGCACGTGATATGCAAATACGCAATACATAAACAGAACATGAGAAACATCAAGGAAGCTCACGTACGCTACACAGCTGACAATCTGATTTTGCGACTCATTTTGATCTTATAAAATGATGTGATGAGTTTATAGAATTAACTGAGTTTATAGAATTAGTCTAACTAAAGATAGGTTACTGTCACTAGCGAACACTTCTTTTAACAAGCATCACATGTTATCTTATACCGTAAAAAAGAGAGATGACAATTTTCTTCAAACTACTGTGTTTCTTTAGGTAGCCTATTTACACTAGCAACGACTTCCAATAGCCTACAACAAAACTTCAGAAATCCACCTCCTCGCCACATGTCGTAATTTAGTGATCAGCCATATAATTTGATGAATCATAAATTCATGTGAATTTTTTTGAAAGGAGGCATATCGATACGATGAAAATTGATTGCACTGATAAATTTATTTTTAAAAACGCTTCCCCGGGTGAGCTTTGAACGATAGGAACTTACTGCAGCGTGAGCAATAATATGGAAGTCACATTTTTAAGCTCGTATAATTTTTGCTCTGTAGTCTTTACGACATTCAAGCGTAAATGGGGTTCTTAACTCTGAACACCTTGAAGAGTTAATGAGTACCCTACATTTGTTTTTGAAGGGGAAGTCCAGTTCCTTATTCAACACACTGATACGCATTATATTGATGACAGCATCATCGCAGTGTGTGTTAATATCAGAACAGCCATCGTGCAGAAACATAAAATCGATAACTCCGACTAGTTACCATGTTTCTTACCGATGTTTAAGAGTTGGGCCCATGCGGCTTGTGTTTTAATCAGTTGACACCAGACTTCGTATGCCAGAGCAGCCAGCGTTCAGAAAACAGAATTGAATTTCGTCCAGTCACATCACCCATTGCCCAAGAAGCAGCTGCCTTGAAAAACATGTTTCGAATGCCGAAGGAATAAAAATAATGGGCAAAGCCACTCCAGTATTTATCCATCACTTTTATCCAGACATTGAAAACATACCCTTAATGGTAAAAATTAGTAGTATAGATGGTAGAAGAGGCATGACCCCGATTTAACTGAAATAATAGACAGATGGTTAACTTTGTGGAGGTGAGGACTAGGGTTAGTGGAAGCGGTGAATTGGATACCGGGGTATCCCGAGCGTAACTTTTAACACCTGTAAATAACTCATGACAGCCCTAGGTAAGAGAATAAATTCCTGGACTTCCTCTTTAGTTTCGTATTTAGGAAATACAAGCTTCGCCAACATAACGCAACTGAGTATCAGCACATCTGCTGATTACAGTTCCATTCACGACTGGCAAGCGAAATGAATTTGTATACACCAGCCGGGTCCCTGACGTAACGTAATGCTGAAACACATCGTGGCATGGAGACCAGTCGTGGGACAATGACGTCAACTTGTACAATACGAATACATTAGGTAAACAACGCATTTGAGATATGATTACCAATGAATAAAGCTACACCGCTGTTAGTAAAGCTTGGTGTTTGTAACAGAGGATCCCTGCGTATGCTCAGAAGTGGCTGTAAATAACTTGTAGGCCTAGATCCTAACTTGGCCAGCGGCAATCATATTTTATGTGGGTTATAATTATTGAAGCCGTATATGTTAGATGTCAGAACAGAGTTCAGGGCAAGCTACTACCTTCCATAGAATATAATGCATTAAGTGAATCAAACCGGAGTTCGCTCTTCACTATTCCAAAAATACATTGAAATGAATAGCAAAATGGAGGTGTATAACTTAGAAAGTGGACCGTAACTAAAAATGCGCTAATTAATCACAGCCGGTGCACTTTATAAAGCATTACGTCAATACAGCAAAGGCTCTGGAATGGGGCCATCTGCTTGAACTGAACAGTTACATTGCTACCATAACTTGACCCGTATGTTTTTTGTATTTTTAAATAGTTCGTCATAATACTCTTACTGGATTACTGCTTGCCTCAGCTCAACCAGATGAATAGAATGATATTTCCAAGATTCCGCAATTTCAACATATAAATACAACCATTTATTGCATCGCTGTCACCAGCCTCGTGCATAGTCTAAATGAGAAGTGTGGAATCTGGTGACTCGTACCAGTGTATGTACTTATAATTGCGACTACGATCGGGAAGAGAGCCTTATTACAATCATTTTACACAATATATCGTTCAAAAAGCTACGCGAACGTGGAATTCAGTGGATGGACCTTGTGATGGACAAGAGGCCAGGTACATACAGTACATTGCGGACACTGCTCACTTCAGTGGGAATGGGATCCCAGTTCCTGTTACAGCAAGACAATGCAAGATCTCCAGAACTGCCATGAGCCCGTACCTCAGTGCCTTCAAACATTTAAGGGATATGCTTGACAGGCCTCACAAACTCTTCAGCACTTCGTAGATCGAAGGGTGGTGGAAATTCTCACTATCAACAATGCACAGATTAATCACGGACGTGCTCTGTAGGTGTGTGGCAGCAATACAGGCATGTGAGGTCTACAGCTTGTACTACGGTGTTTCTGATGGAGAGTCAAGTATAGGCATGGGTAGAGTTTCCATTTTGACAGATTACAGAGTTCACAGTACACAAGATGGAGCATTACTGTACATTTACCGGTGGTTGTGTATCATTATGCCCATAACACCGGGTGAGTTAGCCGTGGTCGTTACGGCGTGGCTGCAGGCAGTCACTCACATCCGGGAGGCGAGGAGGTTCGAATCCCCCCGCCGACAACCTTGAAGATGGTCTTCTGTATTTTCCCCCATCTTCCTTCCAGGCATATGCCAGGGTTGATCCCTAACTAAAGGCCGCAGTCGCTACCTTCCAATTCCTCGTCCTTACATTCACACTTTCCTCCCCACAGAACACTCCACACGCGACGATACTTGTAGCTAACCCCATGGGTGTCCACATAGAAGCAGCTACAAAGTCTGGCGAGCCGAACATGTCCCCGGACACTCCCGGCACTAAAAGCCATACGCTAAAAATAAAAATAAAAAATGCCCATAACCACTGTACCAAGAAAATATTCTTCCAACGTTGTCCCTTTATTTCCCTTTAGCTGTATATTCGGTATTAGAGAGGTTTTATTTCTCTATGAGAAACACGAGTGGCAAATGGGAATGCGATTCTCGCTACTTTTCGTGACGAAAACTTGAGGTGCCACATAACAGGTAGCTTGACTCTGTGGACGATGACCCGTACGCTGAAAGCTGAGGAGCCCTCCCACCACTTCGCCATTCATTACGAGAACGTGGCGCGGCCATGCACATACTAACGGAGACTGACTCCAGACAGTGCATGTTGCTGGGGCAATCTTCCCACAATCTCTAAAAAGCAAATTCAATAAGCGCTTGCAACATCGTAGCGTCAGCCCCGTGTACATTGGGTGTATGTGTGGGAAGGAGTTTGCCTATGTCGCGTTGTGGAGTCTGTCTACCTTTAATTGGGAGGAGGTATCCGTGGATCTAAGCTGGGAACCCTAAGCATTTACCTGGAGTAGAAGAGAAAAACCGCAGAAAACCATTTCTAGTGATGGGGTGGGAATCGAAGCCACTTCTTCTTGCTTCAATCAGCAAGTGAGAACTGTGCAGGTTGTTGTTATTGCCATAGTTGAAGCAGTATAAGCCACTTGGCAATGAGTAATATAAAAGAGCTCTGATCAGAACTGAGCGTTTCTTAATTCTACCGCTCAGAGCAGAATAATGCGGTCTCATGTTTAAAGTTAGCATGCTACGTGTTTCCCGGAGGGTCCCAAGTAGATCATGGCATTTTAACTTAGTTTGATTAATTTCCGTGGCTAGGGGACTGGGTTTGTGACTTCTACTTCATCTATTTCATTCTCATCACAACGCATGGGTTGCCTAAGAACGTAGAAACCAGGTAGAAAAGACTGTTGGAGGCAGGGCTCGCATTACGTAGCTGCTGAAGAGCTTCCCCTTCCATACACGACTTCGGAAGGTCCAGCGACAAGGACAACGAAGCAAGTAGCAGCGAGAAAGAGAGAGAGAGACACACTTCCCCTACCTGACGCACATGCGCAGAAGAAAGACTAGCAGTTAAGAGGCAAGGGTGCTGGAAACACTCTCCCCTACTTTGGTGCACTTGCGCTTTGAAACATTCTTTTCTACCTGGTCACTCTATAGAAAGACCTGCACCAGGCATCTCCGAACACCACACGCCATTATTAACACTTAGAATGACTGATTAAAGCATGTTGCAGTGTTCATATTTCAGTTGGTACGTGGCACATACAAGGCGACCATAGAAATATAGTGTTAAAGGGATTACATTATGCTTCCAGTCATTACTTGATAAAACTCTTGAATGAGTTTTCAATTTCCAAATTCACCAAATAGGCCAATTCATTGCCGCCTCATTTGAATGCCTAATCCAGTGGCATTCCTATTCATTCATTTTATTTCTCAAGTCTCGTCAGGAATGACATTCGGTCGTGAATACAATTAACCTTTGGGGGCAGATAACCTCGATATTCCGTCGTTTAAAACATCCCCACCACCAAAACCATTCACTAAATTAATGGAAAGTCATCTCACCTTACCCACAATTTCATACATAAGGAAGAAGCAGTTGAAATCCATATAAAAGTACTTATTGAAGACGTTACATGAACAGTTTGTTTATTCTATGATGTCCCGATCTAGTGATCCCATAAAGTGCTGGAGGCACGCACTCTCAGCTACCTACTGTACCTCGAGGAGCTGCGTCCCTCATTTGAAAACCTCTTGTGTTATCTGACGATCCATGTTCAGCTAAAAGAGGACAAAATCAAGATCATTAATATCACCGATCGCAAGAAGTGATAAGGAAAGTTGCCATTTAGAAAAGAGCATCCTTGCCAACAGTATCTGTAGAATGAACCTTCGACATGCATACAAATAATTCCGAAAAACTAAAATAGCTCCGATTAACGATGCCGACTTTTAATATAACTGCCACAAATACTTTCATATTTCGGCCTGTTCGTTTGATGATATCGTATGATGTAATTGTAATACATCTTGAAATGTTTCGTAAGTACTTTTCTCTAGAATAGCAGGGAGAAATAGAAGAACGACCTACTTTTATCTGGACATTGAAGACGGAAGAGAAGCAGAATCAAAGCCAGTGCAGCCTAAACGACATATCACAATACAGGGTCTTTATTATTAGGTCGCTCCGCAGCACCACGAGCACGGCACGGCTGGCGCAATGGCACTCCGTCCCTAGCCATATAATGCGCGCTTGCTTATCGCTACAGTACTGCATTAGGTCATCTTAGCCGTCATGACGGGATGCGTCTCTCGGCAAATGAGTCACCCGGCCGGGCTATAGCCTTCCGTGCATGTTCCCCTGATACTCGGAGCGACCTAAAAAAAAAAGACCCTGTACAACTGGCATACAAAATGCCCATAAACGGGGCGCATGCAGTTCTTGAAGTACCTCTTTGAAACAAGAACTAAAAGGAGGAAACAAGAGTATGAAATTAACTTGCAGTGACAGTTGAGACCACGATTCTACTTTACGTACCCACACACACAAAAAAGAAACTCGGTAGCCTTTCACAGCGATTCACGTCAGTAACATACGAATAAATTAAGTTCATCCATTTAAATCTGAACAACAGGATTTAGTATTATATTATTTCCATTTGGCCATGATACAGAGAGGATTAAGGGACTTTTCGGAACTCAACTGACGTCAATCACTCACCCTGCCGACCCGCTTGACGGACCGGCAATGACTCACCTACTGGCGCTGTCCCACAGCACTAATACTTTTCTTATTTAAGTTTAAATTTACAATTTTCAAGTTTTTTGAATTCTACGTAAAATTCTAAGTGAGTCCAAACTCTGACTTCTTGCTTCTTAAACTGTCGTTTATTACATGTCATTGTATTGCAACAGATAACTACTAGATGACTCATTTATTACAAACAATTACGGCACAAAATACGTCGTAAGCTTTGACCGACTATCAGACCGTGGATATGAAGCATTTCAGTCGCATTTGGACACATTTTCTTTACTATTTTTTGTAGAATTCAAAAAACTTGAAAATTGTAAATTTAAACATGAAATAAAAAAAGTTTTAGTCCTGTGGGACAGCGCCAGTAGGTGAGTCATTGTTCGCCACCGGCCGGTCCGTCGAGTGGGTGGGGAGGGTGAGTGACCTGAGTTGAGTTCCGAGAAGTCCCTTAATCCTCTGGGTACCATGGCCAAACTGAAAGACTGAAGTATTATCGCCTGTTTAGATGGTACGTGCGCAATCCAATCCGAATTAGACCGTTGATCAAGATTACGTCGGGACGTGTCATGTACAAGCACGACAGGATTTCGTTATTCGATTAATGGTAATTCAACAGGATTAGCGGGGCAGCACGTCTGCCTCTCCGGGTTGAATTCTCGGCTCCGTCAAGAACTTAAACTGACGTGAGGGCTGGAACGGGGTGCACTCAGCTTCGTGAAGATAATTTAGTAGCTGTCTGCCAGTGAGGCAGCGCCTTGGTCAGGAAAACCGAGATTAACGGCCTAGGGGACTGGCGCGTCACCCACAATCTGCAGGCCATATGGCTGGCCGGTCGCACGGTAGGCCAAGGCTCTTCACGGGCTGAGGTGTCACGAGAGGAGGGGGTCAAACACGATTGGGCGAGATCCTGTACCTACGAGATAATCTCATGTCTGCCCCGTACCTACGAGATAATCTCATGCCTACCCATTGCGATCGCCTGTGTGTTCTAACCTCCTGGATTGTGTGGTAGAGGCAGTGTAAATGCTAGCCAATTTAAAAGAAAAAAGAAGATGTTCAGTAAAGAACATATAGCCTACTTTCTCCTAAATGCACGGGTATAGTTATAACCTTATAACTCTTTGTCCTTTTCAAGGAGTATAAATACATGTTGGTTGTAGTAGCTTGTTGAAATACAACGTGCTATATGGATATTATACGTTGATTGATTGAATCCTCACCTGAATTATATATACAC
The DNA here is from genome assembly GCA_946902985.2 of Meconema thalassinum. Taxonomy (NCBI): domain Eukaryota; kingdom Metazoa; phylum Arthropoda; class Insecta; order Orthoptera; family Tettigoniidae; genus Meconema; species Meconema thalassinum. Next base: position 387,719,983 of record OX336389.2, read on the forward strand.
ACACTAAAACAGCCATCACAATAACACAGGTTATCAGACAAGATTCAACACTCACCCGAGTACACGGGGCTAAATGACCATGATGTCCATGCATCTCAAATTAAACAACCACTTCCTACCCAAATCCTTCCTCGTATATAAGTACACACACTAGTAAGCCTACTGATAGCACAGTAACACAGGTTATTGGACAACTTCTACACACACCCAAGTACACGGGGCTACAAGACCATGATGCCGCAAAACACCTCAATAATCAACAACAAAACCAACAACAACAATTGACTCTACCACGGATCAAGACAACGAATTTTAATTGCTGTATTCGAGTGTTGAAATATGTGGTGTTATAAGTAGATATATAATATTTTCGATTGTAAATACACACTATACAGTAGCCTATATGCTTATCATAACGTGTGAGTAGTTATAAATAAAAATAAAAGTAAAAAATTTGAACCTGCCGGGATTTGATCCACGAAACTCCTGACTGGGTCCAGGTCGCTACCATTACGCCACGGATGCCGTACAATAATACTTCGTTAACACCTGGTTTAGTATAACTCCATGATATTTTTTTGTCTTGCAAACAACAATTTCATTAGCGTTTTCTGCCGTTTCTATAAACCATTTGACACAAAATATGTATTTTTTTTAAATTACATTCCTAAAAGGATATAAACTTACGAAGTTACGGAAATATATGGATTTACGAGCGAACAATAGCGCAATTTTGATCCAATGGGACGGCACGGACAAGCACGATATAGCACGGTCAGCCTGAACCGTTAGTCACTACAGCGGATAGATATTCTATTTTAAAATGCTAATATCCTACCTTGGGGGACAGTTTAAACCTCCCTGTACGATTAGCGTATTTGGTGAGGCCAGGCCTTGTTGAATCTTAAGTTACGTTTAGGCTATAATGCTTACATGATTCATAGATCCCCCATCTTGAAACTATTTGGCTGATGACCATGTAGTTTGGGCAAAAGACGCTTCCCACATAAAGGTATATTGTTGCAGATTTTGGTAGAGATCGGATGATTAGGTTAGTCGTAATTTGATCTAAGCGTTGAATATTTGGGTGGCCGCCAATACGTTTCCGTCAAGATGGCGGCGATATAAACATGATACTGAGGTGGCCTTTGCTAGTGCTACCTCTGTACCACATTTAGTTCAATTCGGTTTCACCGTGTTCGAATTGATAGGGGGGAAAATACATAGCAAGCACACACACACACAATTTTTTGGTCCTGTGTAGATCTCATAAGTCTACTTTCATTTTTTGTGAAAAACGAAAGTAGGCTAATAAGGCGCCAGGATAGGTCGGTGGTGGTGGTGGTTTTAAGCAGCGAAGCATCTAGAGCATCTGCCCCTAGATCTTTGTATTCAGAATAACGAATATATCAGTCCTCAAAGGTTCATTGTTTTCACGACCGGATGCCCTTCCTGACGGGGAGGTCTTGAGAAATAAAATAAATGAAATAATGTTGGTTGATATCAGCCATATGACGACAGGGACATTTAACACGTAGTATTATTCTTTGGTGTTCCCATTAAAGTGGGTCAGCCACCTAAGATATCTTCTGATATCTGAAATCAAATATATTCTGATCCGTTGCAGATATCTACATCCCAATTTCACTCTTATGAATGGTTATAAAGGGATCATAAAAACGTACCACGATATACCGTTACATTAATAATAATAATATCGTATGGCCTCGGGTGCCGGGTGCAAGCTTTGTATTTTGACACCCAGAGGCTAGCTTGCATGTTGAATCACTATGAAAGTCAAGGAGGTAAGAAACGTATCTAAGCTCCTTGAACACCATAGCGCTCTCTAGTAGAGAAATGAGGAACTTTGTGTTGACGGAAACTCCCGAGATTATTTTTGCCATTATGAACACGGCCTACTAAATTCAAATGGGTTCTTTGACATGCCAACATCGTATGACATGCGTGTCGTATTTTTGCCGCCTTTCAAAAATCACTTACCACGGCCAGGAGCGAACCTGCAATCTTGGGGTTAGTAGACCGATACGCTGTCCACTCACCCACCGTGGCAAGCTACCGTTACATTATTAATCACTGAGATAAGGACACTGATGAGCCTGACTTTGTACTCTATGCGAAACCGCGCAGACACGGCAAAGACGTAGATTTGCTGAAGTATGAAGTTAGTATGGAATTGCTTGAAATCGGGCGAAAATGTTATTTCATGGATATTTCTTTCAAATGTTCAGTATGCAATTAAAAATTCCGGCTTGGTTCCAGTAACTTTAAAAATTGCAGTATAAATGAAATAGTTTCAGAACTGGTCGGCATCCTGTAAAATCCACTTGGGAAAAGAAAGATGGCTGTAATTTCAATACGGAGACGTTCTTATAGTTTGAGGAATAATGAGATACGTATTTATAATAGAAATATATATGAATCGAGTTCAGACAGAATGGTATTTATCCGTTCACCTTTATTTGCTAGAAATGCAATGTATATGCAGCTCAGCGGCTAACTAGGATTTGCTCCCGGAGGCGGTTGAGCGGAGTCAAATTTGAACTAATAAGCTATGAAGAGCGTTTAACTAGGTCTACACACTTTATAGACCAGGACTATTTTTTTCAAATATTTTCTATTGCTTTTCTTTCTCTTTTTGGGGTTGAAAGTGTAGACTACTTGTTGGGTTTGCTGTTTTGATTTTTTTCGCTTTTGATTTTATGTTATTGGCTTTTTGCTTTTGTCTTTGACTTTTAGTTTAGTTTTTTGCTTTTGTTTTTGCTTTCGTTTGTCGTCTTTGTTGTGTAATTTTTGATAATGGTTCGTGTTTTTTATGCTTTGAATTTTCTTTTTTGGTTGTTTTTTCTTTCTTTTTTCTTTTAATTTCGCATGTTTTTGCTCTGTGGTTTTTGTTCTCCGTTTCGTGTTTGTTTTCTGCTCTGGTTTGTGTTTTTGAATTTTGATTTTTGCGTTGTAGGTTTGGTTTTGTGTTTGATTTTTCTTTAATTGTTATTTTTAATGTTTGATTTATTTGGCTCTGGGGAGGGGGAGATTGATTCCCCTGATCCCCCCGTAGTTATACCACTGGTACTGCTCTTACCCCCACACCAACAATAGGCTGAACCCAAGTAGGCTATCTACTCAAACTATTTACATGCATAACGAAATAACTCTTTAAGCCAATGAATCTGCAAAAATGGAAGGAAAACAAACCTCTATTTCCTATTACAGAACATCGCACTCAAAATTCGAATGTTGGCGAAAATAAACTATGGCATGTTGTTAAACACGATTATCCTGTTTCAAACCGAAATGTCGAATCAGTCACCAATGTGAAATGCCGTTCATCTGGATTGCTAACGTGCCGTCTAAACAAGGTATTATGATATGAGGCACATCAAGAAGTATAGCTATTTTTTTAGAGAACATAGTTATATGCAAAACTTTATTGGCAACAGGTACAGCAATCTATCAGCTATTTTTCGACATAGGCACCAAAGGAATTGAGACACCTGTCATAGCGTGGTATCAACTTGTGTAGTCTTGTGTCTGCCGCCTGCGAATGAAACCAGCGTGTGACATTTAAGTCTTCAGCTCTTCGTCAGTGTAAAAATGATGACCGGAGAACATAAATTTCTTGAGGTGACAGAAGGTGGAAATCGCTGGGAGTAAGATGAGGACTGTACGGTGGATGATCTAACAGTTCCGAGCCAAACTTCTGCAGACTGCCCTGATCTTGCTCCCAGCGATCTCCACCTTTCCTTGCACCTCAAAAAATTACTGGCCTCCGGTCAGCATATTCACAGTGACGAAGAGCTGAAGACTACTGTCACACGCTGGTTCCATTCGCAGGCACAGACTTCTATAACACAGGACTACAAAAGTTGATACCACGCTGACATGAGTCAATTCGTTTGGTGCCTATGACAAAAAATAGCTCATACATTGCTGAGGCAATCAAGGAACTTCGTATTAAGAAAGAAGAAATATGGGGCGAATTCTATTCCACCGACGCAATGGTCACGACAGAATGGAAACAGGCCGACTACGACCTTCGACACATGATGACAAGGTTCGCTGTACACTGATTTCACTTCCAATGCTGCAGCAACAAGAAGCACCTTGACCCAGGAGAACAGTGTGTGTGTGTGAACTAAGCAACATGCACTGTGATCGTTACCACATAAAGGTGTGCGAGAAAAGACAAGTATCCCTTACAGAGTACTGTACCAGAGAGTAATTTGCTTGGTGGAGCAAGGAAATTGAATAATCTATGTACATTGTATGATCTTTTATTAAATAATAATTGCTGTACCTGTTAATAAAGTTTTGCATATTAGTATGTTCTTTCTTTTTATATACTGTAAATAGGGAAACTTCCTTTCTGGATGCGCCTCGTATTAGCAGGGTCGGGAAATACTGACGTAGTGGACAAGTTATCCAGCGAAACGCCCAATATTCTAACTATTTTGTTTAGTGTTTACTGTCATACGTGGCGACAACCATAAATATTGTTCTATCTGGTATTCGTATTGTGGAAATCTCAATCAACATGGGGAACGTCAATTACTAACAGGTTATTGCCGTTTCATTCAAGGGATTGAGACATTGTGATCTTTAGCTCCATGAACTTGGGTGTGTGGAGCTTGTAGTAATGTATGTATTTTTACTGTCACTAAGTTTACAACGGAAGGGTACGACTGAAACGCAGAGAAAAAAAACAGCTTACACTATTTAAAATAAAAAGTAAAAGAAATATTAATGTAAGTTTCTTTCAACCAAAACAGGTTTCTCTTGATTAACTTAAGCTGCTCTAATACTACGACTTTTCTTTTAACTAGAAGGGGAGAGGCACTTCATTCACCATTCACTCGCCATTTTCAATGTAATTTAAGTGTTGCGAGCGACGTTCAATAATCTGTAGGTTTTCGACAACTTCCATCTCCCTTCGTCAGGCAATATTTTACCACAAATGATCCCGGAAGGCGATAGGATAAAGAGACTAACATATGGTCAAGTAAAGCTTCCTGTACGTAATGAACCCAGTATTCCATCCTGGAACTAACTGTCCAATACACACATGTGCACCCAGGTTACAGTCCGTAGACGGAATTGTGGAATATGCAAAAATGTTCAAAGGACAGAAAAAAAAACACCTTACAAAATGCCAAAACCTCCACAGCGATTAATTAATTATGCTGACAGACTGATCCAAAATTAAAGTCTCGTAATAAACGAAACAGAAAATGCGATAATTCGACTCCAAGGTCAAAGAAATATCAGAGAGCAGATCAGTAAGAAACATATGCAACTAATCAAAGGGGAATATAACTAATTATTAGGATATATGAAGAATATAATAGCAATGGGAAGTGATCATTGTACTTGAGGGGTATCTTATCATTTAAAACAAACTAAGCCTCAAGAAGGTGATCAGGTTCGTAACTGATACAATATGTACTCTGCATAGCTGAAATACCGTATCAAGATAATTATGTGCATTCATTAAAATTGCATGGTTTGCCGGTAATAAATTAATGTCAATTCCATAATATAGAACATCTGATCTTTGTATGCCGGCAAATCAATTAAGATTGTTTATTTTACGGACGTTTAGAATAAATGGATATTTTAATCAAGTTGTAAATTTTGTTCAGTGAAACAATCATGGTTACGATGCTCTTTAACCACCCCGTATTTCCTGATCGCTGCACAAACCTTCAGCATTCACACAACAGTCTGTTTGCTTCAATAATAGGTGACTGGTCACAATATCGCAACAACGATGGTGAAGCCGTGCTCGTTACATCGTGCACCATGGCCGTGAGGGCAGATACCGCAAGTTCTGAGATCGCAGGTTCGAATCCCAGTGCTGACAGTGGCTATCCAGAGTGTGACATTCTCCCCGATTTTTCTACACTCTTTCCAGGCAAATGCCAGGATAGTACCTTACTTCAAGTCCCAGGGCACCTTCCTCACTCCTGTCACTTATAATAGTACAGTTACACACACTACTACAGTCATCACATAAATACAAATAGTCTAATTAGACAAGGTCAACACACACCCAACTACACAGGGCTGGTGACAAAGATCGCCCAAGCCCCTAAAATGATTTAACAACGAACATTTCATGTACCGTAGATGAACATTCTGTGAACTGGATATTTATGTACGTTAACTTTGTGTATTGGATATTTAGTCTGAAATCCAGTTATAACGAGGTTTGTAATCTGCATCAATTCTTTGACGAAATACGCTAAATATCAGAAAATTTCATATAATTAGTAACATTCATGGTTACGATGCTCTTTAACAACCCTGTATTTCCTGATCGCTGTACAAACCTTCAGCATTCACACAACAGTGTTTGCTTCAATAATAGGAGACTGGTCACAATATCGCAACGACAGTTGTTAAATATATTATTGTGGAACACTTACACGCTCTGTACCCAAGATGAAACGGCAGCATACATACCTGAAAAGAGAGAAATCAACATGTTGAAACAGATATGCAATATATAGTACTTCACCATAAAAAGCTACACAACAAATTTCCCTTCAGGAGAACGGAAAGACAGAAGCATTTGAAGCAGAGACCGTCAGTTACGCCTTAATGAGAATTAGGGCTCACGAACGTGTTTTTGCGATTTCTGATTGAAACTGTTTTAAACCAAACGTTTCACTGCAACGTTTGGACGTTCCTTAAAAATAAACATGTAAGCGTTTTGCAAGGAAACGTTGCTACAAAACTTATTTTTAACGTCTAGACCAGGACGAATAAAGGAATTACCCTATTCGTCCTGGTCTAGACCTTTATAAATCTGACAAAAAATGTCTTTTAACTTAAATGTAATAAATTTTGTTTCGGGCCAGTGAAGTTTGATTGATTCTGAAGTGTTACGAAGTATTTCAGTGAACAAGTATAGAGCCAGGAATTAAAGCACTGCCGAACGGTATACTGGTATTTTGCTCGTGGAAGACACATAACCTGTACCTGCAATACTGCTACAGTTAATGTAGGAGCCGATGCGAACATTTCCGTAGCAATGAGAGAAGTGAACGTTCCTCCCCTCTTAACCATGCCACAGCACATGGACTCGCGCACATACGGAACTCCTTGCTTACGCATGTGCCAGCAGGTAATAATTGCGGTATACCTATTCCGATGGGTAGTTGAGGTTCAGAAACTCTCCCTTTAATATCATCCAGCCATGTATTCATTTTCGTGTGCAGTGTTTTTCATAGCATTTCAGTCCGTCCCCGTGACTAAGGGCCAGTTGTACGATTGTTGCTTTAAAGAAATATTGAATCACGGTATTTTAAAACTGAACAATATTTATGTAGAGCAAAATAAACTTAAAAAGTTCCCATTCAAATGCCATTAAGTCTTGTTCCTGTGAAGAATAATAAATAATAACCATATAAACGTTCCTGTGACCATCGGCCCAAAATATCAGGAACTTTTAATTCCCAGAATATAGGCGAATAGTGTGTCTGAATATAAGGTCATGATCACAAATATAACCGAATTATGACTTTAAATTTTAAGTCATTATGCACAATATGACCAAAATTATATTCGCAAACGTACTACAGTATGTCAAATTTTGTACATCTGAAGGCAATCAGAAACGTTTAATGTTCATTCGACTGAAATGAAAGACAGGAAAGAAATGTTAATGTCATAATCATCCCAACCTTAGTCACTAGGTACCGTTCTCGCTGAACATCTTTCTAAACAGTACGCCAAATAGACCGAATTTATTTTCGGTCCCTGTGGGCATGTCCGGAGTTCTAAACGAAAGGATCTGATTTTCGTTTTTACGAAGGATATGAATAGGTGTTATGGGCAGTCATTGATTGATTTAAAAAATGAAAAATAACACCGCATTGCACTGAATGTACTCGCTACCCTCCAACTGGACCCAGGTTACCAGTGACGCGCCTACGACCTGGCGACAGGTAGCATGAGAATCTTCAGCCGCTCCCTCCCAAGCATATTTATTAATCGATATCCCTCTTCTGTGCGATTCGTAATACGTAGAAGAATGTAATTTCTTCACGACAAAACCAGTCCCTGTAATTTTGCCAGTTACCTTCAGTCTGGCATGGTGTAGGTACGGAGCTTGTCCCTAGCTAAATGAAATTAGGGAAAAATACATCTATACCTTCCCATCACATTAAACTAATTCTTGATAGTGGCCTTCCCCACATCACCACCCCCATGTACACAACATTTGTCACGTGCCCGGCTTACAACACAAGCCTGACTCACCTCACCTCTCCTCTCCACTCCTCTCCAGTGTTGCCATGCCTGTTTATTTTAACGGAAGTTTCCTTCTTTTCAATCGAGTCTACGACACACGGGAAATCTCCTTACTTTGGAATGATCCTACTAAAATGTGAGTTTTCTTCTTTTCCTTGAATTTGACATGTTTTGAACCACCGTATTCAAAGAATGTAGTTGGAAGTAAACCAAGATTTTTAAAAATCATCTGTGGCTAGCAAACACCCAGTTAACATTAATGTTACTTGGTGCAACACGTTTGACGACGTGCTCTCCTACCCCGGTCAATCAGATGTTTGTCCACCACAACGTATGTGGGATTATCTGTGGTAGGCCTGTGCGCTGTGTAGTTTCATCAGAAACGGTTCCTTGTAAGAGGTCACAGTGATTGCATCACACGTCAAGACCTTGTAAAATTTGAATATGCAGCTGTGTGAGTGACAAGACGCTATGTACATTTATTATTTTTGAACATTTTAGTATGAATTCTAAGTTATATTTTTGAAAATGATTAAAATTTTCCGTATTTATTTTTGAAAAGGGGATACCCGGCGAAATTTGAAAATCTACTTCGATCTTTTTTTTCTTGGTCCAACAAAGGTTGGCAACACTGCTCCTCTTCACTCCAGGAAGATGGGACCAGTATCCCGTTGCCACTCGCGGGATGGTCGAACTCCGCTGCTTAGGTTAAACCCAAACAGTCCTGTCAGCTCACGCTAATGGGTTTGGGAAGAGAGTGGGGGTAGGCAACCTCTCCTGAAATGTTTGTAAGTCATGAGTTGACTGACAGCTACATACACCTGGACCCCCTGGGGTTTCTGTAGATATAATCAGTGCAACGAACATGTTATCCATGTCAAAGAGTTGGAGAATTGCGAATTATAGGAAACTATAAATTTCATAAGTGTGAGTTGTCAAAATGGGGCCAACAGTGGAGGTGTCAAGGAATGTTCTGCCCATTTATTTACAAATGGTGGTAACTTTCTGTTATGTGGGTCTCACAATTTATTTCGAACATTTTAAAAAGAAATGTACGTGACAATATATGTGAACGGCCATCGAAGTTGATGAGAAAGGATATACTTGCTGCCCCTAAGCACGTGTCTGATAATTTACTATCAAATGGCATAGAGAGGATTTAAAGTAATATTGCGACTGAGAAACTTACCACCTCTGCCTCAAAATAAGCAAGAAGTTCATGATACTCTAGCCATTATGGACATTCGATCGAACTTAGAAGAAAATATAATAATAACCCCTGGCACTACAGCCCGTGAAGGGCCTAGGCTTACCAAGAGACCGCTGCCCTGCCATTTGGCCTGCAGATATTGGGGTGACGCGTGATCAGCGCATCGGGTCCCCTCGGCCGTTAATATTGGCTAAGTGAACCCCGTTCCAGCCCTAACGTCAGTTTCTAACATCCCTGACGGAGCCAGGAATCGAACCCGGGGCCTCTGGGTGAGAGGCAGACGCGCTATCCCAACACCACGGGGCCGACTAAAAGAAAATATGCTTCTGGTAAAAGACAGAGAGAATAACATTATTATGTTTTCTACTGCATCAAATTTGAAATACTTGTGTAAAAGAGAAACTAATTTTATAGACGGAACATTTAAGTATTGTTGTATAAATGAAGAGAAACAGGATAAGTTACAAATAAACACGCCAGAAGTTTGTATGAGCCGACTCAGATGGTGGGGTCATGTGAAGAGAAAGGGGAAGGAGAGATTACCTAAGAGGATAATGAGTTCGGCTGTAGAGCGTAAGAGAAGTAGAGGTAGACCTAGGAAGTGATGGTTAGATTCAGTGTTGAACGATTTCAATGTAGAGGTGTAGAAGCAGAGGAGATCATGGAGGTGACTTGTTCACAAACAGAGGCTTGCAGACTAGACTGGATGATTGGGAAGGAGGTGGCCGTGACCTTAAGTTAGGAACCTTCCAGCATTTGCCTGGAGTAGAAGTGGGGAAACCACAGAAAACAACTTCCTGGATGGCTGAGGTGGGAATTGAACCCATCTCTTTTCAGTGTTTCCTCGCGAGGCTGAGTGTACCCCGTTCCAACCCATAGACCAGAATTAAATTTCTTGGCAGAGCCGGGAATAAGACATGGACCTCCGTCAAAAGAAATAACGGAGAGCTCTCAGTAATAACATTGTAACCTGTTTTATAAGCTTTAAAATGATATAGACTATACATTAACATTTTGGTTTTCATTATATTAATCTCAAATTATAATAGCCGCCTTGTCAAACACTTAAAAGACGTTTAATATTTAAATTAATACGTACATGTTTCGGTATACAATGATAATCGTCAGCGTAGATTGAAATAATAAAAGAATCTTAAAAACTATGTTAACAATTAATGCCAAAGTGAAAATGGATATCTTTACAAAGTACACATTAAAATTTAAATAAAATGAAAGGTCACAAAAAACAAAACAAAAAATACATAAATGAAACAAGACTAAAGTTAATATAAATCTACCTTAATAGATTGTCTACATTATACTTCTTCATTATGGTTCAATATAATGAATCGGATCTCCTGTTGATTGCAAAAAGGTGTTGTTTCCACGTATAAAGAATTGGTGAAATGCGTAACAATTTTTGACTGATAAAGTCCTCTAACCTTGAAAAACGTTCTAGTTGAACCCAAACTTTCTATATTAGGCCTATATTAGACTAGATTCCTTCAATACGGCTAAATAATAATATATTGCTTGCCACGGTGGGTGAGTGGTTATAGTGTCGGATTACTAACCCTCCAAGCTTGCAGGTTCGCTCCTGGCCGGGGTAAGTGATTTTTGAAAAGCGGCAAAAATTACGACATGTCATACGATGTTGGCATGTCAAAGAACCCATTTGAATTCAGTAGGCCGTGTTCATAATGACAAAGTTAATCTCGGGATTTTCCGCCAACACAAAGTTTCTCATTTCTCTACTAGAAAGCGCTATAGTGTCAAGGAGCTTAGGTATCTAACCTCCTTGACTTTCATAGTGCTTCAGGAACAACAAAATTCGACATGCAAGCTACCCTCTGGGTGTCAAATAACAAAGCTTGCACCCGGCACCCAAGGCCATATGATATTATTATTATTAATATTATTATTATTATTATTATTATATATATTGAAACGGATGTCGCTGATGGATGCTATGGGATGTTGTTTCCAGCCAGGCATACTGATATGGAACAATGCGTAAGATTTTTGAAGTCATCTAACCTTATAAAGAGTCCTGTTGAAATATATTTGTGGTTACAATATGTTGTTTCCAGATGGTCGAACACCGTAAATATGTTTTATAAATGATAAAACCATCTAACTAACCAACCTCGAATAAAACCAGAGGATCCTACTTCTAGGTTAGCTCTGTAGAACTAGCTGTCCAAACGGGTGATTTATGTCATATCATAATTCAATTTGCCAAGTATATTTATAGGTTGAATGAAATACTTGGACATTGATGGGCCAAAATATATGGATAAGTCGAGAATAAACTCAACTAAGTGTCTTCAAGAAACAGTGTGCACCAACAAGGAATATGCAAATGAAATATAATGCAATGTGACAATAACAAGGTTTCATTTAGGTATGTTGCCACTAAATGTACTGTAGTTTAGTGGGGCTACCAGTGCGGTGACAAATTTCACACCCCACCAAAAAACAATAGTGGTTGTTATATTAAATATTAGTAGAATGAGTATTTTGGTTAGTTATTGGACTAATACAGGAGGTACATTTAAACACAATTCCCCCCCCACCATGATCGTTTCACTTTGATCTCCCAATTTACACATTTGCAGACTTTAAGAAATCACCTTGTGGTAAAAGTTATTTTTATTCTCTTAAGACTTAAACGATGTGTCATAAAATTTCTACATTCAATTTTTTTCTTATACCAGTACTTCGTCTTGATTGAATGAAAATACTAAGAAGATTAATTATTTTCATACTGTCAAAGTTTTAACGTTAACTCCACGAACTGTCAGTGGAAGTAAAGCTTTTGTCTGCAGTTTTGCACCTTGTAGCAGAATATCGTTGTAATGCTCATACTGCTGGTTATAACTTTCATATGATAACATTTTTTACAAAGCTACAACATACAAATTAAAATGTGCATATTGATTTGTATAGTACGCCTAGAATTTCTAATGAGTGGTATGGACTCTACGTGTTTGAGATAACAAGAGTAGATAGTGAAGATCATCGCAGGTTGACACATTCCGTTAATATTACTACCGTCGCGTCCAGTTTGGAGTGGGGGGCAGTAAAACACGCCTCAGGCAACGTCCCCTGTTAGGATTTTCCTAATTGACCCCCGTGGAGAGAACTCATTAGCGGAGCTCGGTATCACCCGCCACTCGACGGGTGAATAATGAGCAGAAGTTGCATGGGTGAGAATATTAAAATTAAAGCCGTAACTACACATTTCTTAGAATCATGAAATTGTAATTTCTCTTTGCGACCCATGCCTAAAGAAAAAAATTGACAAGAGTTATTTCGGTTCAATTGCTGCGTCGATATACAGTTTGTAACAAAAATAAACGGCACCATTCCTCAAATGTTGAGAACAAAGGTCCGTACTTGCGGAGATATCAGACCGTAATCTCCAATGTTAATTACTGCAAGTGACTATCAATACTTGTAATGAAATGGACCGGATTTAACTACTACTTCGTGTGTGACTATGTAAACCTACTGTGGGTGTTGTGTCAACATTTAATACCAGAACTGTGGGTACCTTTCGAGCAAAACGAACAAAGCGAGGCATTCTGGAGGGTGTTTGAGCCCCAATAAGTAGAAGAGCAGAGACATGCAGTACGGTTGAGTGTGGACATTTCGAGCATATGCTTAAATTGACCTAACAGCGCGTGGCATTACAGGACATTCAACAAAGGATGAAAACTCCGAAAGTGCGGATCTTTAGATCAATGTGTATATGACCTTCAGTATTCTCTACATGTGAGGAATACACTGAAATTTTACAGCTTTTATTTAGTTATACCCTGTACATACACTGAAGAAAATTGAAAGTGCAACACCCATAAGGAGTGGTGCTACATTGCTGCAATTGAACATGCAGGACGAGTGTTAGGTTGTGATTCGATGATTACACTTTCAGGTCCCTCTGACCGCAAGTTTGGACAACAATCAATACAGGATGTGCCCGCCACGAGCTGCAATACATTGATGAATTCGGCGAGGCATGGAGTCAAGAAGGCCCTGGATCGCTTCCTGAGGAATTGTGGCCCATGCTTGCTGCACTGCACGGGTCAGTTGTTCCAGAGTTGTGGGTGGCTGAGGACGGTTGGCCAGTTGTCGACCCATCATGTCTCACACATGCTCAATAGGGCTGAGGTCCGGGGATCTGGCGGGCCATTCTAAGATTGTGATGTCGTGGAGAGCTTCTCTGGAGATGCGTGCAGTGTGAACCCGGGCATCGTCCTGCTGAAACATCCCATTAGCAATGTTCGCCATCATAGGGACAACCACTGGATTGAGTACCCTATCAACGAACTGTCGAGCCGTCATAGTGCCCTCAACAAGCACTAATTGTGATTTCACATTAAAGCCAAGAGCTCCCCAGACCATAATGCTTTGTGTTGGCCCTGTGTGCCTCTCGACAATAAGGTCTGGGTGGCCCCTCCCCCGGTGCGTCAGCTCACACGATTCCGGTGATCACTGCGGGCAAGACAGAAGCGCGATTTATCACTAAAGACGACCCTATGCCATTCGTCGACCCACGTCGATCGTTCTCGACACCAGGCCAGCCTTACACGTCGCTGTTGTGGGGTCAATGGAACACCTTCTGCAGGGACACGGGATCGTAAGCCAGCTGCACGCAGGCGATTACCAACTGTTTGTTGTGTAACGTGGGGTGCCACAGCTGCTCGAATTTGCGCTGCTGTTGCATGGGGTTCCATCCGGGCCATCCGAATGATGCGGCGATCCTCTCTCACAGTTGTCTGTCGCGCTGGGCCTGTGCCAGGTCTACGAGTGTGGGTACCTTCATTTGACCACTGCTGCCATACACGTTGTACCGTAGATGCCTGTCGGCCAACACTTGCAGCGACAGTCTTAGCGATAATACAGCCTCACACAGCCCAATTATCCGAGCCCTCTCAAACGGCGACAGTATGTTGTTGATAACGTGCTCTTCTCTGTCGTCGAGGCATGTTTGACGGAGAACACTTCACTGCACAGACTGCAAGTTAACTACGCAACACCAGAGTCCGTATACAGGAGCTGATTCCTCCGCGACCAATCACGTGGGGAGACCTGTAGCAACAATCCAATGCGTCTGAAACTTTGATCGTTTACATACCTACATGTCATCGTTCCATATCTTGGAAATCAACACAAACGACCAATGCTTTCATGGTGTTGCAATTTCCATTTTCTTCAGTGTATTATGTTCATACATCACGTGCGAACTGCTGTATACAGTGCCAGTATATATTTGATGCAGTTTAGTTATCAAGTCGAAGCAAGAATCTGGGTGGGAAATCATCATTATAAAGCAAATGAGAGAGATGAAAGTATGAACCCAGTCATGAAATAAAGGACAGTTTTTTTTATTTCTGGATAACCCAAACCAGCGAGAAAGGAGGCAGCAGTATATCTCGCCCTACTGCCAGTCACAATTCAAGCGGTTCCTGGGTTATCGCACAGGGAACTCGAGGGCATGCAATTCCCTCTTCATAGTTGTAGCAAGCGGGGTTACGTGACTCATGAGTTAAGTATGCACGACCTTGCTGGTGACATTCCCGAGCTGTAACCACGCTGCATGATGAACAGCCCTCAACTAGAACACGTGCATGCCTCACTGAACGTGGACAATTCTACGAAACTTTTAGGGACCATCTTCGCCTTGGCGTCCTTTCCCCTCAGCCGTTCTGACGCTCTACATAATTCACTTGTGGTTTAACGTTAATGAGTCCTGGTAAACAAAAACCTAACCCTGCAGTTCTACAGGCCTTTTCTCGGAGATATCTGTTGCATGCCCCAGCGCTTCTCTCAGCAGGAAAGGTAAACGAGCTTTTCGAAACTGTGTTCATGTCTCGGTTCATAGCCCCCAAATCATTAAGAATTCTAACAGCTTTCATAATCTTGCCGTGTACTGAGAACATATGTTAGATGAACAGTTATGTACAACACCTGCACAGACGTTCAAATAAGGAATGAACACACTCGTGGTAACTTACACGTATACAGTAGCTATTTTGTCCAAGTCTCAATGGCGAGTTACGCGAGGGGCGCAGTGATTGTACTGATAAAATCGGGCCTACTTTTGACGCCAATGTGATCTACCCCTTCGACAATTCATAGTCAGATTGCGCTAGAGATATCCAATTAGCAACTTCCCCTATCTTCCCCCACTCAGAAGCTAACACATACTGTATTACCACACTGTTGACATATTGCAAGCTTTCGTCATGGTTGTGGTCTGCAAGGGGAAGTGACTGTTTGACCGTCCCAGGGGGTGTCAATTACTACAAAGTCACATATGACCTAACGTTTAGGATTCGGTAACCACTAAGTTATGTGGAAGAGCTTGCTCCAAAAAAATACGATAATTATGTTCTCAACAGTTTCAAAAATATGGATGTCTATGAGATTGTATTCGATAAACGCCGGTAGGCGTAGGCTACCTCAAGGCCACGTTAATCAAGGTATAACATTAATTTATCCATTATACCATTCACGAAATATTTTAATCATGCAACAGTTAGGCGGAGCTCATGACTACAATATCCCAAGTAGCTAAATAACACTACGTTTATGTTCTATCACATGGGAAGGAAATCAACTACGGTAATTATGGTATTCAAAGTAATAAAGAGATTCAGCACACTTCTGCTAAGATAAGAATGTGTGTCTACAAGCAGCAATAAGTAATAGGCCGATTGAAGATTAAAAGTATAGCCTACTCCTGGGAAGAATGTACAGTGTAATTTTTCATCGATACGATGAAACTTGCAATATACAGCAAACGTTTAGTGTTTATTATTGAGTGTAGTTTTCCAGTGCACAATTATACTGTCTCAAATACTACTATTCAGCATATGAGAAACCGCTTGTTCGATGTATTTATTTTTTAGTGAGTTTTGCTTCAAACATCCAGCATAAGGTAAGACAGGAGTTGGCTAGCCGAGTGCTGATCAATAAAGCAGGACCTTAATAATAATAATACTAATAATATTTAGGGGCTAGAATTTGGAGATCAATTCCTTGTACTCTGTACTTGGATGCGATTGTGTAGCCAGGGATAGAATTTGGAGAGAAACGGCCGCGGCTTGAAGTTGTGGAACATCTCGACATTTGCCTGAATAAGGAGTGGGAACCCACGGAAAGCCTCTTGTAGGATGATGGACGTGGGAATCAAACCCACGTTTTCTCAGTCGCCCTTTCGAGGCTGAGTAAACCCTATCCCAGCCTGCAGACCAGAATGAGATCAATCCTCATTAAATGTGACTATATTCAATCGGTAAAAATGACCGCTTGAAAGAGAAGCTATCCAGAAAAGTAATTTCTATGGATCTTAATTCAAAGCCATTTTACGCAGGGATAACCACCGAATCTGTCTCAAAAGCAAACGCAAGTATCCTGGCTTTGTAGCTAAATGGTTAGCAAGGTAATGTTTGGCCCAAAGGGCCTCGGGTTCGTTGCCAGGTTGATGCGTTATATTTTATTTCCGTATGCTAATTGATTCCCTGGCTCGGGGACTACTGTCGACCAAAGTATTATGTGCACTCGAGTTTGAAGGTTGTTTGTGAAGTAACCAATAGAGCTATATAAAATCCAATGCCATCATCATTTTCGTCGTTCTATTTTACGTTAGTTCATGTAGGTTTGGATTTTTAAATGTATATTTTAATATTTTTGTGCGCAGTTGGAACACAAAAAGTGCACGTCTTTAAGCGTGTTTCAACCATGCGTCACATTCAAGATTTATTACTTCAAAAACCTGTCAACAGATCGAATCCAAATTTTAACACAATATACATTAGAATGTTATATAACTGGTTTATTAATTTCAACATTTTGTGTGTCAAAGAAACATAGTTGTTATCATTGTTGTAAGGTAACTTTTTCTCGGCTCAGGGTGGTTGAAAAATATAGTACTTGGTTGCGTTGTAATCCCTATACAACAAGAAGTTATGCTGTATGACTGTGAAATACACAAATTAATTCACTTATTTTATATCGGTTTGTATTTGTGCGGGGAAATAACACATGGTTCACCAGCTAGCCGCTCCGGGAAAAGCTGTACAGCGTTGCTGAGATGGGAGCCCATCACTTCCGAGCGAGGCGTGCCATGATGCGTGTGGGCTCCATTTCGGCAACGCTGTACAGCTTTCTCCGGAGCGGCTAGCTGGTGAACCATGTCTTTTTCCCCCCTACAAATACAAACTGATATAAAATAAGTGAATTAATTTACGTATTTCACAGTCATACAGCATAACTTTTCGACGTATAAGGATTACAACGCGACCAAGAACTACATTTTCCAACCACCTCGAGCTGAGAAAAAGTTACCTTACATTTCTCGGACACACAAAATGTTGAAATTAATAAACCAGTTATACAACATTCCAATGTATATTGTGTTAAAATTTGGATTCGATCTGATGACGGGTTTTTGAGATAATTCTTAAATGTGACGCATGGTTGAAACACGCTTAAAAACGTGCACTTTGTGTTCCAACTGCGATAAAAAATATTAAAATATAAATTAAGAATTTCAAACCTACATGAACTAACGTAAAATAGAACGACGAAAATGATGATGTTATTGGATTTTATGTAGGTCTATTGGTTACTTCACAAACAACCTTCAAACTCGAATACACATAATACTTTGGTCGGCAGAAGGTGCCTGTGACATTCGCCATTTCATCCTAATGAAGACAAGCATGAAGACGAGCAGATCACTTGCATGTATGAACTTCCAAGACCTGTGGGACACAGAAGACAAACGAAACCCCATCATCATTTATTATCTAGAAGCGAAAATTAATGCGTTGACATTTTGGATTTTTTTAATTATTAATACCGTATTATCGTTGAAAGCTACATCGTTTTCAATATTTATTCTAATTCACGTTCCCGTAGTATACCTTACCCTCTAAATACGCACTGCTTCCGTGTTATTCCTTTAAGAGGCGATATTACTATTCCCGCTGCACTAATGGCGTAACTAATGCAAATATTCAGATGGCAATCAACTCATCAGCTGTTTACTGTATAGCGACCAAACTAATCCCTTTCCCACATCCCGTGCGCTTCAGTTGGTTGGGTAGCAAGTGAAAAAGATCCAGGGTGGCAGCTGCCTAGCCACACCACCCGAGCAATAGGGTGGGGTGAGATGGCCTCTCATCAGCTCATTGCAAGCAATGCTTTCTTTACACAACTAAGTTTCATTCATAAATAATTATGGGTGTTTAAGGTGCATTTTACAGACAGTGGTTTATGATACATCCGAACGTCAGATTGTTAGCTATTAAATCTGCTCATACGAGGGTTTCACGATGAAGACCCTCATATGTGCCGGGATTAGATCCCGCAACCTTGAAAACAGTAGGCGATTGTGTTACTAACTCCTACACACAGCACACGATTAAGTTAATATATGCCTCGTGGCATAGCCATGCTCGTTAAATCATGCGCGACGACCGCGCGGGTAGCTGCAACAAACCCGGAGATCGAAGGTTCGAATCCCGGCGCTAACAGCGGGTATCCGGAGTATGCTTTTTACCGGAATATTCCACCTTCCAGGCATATGCCGGGATAGTACCATAAGTCCCAGGGCACCCTCCTCATCCCTGTCCCTAGTACAGTTACACACAATACTACAGTTATCACATAATACAGGCTATCAGACAAATTAAACACGCTCTCAAGTACATGGAGCTGATACCAAGATGTCCCAAGCCCCCAAAATAAATTAACAAAAAAGTTCATCCATGCACACAATGCTGAAAACTCTATTCGTCTGGGTATAATTGGCGAGATTAAGTACTTATATTCGCTCCAAGATGACAGTCTGGCACCATATATGAAAGCTAATTGCTATTGAATATATTTCTCCCACTCATTATTCCAGTTTCTACGGGGTTAGGGATGATGTGAGAAGTGTTAGATGTGGGTTATGGTTTCTTCCAGCGGGATGCCCTTCCTAACGTTAACCTCGCATGAGAGAGGAAATAATTCTGTAGTTTTACTTTACCATTAACCTCGAGATCATTAGCCACGGGACCTTCGTTTTATGTAGAACCCGAACCATCGAACGTGACGTTTCGCAATGAAAATCCCACATGCATTAAACGGAAATAGAACCCTTGGTTTGAGGCAAGCAGCTTGGCCGCTGCTTATCACGCCCTCATTCATGAGAGGAGTTAATGAGAGAGAAAATGAAGATTTCCTTCCAAAATCCCTTCCATGACCCGTCCTGAAAACAAAATAAATGGACACCAACTGCATTAATAAAAAAGAATAACATGAAGATCATTGGATTTAAATGTGTGTTAGAAGGAAGAGGCCGTGGTCAATTAGAAAGTACCGTCCCGGAATTTACCTGGAGGTGAGAATGGGGAACTACAGGAAATCATTTCCAAGACGGTCGGGTTCGAGCCCACCCTTCATCCAAGTCCGATAATAAGTCTGGCGCTTGAAGACGGTAGCCGATTGTTATGCTCGAATCAAAGCTTTGGCCAAGCTAATTGCAATCCCACAAACCTCAATCGGACATTTAAGTCGTGCCAACATGCCATCGGTGTCATAGTCCAGTCAAATTGTCCAAAAATGATTGGTTTGCTGCATTATATCATGCAGTTCCAAATGTTTCAGGAATCTGTAGGTGCAGGTCCACTGAACGACTAATCAAGTCCTGTCGATTTCAGGTGCCTCGGGGAGGAAGGAAAGTTTTTGGCGCATAACTCTGAAACGGTGCGTCGCACAGGAAGTTTTATATTTTTCAAACTTAAAGGTGATTGAATGCCCTACAAAATGGTATATTCATATTTATCTCCGTGTGTTACCGTCTCCGAGATATGAGCCGGTGAACATGGAAAATTTACAGAAAACTGTATTGCGCCTCACGTTTCACGTCAAACTTGCCCTTCCAATCCGTTTGGCTTCCATTTTATAGGAAACGCGTAGGAAAGTAAGTTTTAGAGCATTAAACTTTCTTCAGAATAAATATATATATATATACTTAAGCTAATTTATCTTCGATCAGTAGCGTTAGAGCGTTTTGACGTATCGGGGTCGGTTTCGAGATTTCGCTATTGAACTGCTAATTAATTTACTTTCGTTTTCAACGGCTAAACTCTCTGTTTCACGTTATTTATTGATTATGGTATTTATTAACCATATAGGCCTAACTAAGAACATACACCTAGAAAATATAAATATATACTGTATGGGGGCGTGGTGGCGCAGCGGTCTTGCTGTTTGCCTCTCACCAAGGTGGACTGCGTTCGATTTCCGGTCAATGCATGTGAGATTTTCGAAGTGAAATGCCATGTCCTGTGGTTCGGATTCCACGTAAAAATGAGGTCCCGTGGCTCATAATCACAAGATTCACGTAAAACTGCAATCTTCCTTCCTTCCATATAAATATATATGAACGCAGTGGCGTATATAGGATTATGTTTCGGGGTGTGCCCAAAATTTCGGAAAACAATTTCGTTTTTATGGGAATGAAAACATGATCAAGATGTAATAATTGACAGTCCAGCCCATCGGAGTATATATGCGTTCTGAAAAGTTTGTTATTTTTCCTTGTATATATTCTTTAAAACAATTATAAGTTATTAGTGATCTTTTTTATTTTTTATAGTTAACACCACTGTTATTCTCTTATTATTATTATTATTACATCATTTTTGCCCTTATGGACAGTGTATGAACTTCAATCTCTCATTATGTCACAATTTTCACTTCTTTCCCTTCTTCTCTTCCCAAAATCTCTTCATCCTTTGACTGTGTTCCTGTTTCTTTTGTTCAGTCCACAATGTTCCCATCTTCTTCCTTTCACTTACTAAAAATTTGGCGTTCTTAATTTTGTTTCTGAATTTTTCACTGTTTTCTATTATTTGCTTGTTGATCCCTAATTGCTTTAAGTCGTCTTCTATTTCATGATACCAATTTGTTTTCCTTTTTGAACTGTTTACTACATCAAAGATTTTCTTTGCAAGTCGTTTATTGTTCATTCTCTCTTACCCTCTTATAATAAAGAAATTTATTTGTTGGACAAAGAAAAAATTGAATATGTCAAACAATTGTTTAAAATTTTCGTAAATTACTGACCGATTTATGAGGGAGGGGTGCTGTATATACTGTAAAATATGTTCGAAATACCTACTTTTTTTCTGCCAGAAGTAATGTGGGTGATAAGTTAGTGTCAAACACTATACCTAGCACGTTTTGTACATGTTAGCATGGTAGATGACTTAGCACCCGGAGTTAACAATTCATTCAAGTTCAGTTTAAGTTCAACACTGTCATACAGTAGCGTCACTAGCGTTGGTGTAGCTCGGTGCGGTAACTCATGTCACCCTCTCCCTCATAGACCACCTCTCGTCTCAGTGTTGCCGGATGGTGTCATTTATGGCAAAATTTGCCATTAAAATGGTTTTTTAATATCCTGTTTAAAACTACCTTGGAAAGGTTCTTTGGTGGAAGAGGGGGAGGGGGGGGGGGGGGCGGAGGAGGGTGTTTCTTCTTTTGAGGCCCTCTGTATGTACATATATTTTGTATATATTTTACAAAATGTTATTTGTGTTTGAAAGGAAAATATAGAAACCAATCTATGTAGTCATCAGTCGAAAGCAACAAATGAAATGTGGTGTCACCCGGTGTGATCCGCACCCCCTTAGTGACGCCACTACTACGTAAGTTGTTACAGGAACTACAGTACGTATGGATGTTAACACCATCAACTCACGAACGTCGTTTGTTTCGCAGAGTGTGAGAAAACCAGAACAGTTTCCTCTTTGATTATTTGGAACCCAATCTCCTTCACAACTCCCTGCCACGAGCATATTTTACCCCTTGAGGCTGAGTGAGCGGAGCAGGCTAGGCTTATTAATCATTTCCCGCTTCGTCCAACTTTCCTTTTAATCAGATTTCGAATATCAGTACACTGCGGAGGTATTTTCATTAACATAACGTTGTAAATAGTCATTTAGGCAGATGCTGCGTTCCAAGTAATGCACATAACCTCAGCTACCCTTCCCCCGAGTTTCACCACGATTTGATCACTTCCCTAGTTAGTGAGTTCTTCTCAGAGGTAAAATATTGTCATTTACACCGGAAATTAAGTACAATCTTGCTGTTTCGCCCCTTAATACAACAATAACTAATGTATAGTCATGAAATAGTGGCGTAGAATGGTAGGCCCAGCTTTCTTTGATCTTTCTTAAGGCAAAAGTAAAGTAAAACACTGGCCAGTCTATAGGTTCAACATTTTGAACTTTGTGGTGTATTTATTATTCGCCACGTCAGTCGGGTCTGAACATGACATTACGGTAACCACTAAAAACGAGCTGGCTGCCAGCCAAGTTTAGAGTACAGATTGGTTGCTGAGCTTCCAGCCAGATGTCCAACTATTCCAACCCAATGTACTTCCACAAGGTTAAGAACCTACGCTGACTCCAAATAATCACGTGTGAGCCAGTGTGATAGTAGTAGTCGTCAGTGTTACCATGTCAAGGAAGAGAATTCCTTTTTTAACTGCCGTACGTCTACTTTTCTACTTCAGAAGTTAAATCGAAATTCAATTTGTCTCAGTAATGTCATGTACTTTTTTCGTAGTTAGGTATCCACCCATTAAAATTGGGTACGATCGTGTTGACCTACTGAAAAACACTAAATTTCGATTACTAAGGCAACACTATTAATGGATTCCAAGACGACAATACGCTGTGTTATTGGTACGGTAATTGTTTCTCTAGGAATCAATGTAGGGACATCTACAGATATCTCAGAACATTGCAGTAGTAGATGAACTTCAATTCTCATCTGCAGATTAATTTAAAGTGTGGAAAAAGGGAACTGAAATATTGACTCGAGCTGCTTTAGTTAAAAGTTATGCAAAATATGGTAGGTCGTATTATAAGTGTCACTAAACTAAATGCACAGTTCCACAGTCTGCTGTTTATCTGCACGCTGAGCGCTGAGAATACAGAGCTAACGCGAGGTTTGCAGATAGCATGCGAAGGGCCCGATGCTCTGCTGACATCTGACATAGACGAAGTAAACTTCTCCCGTTCAGTTGCATGTTCGTCCACTTCAATTTCTGTGGGGTTAGCTGTGGTATGCGCTATGTAATAACAGTTTCTAATGAGAGATAACTGTGATTCAATTAAATTCAAATGAAAATGATCTTCACATAAATGAGGACAAGACAGTATTAATGGTCTTCAGGAAGGGTGAACGACCCACAAATAAAAGACGATGTCATAATTGCAACAGGTGAATAATTCCACGTACCTTGGAGTAACACATGGCACAGCATTTAGAAGACACATAAAACAAAAACAAAAACACCGTGGCGATCATTTCAATGAACGACATTAGACAATTACATAGACTCAGTAGATACTGCCTTGAAACGCTTAAAAGTAAAAATCACTCCGGTCGTCACATAGGGGCTACCATACATTTGGACACACCTGACAAAGAGAGACCTTCTAGAGATCGAAAAATGAAAGGGACATATTAAAAAAAGGCCCTAAGTCTCTCGAAGTACACTCGCTCAAGACTTGCCTACGAACTTACAAGAGAACAATTCTACATCGAAGAGCTACATATTCAGCTGTTATTAACCACCACAGATGCATACAATGAGGCAATCAAGGAACTTCGTATGAAGAAAGAAGAAATATGGGGCGAATTCTATTCCACCGACGCAATGGTCACGACAGAATGGAAACAGGCCGACTACGATCTTCGACACATGATAAGGTTCGCTGTACACGGATTTCACTTCCAATGCTGCAGCAACAAGAAGCACCTTGACCCAGGAGAACGGTGTGTTTGTGAACTATGCAACGTGCACTGTAATCGTTACCACATAAAGGTGTGCGAGAGTATCCCTTACTGGGTACTGTACCAGAGAGTAATTTGAATAATCTATGTAACTTATATTGTACGATCTCTTATTAAATAAATTAAATTCAAAAGTCGTAAAATCCTTGCAAAATTTGAGCGTACAGCTGTGTGTGTGTGTGTGTGTGTGTGTGTGTGTGACATCCCGGGTGGTGGCAAATATGGTTCCTCGCCACTTTGTTCTGTCGTTCCACCATTCCTCTTCCGACACGGTGTTCCAATTCTGGTTCCGTTTACTGATGCTGTTCTTCACCGAGTCCATCCAACGCATTCTTGGTCTTCCTCGTCCTCTCTTCCCTGTCATCCGTTGTTCCAGTGCTCGTCTCGGTAGCCTTACTTCATTCATCCGTTTGACATGTCCAAACCATCTCAATCTGTTTTGCTCCAGTTTGTAATTTAGTTTCTGTACTCCCAGTTCTTTCCGCATTTCTTCATTTCTCACTCTGTCTCTCCTAGTTTTCTGGACCATACATCTCAGGAATCTCATCTCAGCTGCCTGTACTCTGCTCTCATCCCTCTTAGTCATTGTCCAAGTTTCTGCTGCATATGTCATTATAGGAACATAATATGCTTTGTACATAACTTCTTTTGCCTTTAGATGTCCCTACATTGCATTTCCTAGAGAAACAATTACCGTACCAATTGAACACAGCAGACACTTGAAATGTTTCACCCCTTCAACTGAATATACCCCATGATCATGTCTCAATTGGTACATTACTAATTATTTGACGTTTTGTGAGAATTTTAGGTTATCATTTTGAAAATTGTAATTTTCAATGTAGGCTATATTTAATAAAAAGGTGATACCCATTGAAATTTGAAAATCAACTTTAATGTTTAGCGCCCATCTCCTAGTTTGGGCCAACAAGGGTTGGCAACACTGGTGGGGGTCAGTCGAAAGGTGGAAGTGATTGGGAAATTCTTCAATGTCCACCAGTTGTTCCCTTCCACAGATAGACGCGCGAGCCAAGTGGACAGCAGGTTCGCTATATTGTACCTTTACACGCACTACGGAGCTTACGCTTACACTTTCTTTCTTTCACTTGCCATAGGACGAGTCACCGGCGTATGGTTATGCATTACCAGCTTCCGGTTTAGTAGTCAGGTAATGGAAGGAATGGGAACTGTGTACTACAGTATTATCCTTGCATGTAACTAAGCAAATTATTATTGTTAGGAGAAATAAAAGTTGTAAAATGCATGAAGAATGATATCTTCAGCTGTGTACAATGAGAAAGCTCTGAATGCGTTTATCCGTTATGTATTAATGATGCGAAATGTCAGCTAACGTTGCGCCGCATACAACACTCGCAGTCTCTAAATGTTGCACATTTTCCCGTCACTTTACAACAGAAGTTTGAAATTTTGTTAAGATCGTGACGAAGAAAGTGTTTCTCAAATTGGATGATTGCATTTAACTGTATGCACGTCGTATAGCCTAATCTTGGCAAGGTTGTCTTTTTCACAGAGCAACTTTACACCGTATTAGGCACGCAGCTTTTTGTATTTAGTTTCCTGGCAACTTGTTTTAAATTATTGACCAAAATATTTCTAAGACAGACAATCCATACCTCCATTTAAAGGTTTCGGGTTCCATAATTCATGCAAAATGAGGTTCGTTCGTTTGTGAAATTTAGCCTACCCTTTAAGTGATTACCCTATGGTACTTTACGTAGACTAGGGCGAAGATGTAAATGAGCATTTTTTTGTTTTAGTTTGTCGCCAGTTGTTTGGTCTATTAACTTACGGTAATATTTTCCATATTTTCCATACTGAAAACTGGAAGGTGGAACCGCATGTGCTATCAAATATCGCTTTCTTGCAATACCTGGAATATATATAACTATACAATG
This sequence comes from Meconema thalassinum, assembly GCA_946902985.2. Lineage (NCBI taxonomy): Eukaryota > Metazoa > Arthropoda > Insecta > Orthoptera > Tettigoniidae > Meconema > Meconema thalassinum. Next base: position 387,746,251 of record OX336389.2, read on the forward strand.
TTGTTGTTTGAGTCTTCAGTCTTTTGACTAGTTTGATGCAGCGCTCCATGCCTCCCTGTCTTGAGCTAATCGTTTCATCTCTACATAGCTACCACACCCTACATCCGAAGCAATCTGTTTAACATACTCTAACCTTGGTCTACCCCTACAGTTCTTGTCCTCAACCCTTCCTTCCATAACTAAGCTTGCTATTCCTGAGTGTCTTAGTATGTGTCCTAACCTATCTCTCCTCTTCATTAGCAGTCGCCAGAAACATATCTCCTCTCCCACTCGTCTTAATAGCTCTTCGTTTGTAACCCTACCTACCCATCTGATCATCATTCTCCTGTAACTCCACATTTCAAATGCTTCAATTCTCATCTTTTCTGCTGCACCAATAGTCCAAGTTTCACTTCCATAGAGCGCCACGCTCCAGACAAAGGCTTTCAAAAATGACTTCCTAATACCTAAATCTATATTCGATGTCCACTTATTCCTTCTTTGTAGAAAGGCTTTCCTTGCCTGAGCCAACCTACTTTTTTATATCCTCTTTGCTTCGTCCATCACTGGTTATTTTGCTTCCTAAGTAACAGAAGTCTCCTACTTCCTTCAGCTTTTCACCTGCCAATTTGATGTCCATAGAGGTTTCTGATTTATTTCGGCTGCATTCCAGTACAATGATTATTGGTTAAATAAGTGTTAATAGATAGGCTATTACAATTATAATGAGTAAATAAATATTAAAGAAGAAACGGCGAGTTGTCAGTAAATATTAGGCCTACAGGTACGGCGAATAGCTTGTAACTCGTTCCGTCATGTTTTAACATTTAAACGGGCAAGTTAATGCATAATATACCAATATAACAACCGGATAGTAAATGATTATACTATTCTCATTTATAACATTAAATTGGCACCAATTTAATACAATTAATTGTAGTCGAAGATATCTTAGACCACTGTCGTTTGAAATGTGCAAATCGCACACTATGTTAAACCACTGCAGTTTGAAAAGTGCAAATCGCACACTTTGTAGGCAAGCTGTTTGTTATGGTCGTTTCGGTTGCGAAGTTGTACTAATTACTCTCTTAGGAGACACTTGTCTTTGGAATATTCGAGAAAGGTCAACCCTCTAGTTCTCATTTCATTAGTTAAACGCCTAAAAACAAAACCATAATTCGAAATAATGAATTCATTGCCAATGAAAATCAATTGGAGATTCGCGGACCGGAAATTCGCTATGCATAAGCTTCGGTACCATTTTAACTCGTGGAAGCTCTATACCGTGACCGCCGGCGTCTGAATGCTGCACAGTATTGAGAGTCTTCCCACCATAACCCCGAGCCATAAACCACGGTTGGACCTGACAGCTTTATACAATGTGTGTTTAGGAATTTTGACGATTTATTGTTACAGCATGATGATTAGTAAGTTTCCAGGGAATAATAATTTATAAAATCCGTAATTAACATTCAGACATTCAATTAACCAGAAACTTATTCATTCGAAATGCAATGGGAAAGAAATATCACTCAATTTAGCTTTATTTTCGGATAGCTTTTATTCATGTGATTGGGAGTTTGTTTTACTTTTTCCTACCACATTATCCTATCAAAGAGTTAATACAGTGCTCAAAGAACGTTTTGCACATTGCGATTTAGTGACCTGTTTATATTTCTATGTTCATGTAATCACATTATACACAATATAGGGTATATACAAAGAACAACAACACACATACTTTTTGACTTTTAAAGTCGCACATTTTTCCGTATTGACAGAATTTAATAATAAACAAAGTTTTTTATGGTTCCGCCTAAAACAAGTATTGACTAGGCGGAACCATAAAAAACTTTGTTTATTATTACAACACACATATGCTGTACAAAAGGGACAGAAACACAAAAGGAAGAACAAAAGTTATAATGTGGGACTTGGTACAGATGTCTCATGTTGGGTCATATCAATACCGTGTATGGCCACCACGAGCACCAAGGCATGCTTGCAGACGACGAGGCATACTGAGTGATAACCATCGGATCCAACCTGGCTTGAGCAGATTATTCCACTGTTTGATAGCAGCTTAAATCAGTTGCTCAATGTTTGTTGGGAGACTGGGACGGTGCGAAATTGTCCCCTAAGATCTTCCCATGCATGTTCAATACAGTTCGTGTCCACATAAGAGTTTAAGGGGTTTAGCATTAGAAAATGGAATCACATTTTGCATTCCGACTTAAACATTTGGTAGCAAATTTGTTACAGATGAGATTTTATGCAGTATTATATGTAGCACTCAGGACTAAAATAATAGTTAAATAATATGAAATACCTTGTCATATTATTCATAAAATACCACGAAAAACTAGGAGAGATGTTTTTGTTGCTGTCGTCGTCGTAGTCGTCGTTGTCGATTCGTTAGGGGCTTTGCGACATCGCTGCCATGTAGCACCGTGCATATGGGTGTGTGTGTGTGTGTGTGTGTGTGTAGAATTTGTTTGATGACCTGTATCACTGTAATGTCTGTACTAATGTGTGTAGCGTATTTGAAATTGAGGTAAGATTTGGGTAGGAAGCGGTCGTGGCCTTAGGTTAGGTACCATCCTGGCATTTACCTAGAGTAAAAGTGGGAAACCACAGAAAATATAACCCGGGCCTCTGCGGTGGTAGCCAAGAATGCGAAAGTATACACATCTATTTTCTTTATTTCTTTTTCATTTTTGAAAATCAGGAATATCGCATTTATTTCGCAGAAAAGTAATAAATTCGCGTTTTATCGCTAGTTAAATACCGCTTATAACCACTCGTAGAGGACACAGAACATGAAACATGGCATCATGAATTATGGCCAAATATTCCATCTATCGGTAATGCTAAAGACCACTAATTTTAGATGTAGAGTTAATGCTCTGATGGCACCTCGTTTAAAAATCCTTGGCCCTAATATCTGTAGTTACACACTAATATTGACACCATAATAACGGTTATGAGACACTTAGTACACGGAGCTGATAACCACAGACTTCTTCCTCCCCTAAATGTACTATCATCACGAATTACTACTTATTCGCCAATACACGGTTGCTAGCTAGGCCTATGGCCCTTCTAGTAATAAAAACAATGGATGTGATCATCTAGCCGGCACTTCATCCAGGCTTAAAACACTTTGAGCAAAACTTAATTACTTTCAAAATGAAGATGTGGACAGGTGAACATTAGTATCGGTAATCCAAATAACAATCACAGAAAAGCGGACTGTTTAATAATTCTAACACATGACGGGATGGTTCCTAACTTAAGGTCACAGAGAACTCAAAATGAATATCACCCTTCGCCGGAAGTTAGTCCAACTGATGCAGCTGCTAGCATTCTTGGTTGTCGCCCCGGAGGTTCGGCTTCGATTCCCGGCTCTGCCAAGTAATTTCATTCTGGTCTGAGGGCCGGAACAGGGTATAGTCAGCGGGGCTGATAACTAACTAGGGTACACTCAGCCTCGTGCAGCAAAAATGAGAAAAGGTGGGTTCGATTACCACCACAGCCATCCTGGAAGTTGTTTTACTTTGTTTCCTACTTCCACTCAAGACCAACACTGGGATGGTTCCTAACTTAAGGCCACGGCCGCCTACTTCCCAATCCTCACCTGAATTACAACTACACACGCTACTGTGGACACCACCATAACACAGGTTATCAGACAAATTAACGAATGTATGTATATATATATATATATATATATATACATTGTATATACAAACGAACAACACACACCCAAGTAAATGTAGCTAAATTACCACAATGTCCAAGCCCCTCGAATGAAATAACAACTTAGCCGGAGAGTCTGTCTCAAAGAAGAACCGAAACAGGTCGTAGCTGAAAAGGATAATGCGGACAATTATTAACCTTTGCCACCATAAACTACCGTATCAGCACCGCAATATTCCATGTCCAGAATTCAGTGTTCCCAATCGGAAATTTGACGCAAATCAACTGACAAGTACTGAATATCAGACAAGAGCTCAATAACAACTGATTTTCACTTTTCTCTTCAGGAAAACTTCCGTGAGAGAGAGAGAGAGAGAGAGAGAGAGAGAGAGAGATTTACGTACCTGAAGAGAGTGCAAAAAAAAAAGTAAAATATATCAACCTCTCCATTTCATCAAATACGGGTACAATCGCTTTTACCTCCAGTAGGATACGATGTTGATCCTCTAGTGCCCAAGAATCCCTCAACAATATATAGACTGTTAATTATTTCTCAATTAAGATTTTTCATCAACCTGCATGCAGTGTTAGATGCAAGTTTCCAAAATAATTACTGTACATAATCCAAACATTCCGCGTCTAGGCTTCGTATTTTGTGATAAGAAACTACAGTAGATATGAAAGCTCTCTGCCATATATGTTATTGCATAATAAAGAGTCATAACGTTCACAGGTTTAAAACTAATATGTAATACTTACCAATAAACCATGCGAACTGCGATCAACAGGAGTAGCGGTAGCACAGCTAACGTGACTAGACAACAGGCATGCAGAGATTACTGAGGAACAAGCAGTAACGTAAGTGTTTGCGTGCCCTCCGTGACCCGCTCTGCCCCACATACCAAGTCTGACTACTTCGTGCCAAACATTCGCCACGTATTGGCTGTGCACACCGAAATTCCAGCCGAACTCCAGTTCAATATCCGTGGCATTGAGAATTAGAGATTTTCACGGGGGAAAAAAATCACTGGATGGTGAGCGGGCAAAATTTCCTACCGACTAAATTCAGTACAGTGCGTCTAAATATCCTCCAAATTATATTGTTAATGATTGGAAATATCTGATAAGTTTTTCAAAAAATAGTTTTCTTTAAATAAACACCAGTCTTGAGGTAAGTGAAATAATACCGTGAGCGATGAATAGTTTGGCGTCATATACTTCTGCAATTACAGTACCGGTACCATTACCTGATCTGAAATTTCGGCCTCTAAACTTGAGCAGCCATCTTCTTTAGCACCTTGTATTGTTTAGTGCTGTTCATTCACATCTGCACACAATGGCGCTCCTTACAAATTATACATTAAGCACTTTTCCATGCTCCCCAGAAAATAGAATAAAACGCCATATAGCAGTCTGAAAAACAGAAGCAGCCTGGAAGTTGGCGGAAGAAGGAGGGATCGAACCTGTCCTTTCGGTCAGGAGCCAATGATCAATGCAAACTGCGGTTATCTAGAATTGTTGACAGATCTGTGAAAATAGGGTATACCTACCTAACTTCGTGATATAAAGGATGATAAATGAGAAACCAAAACAAATACTCGATCATAACATTTCACATTTTACGTGTACGAAACCAATATATTGTTCTACTTATCCATGATAAAGAGCATTCACGAAATGTAAAACTATTAATGTTATACGATGATATGTGCGTAATGGGCATGCTACTTAATTTCGTGGTAGCATACTTAATTCCGTGACACTATATACTTAAGTTCGTGATAATGTACTTAACTCCGTAATACCATTTATTTAGCATTGCTGCCGCACTTTTCACTAGTTTTCCATCGGTATCATTGTCACTGACACGAACAAATATTGCACATAAATACAGTGACGTCAGACGAATCAGTGGACTGACAGCTTTCGGGAAACCACAGAAGCAACACTGAATCCACGGTCTTCTATTCTTTTCACAACTGTAGCTATCATTACATGTGGCGCAGAAGTCGTCATTTTTCTAGTTTTGGGATTTCTGTTTTCCCTTGAATTCAGATTTCACTGTAGTCCGTTGTGTGTTGGATTTTCCGGCTTGATCAGGAACATGTGTAGTTTGATGTGTGGTAGAAGTTCCAGCCGACAGCGGCCATCCTGAATGTTTTTTCCCTTGGTTCTTCCACACTCCCTCCAGACAAATGCCAGGAGAATACAGTACCTTATTTCAACCCCTTCTCTAGTACAGATACACACACTGCTACACTCATCACAGTTATACAGTACAGGCCATCAGACAAATTCAACACACACACCAAACTATGCGGGACTGATGACCAAGATGTCCCAAGCCCCTGAAGTGTATTAACACCACCTTCTGAAGCGCTTCCCGAAGGTCATCTGTTTAGTAGGCATGTCTTCTGTTGTTCACAGAACCAGTTTTCTTAGGATTGTTGCTGTTGTCCTTCTCACATTTGCTTAGGGTTGGCGCCATTGTGTCTGAAATGGACACAAATCTTAAAGAGTCGCTGTCGTTTTGCTAAGCAATTATTTCAGTAATAATGCATATAAATCAAACTGACGACTGAGATTGCAAGTATTTTCCTTAGAGGATACGGCTGCATAGAAGGTTTTGAATAATTACGTCAACGACTTACCATAACGACCTTGTAGTACAGGAACTGCTTAACAAACAACGGGTTTTCATGCACATACCTTTCACTCAACAGCCTGTCGTACACCCAGTGACGATTTCCGCTCAGAGCATTTTTCCCGTGTAACGACATTCTTGCCATCTGTTGAGGACTGTTGGAACTCTGTGTAGAACTCCTACCTTACTACAGGGTAACTTATGTCTGGTGTCACGAAATGAAGTATGTCACGAAATAAAGTAGGTTTACCCTATAACAGGTAATCGAGCCGAACTTGGCTGAGCTCCCACGAAATATAGGGAGGAAAAGCATGGGAACAGTGTGCGAATTTTCGTGAGAAAAATGGGCCCACCACGGGAGGTATAGTCTATTTATTGTACATACTTACAGACGTAAGAAGTTTGCGTTCGTTAATATTTAAAAAAGTGTATGGAGTTAAAGGGCAGGTGTATAATTTTCTATATATATATATTTAATATCTACGAGAAATAAACAAGGTGCACAGTGAGGAGGACTGAAAACAAATTCCATGCTATAAGAGCCGATTACGACTCCGAAAATATGGCGTAATTAGGATATTTCATTTCATAGACTGAGGACGTATGTTACACGAGGTAGCTGACATATTGCAATCGAATCGCAATGACCTACAGTGTTTACCATCGTGATGTAACTTATAGCAACTTTCGCTTTTAGAAAGAACCAACTGCCAGTTTTGCAAGTTGTTTCATTTGAAGAGCTCGGACATCGTGATCATATAACCACGTGTACTTATGTATATACAAATAAAAATTGTCTGATAACCTGTGTTTTTGTGGTCTCTTTAAGTAGTGTGCAATTTTGTAATTTTGTTGGGGATTAGGAAGGAGTAGGTCGTAGCCTTAAGTTAGGAACCATATCGGAATTTGCCTGGAGTAGAAGAAGTGAGATACTATGGAAGACCACTTCCAAGATGGCAGAGGTGAGAATCTAATCCCTCTCGACTCAGTTTTGCCGCTCCGTCGAACAGTGTCAGTTGTATAACTGCAGTCAAGTTAGTGTAAGTTACTCTGAACACTGACTGACTCAGACTCAGGGTACGTACGTGGTGGCTTGCTTACTTTGAAGGTCAGAGGAATGAATGAAAATCCACAGCCTGCTTCCAGTCTCCGACCGGGTCAGGAATGGAATGAATGAAGCCCCCATCTAGCGGCGAGGATATGGACTGTGCCGGCTGCCGAGGCCTGACGCACTCCTCTGGGGCAATGATTAAATGAATGACAGATGAAATGAAATGATAGTGGAGAGTGTTGCTGGAATGAAATGTTGACAGGGAAAACCGGAGTACCCGGAGAAAAACCTGTCTGCCTCCGTTTTGTCCAGCACAGATCTCACATGGAGTGACCGCGATTTGAACCACGGACCCAGCGGTGAGAGGAAGGTCAGAGGGATGCATTAAAATGGATAGGCCTACCACAATGAATACCTTCTACTGGCACGTTAACTATCCCCTTCGGGGCTAATTTCCGGAAGCCCGGCGTGCATATAAGTTGTGGTATTTGACATTTTTATTATGCCTGGGATACAATGTGGATTAAGGCAACAACATAAGCTTTCTATTAATATTCTTTTTGGTGAAAGTTCAAACTCACAACTGTTAAATGTTAACTTAATTTATTAATTAATGAATCTCATTTTGTGTAAAATAGAACCAGAAGTGGAATTTCGTCTTAAGATATGTGACGATTTATGATTGCGTGACTGTACAGTAGGACGTGATGAAGCAGCCAGGAATGTTCAACCAAACCCAATTTGTATTCCCAGTCCATCTCATGGAAGTTCAAAGCACTTGCTAGTGGCCGGTAACTTACCACACCAAACTACACACTCTTGAGTATTCTTTATTTACTTCTACTTACATACACTAACATTCAGCAGGGACAAACTAGATTGGTGACCTTTCAATTTATACCATATTTGCTCATTACTTCTTCATGCTTGGACATTGTCTATGTTTTCTGACATATAGTGCCTAATGATTAATAACGGAATATTTCACCAACATTACCGATTGTATCACGAATCATACACTGTTTCATAGGAACACTGTGAAACAGAGACTATATTAACATTTTTCTCCTTTACATTTCTGATCACATCTTCCCGACCGGTGGAAGATGAAATAATGTGATTTCTGAAAAGGGAGGAGTTTAGTTACTCAAATACAGCGTATGTTTGTATTTCTACGCATATTTTAATATGACCGAATTATGAATTGAGAAAATACTTTGCCTTCTGTAATCTAACAAAGATTTCGAAATTATCTTATGTGCCCGTTCTCAATTTGTTGGGAATAAAAATGCATTCCTGACTTGGCATATTGAAAATCTTCCTCTATTGAACATTTTGTACATTCCTGTAACGCCGTACCGATTTTCAGACACCTTGGTGATCGTGATAGTCACACGACTTGGTGAGAGCACGTAGGACAACGTGAGAGGTTGCTGTATTTGGGCCGCTATCGCAATGATAGAGCTGGTCACATTGTTGCCTCAGAAATTATACAGGACGGGTTTTACACTGCTCTAGACGTACCTGTAAAACTCATTGATGAAACGAGAATATTGGCTAATTGCACCCCACACATAATCATAGGACTTTGAACCAGTTACACGCACATTCTAGTTCTTTCTCAGCTTTCCATGATTATTTATAATAAGTCGAAATTATATATTGTTAGTTAATTTTGCAGTAATTACTCTCGAAGAAATAAAACATTGAAGATATGTCCAATAGAGGCTAAAATAAGTCTCATTTGGCATAAAACAATCCGGAAACTGGTCGTGGTGTGTGAAAGAGCACGTGGAGCGTAATTAGAGACTGAATGCATGAAGGTTTCGTAACTGTGTTAGAATGGCTTTTTGGCTGATGGTTTAAATCGTAATATTTCGAAAGGAAACTTCAAGTCACTGGAACTGAAATGTGGCCAGCATAGTGTGAGATCGGTGCCTCAGTTTGCTCGACCACGCTTACGTTTAGCATGCATGTACACTGAAGAAAATGGAAATTGCAACACCCAGAAGGAGTGGTGCAACATTGCTGCAATTGAACATGCAGGACGAGTGTTCGGTTGTGATTCGATGATTACACTTTCAGGTCCCTCTGACCGCAAGTCTGGACAACAATCAATACAGGATGTGCCCACCACGAGCTGCAATACATTGATGAATTCGGCGAGGCATGGAGTCAAGAAGGCCCTGGATCGCTTCCTGAGGAATTGTGGCCCATGCTTGCTGCACTGCACGGGTCAGTTGTTCCAGAGTTGTGGGTCGCTGAGGACGGTTGGCCATGTGTCGACCCATCATATCCCACACATGCTCAATAGGACTGAGGTCCGGGGATCTGGCGGGCCATTCTAAGGTTGTGATGTCGTGGAGAGCTTCTCTGGAGATGCGTGCAGTGTGAATCCGGGCATTGTCCTGCTGAAACATCCCATTAGCAATGTTCGCCATCATAGGGACAACCACTGGATTGAGTACCCTATCAACGTACTGTCGAGCAGTCAGTGCCCTCAACAAGCACCAATTGTCATTTCACATTAAAGCCAAGAGCTCCCCAGACCATAATGCTTGGTGTTGGCCCTGTGTGCCTCTCGACAATAAGGTCTTGGCGGCCCCTCTCCCCGGTACGTCGGCGCACACGATTCTGGCGATCACTGCGGGCAAGACAGAAGCGCGATTCATCACTAAAGACGACCCTATGCCATTCGTCGACCCACGTCGATCGTTCTCGACATCAGGCCAGCCTTACACGTCACTGTTGTGGGGTCAATGGAACACCTTCTGCAAGGACACGGGATCGTAAGCCAGCTGCACGCAGGCGATTACCAACTGTTTGTTGTGTAACGTGGGGTGCCACAGCTGCTCGAATTTGCGCTGCTGTTGCATGGGGTTCCATCCGGGCCATCCGAATGATGCGGCGATCCTCTCTCACAGTTGTCTGTCGCGCTGGGCCTGTGCCAGGTCTACGAGTGTGGGTACCTTCATTTGACCACTGCTGCCATACACTTTGTACCGTAGATGCCTGTCGGCCAACACGTGCAGCGACAGTCCTTAGCGATAATCCAGCCTCACACAGCCCAATTATCCGAGCCCTCTCAAACGGCAACAGTTGTTGATAGCGTGCTCTTCTCTGTCGTCGGGGCATGTTTAACGGGGAACACTTCACTGCACAGACTGCAAGTAAACTACGGTACACCAGAGTCCGTATACTGGTGTTGATTCATCCGCGACCAATCACGTGGGGAGACCTGTAGCAACAATCCAATGGGTCTGAAACTTTGATCGTTTACATACCTACATGGCATCGTTACATATCTTGAAAATCAACACAAACGACCAATACCTTCATGGTGTTGCAATTTCCATTTTCTTCAGTGTATATATCTGTCTGTCTACCCGTTATTATTCCCGTTTTCCAACGGGGTCGGAGATGAAATGCGATGGAAGTCTTTGTGGCAGATGGTTGTTACGGCCGGATACCCTTCCTGACGCCAACCTCATGAGGGGAGTAAAATGAGAGATTAAATGAATGATGGTGAATGAAACTGGGCAATGATGTGGATGGAAGCGGCCGTGGCCTGTCAGAAGGTACCGTCCCAGCATTTGCCTGAAGTTGAAAATGGGGAAAAGATTAGCATGCACTGCTAAATTAAAAATTCCATTCAGGAATGTTCCTGTGTCTCTTGTAGTTTAAATGTATACTAAGACTTCCGAAATCCAAAATTTTTAAGCAAATTTCGAATTACTGTATTTTCGCCATTAAGTTGTATTCAGAATAGCACTGGTTTCTGCTGCATTTCCCTGGACCTATACGTAATACAACCTATTAAAACCACTACTCCGCCTCGTTGCGTAGTGGCTAACATTCTTGGCAGAGGCCCGGGTTCGATTCCCGGCTCTGCCAAGAAGTTTAATTCTGGTCTGAGGGCTGGAACGGGGTACACTCAGAATCAGCCTCGTGAGGTAAAACTGAGAAGCGGCGGGTTCAATTTCTTATATGACCACAATGCCGCAAAGCATCTTAAGAACCAACAACAAAGAACCAAAACCATTCCTGAGGTAAATGCTCGATTTTACCACAAATGAAAGTAGAATGTATGTACTCAGGACAAGTACCACCCTCCTTTTTGTGCTAGTGACCGACATTTAATCAGTTCGAAAATTCAAACTTTTTCATAAGGAATTACATAAAACATTACCGACTTGTTTACGATGGAAGTCAGAATTATCTAAACGATGTTCTAAGAATTCTGGGCATGAAATAGTTTGCCATTTAACATTTGTAACATTAATACCCTTTCAGCAACTATATTAGATAAGTAAAATGCTTCCGTATGTACCCACTGAGCATAATAGCCATGTTTCACCATTTACGAGGCAGGAATAAGAAGACATCATTTTGAGGCGTGAGATCCCTTGGAAATTGCAATGCCCTAAAACTGGACATCCGTTTCCCGTAAGTCTTCGTCGTGCCATGAAATGCTGAACAGTATGGATCGAAGGAAGAATAACTGAAAGAATGAAAGGAAACAAAAACATAGAATTGTATCGAGAACACCATTGCATTGTAGATACAATATTGTGTTAAAACTGCACTGCTCCAGGATCAGTCATTTAGTCCTGAACCAGAGTTTTGCTGTCAAAAAGAAGGCATAACAGACTGCTTCAGAGCAATATTTTATTGTCTATAAAATGGATATTTGCAAGAGCAACCACCGAGGGAATAAGCCAGTACAGTTACAAGACAAGCACACTGGTTGGGAAAGTACTTTGAACTTCGACGAGAGAGGAGGAGACCTGCGCGCGCGCTCGCAAGCAAGGCAAAGAGGGTTTGGCCAACATTCCTGTACCTCCGCGGTCAAGGTTGGTTAGCGAATGGCAGGCAACGTAGTAATAATATCGACTTTACATTCATTACCACTTCACGAACCTCACCGCGCCAGCCAAGTATTCGTGCCGGCTCCCAATGCTCATCACCAGACATCGACGGCTCTTGCAAACCTTGAAATAGCTTTCTAAAACTCAAAATAGCTTCCTGAACTACAACCAACTTATACGTGGTGCTTAAAGTGCAGGTATGGCAAAACACCATCCATATGTGGAGAAAAAACAAAAAAAACGAGAGTTGAAGTACGGAGCAGAAACATTAACCAATATTGGAAAATTTATTGGTTATGCGTATTAACTAGTTCAAACTTTTAGTAAGACGCCTGTTAATACCATATTTTCACATTTAATGTATTGTAACAGGTTGTCGACCCATCATTGGAGTCATCGTCCGCTTAAATGTAAGGAAATGCACTATTATTACAAAGCTTAAGAATTAAATGCTTAGCGGCTTGAAAATAAAACAATTTATTAGGCTGTAAGGCTTTATTTTAATTTCGCAGGATATTATGTGAACTCGTGATTAATCATTTCTAAGCATTTCAATCAAAAGCTTTGTAATAATAGAGCATTTCCTCTACATTTAAGCTGTTGACTCCAATGATGGGTCGAAAACATGTTACAATACATCAAATGTTAAAGTGTTAACAGGCGTCTTACTGTAAGTTTAAAAGGCTAAATGTCCCGACACTTGGGTAAGGAAATATTTCAACAGATGGCAGCACAAGCGAAGCTGAATTTAATTATATACTTTTGTTTTATCGAAGGGGAGCTCTGATCTGCGATCTGAAAACTGCTATGTACTCTGTCTAGTAGCAGAATTGATATTAATACATTGCTTACATTTTAATTTCAAAAACAAAAGTTGCTGTTTGTTTTTCAAATATCTGATTAGAATTTGAAAATAAACGTGTAATACGAAAGTTGAGTTTTACTCACTGATTCCAAAACCGCATCGAAAACCTAAATCGGTTGAATAGAATCGTCGGGATCACTTTGGGAAGTTTGAGAATAAAAATGTTACTGTATTTGCAACAAAAGGCGCAGCAGTAGAACAAGGTCATGGAGAGCGTGGTGGGCGGCGGGGGGGGGGGGGGGGGGGGGGGGGGGGAGATCGAGTGATTTGAAAGAGAGATGACCTTAACTGACTGTATCGAATTCCCGACCATCTAGTCCAATGTTGCGATTGACTGTGCTGGTTAGTTCTGAATTATTGTCAAGGTCTGGATATTTCTGACTGATCCTTTGATATTTTAGCAGTTCCTAGTTACGACTTCTTGATTTTAGTTTTTCTATCTCTTAATTACTTTTTGTTTAATTATTTTACCTGCAACAGTATTATTTTGTAATCCCCGTTAGGTGTTCTATTTTCGGCACTATTTTCCGGACAGTATTTCTGGCAGAATAGATACATGTACTTAAACTGTAGGTAGGCTACGACTGGCGGAGAGCATTACGGTCATCACGTGAAGTTATTTTTTCGTTTTTGTTGAAAAATGGAGCCACCAGCAAAACCGATTCAAGGGCGTTCCACTAAATCCCGGAGGAGATTGCGACTAAGTACCAAGAAAAGGAAGCCAGGCCCTAAAAATAATAATTAAAAAACCTCTACACACCCGTAAGTTTTTTTTCATAGTTTATATTTGAAATTATATATTTCTTTACGCTTGCATTAGAGAATCTGTAATGCACTGAGCAGGTATGATTTCACTTATATTTTACCTGTAGCCTACAAGTTGGATGACTAAACGTCATCCCGCAATCTGCAGGCTACATGACTGAACAGCGCAGCGGTTGCTTGGTAGGCCTAGGCCCTTCATGGGCTGTCACGCCACGGGTGTAGTTTGTTTTTTTACTTCTAATACGTAGGTGTAGGAGTACAAGATCACGAACTATTCAGTGTCGAATTTTTTCAGAGAAGCAAGTTCGACTTCAAATGAAAACAATGCGTTGTGTGGAAAAATAAAGGCGTAGCGATTCTGGAAAAGGAAAATTGGTTTCCGGAAATAGTGGATTGGATTGGGATTCATAGAGACTGCAAACAGTACTTTTGCACTACCAGCGGGCAAGGTGAACACAAACAGCTAACTGCAGACCAAACTAATGCTTGTTATAAGGTGCGTTCTTGCTTGCAGACCCTAATTGTAAAAGTTCCCAGCTAGTATCAAACACCACCAGCAATGCTGCCGAAAATTATATGTCCCTTGTTGCAAATTTTACAGGTGGTAAGCTATCAATCGAGGCAAACTAGGTACTTTCACTCATAGAACTAAAGCTCCCGGGCTGGACTTTCAGTTTGGGCCATCCTGGCACTATAAAACAATGAAATCAGTTTAGAAATTAAAAAAACGGCCACAATAGTGAAAGACACTGCACTCAGCAGAAAGAGAAGAAGAGCAGCTTGCCGAAGAAGTTTATTTGCGTCGCGAGAAGGGAAAAGAATGTCCCGACAACAGTCTAATGAAATGAAACGTACTGTCTCATGTGATTGTGGAAACCGATCAATGCAGTTGGATTACGATGACGTACTGTTGAGAGAGAGTTTAGTGATGAGAAAAAAAAGCTTGTTTAACGTGACCGTTAATCTCGAGATCATGAGCCACGGGTAGTGATGAGAAGATCAAGCAACTAACGCTTAGTGAAGGCCATATACAAAAACTAGAAAAGGAAACAAGGGGCCAAAAGGAAAATGAAAAGTGGCACACAGCAGGAAAGGACAGACTTACGGCATCCAATTTTGGATATGTATGCAAGAGGAAACCTACTTCGAAATGGGCTCCAGTAGCAAAAGACATTCTGTACGGCGTATTTCACTCAAAAGCAATGCAGTATGACTGATAATGAGCGAATTGCAAAATGAAATTTAGAGGAGAAATCGGTAGAAAAGTCGAAGAATGTGGTCTTTTCGTACAAAAAACCTATGGGTTTTTAGGTGCCTCCCCAGACGGATTAATAGGAGACGACGCTATAGTCTAAGTCAAGTGCCCTTACTCGGCACGGAATATGACCATACTGGAAGACTGAAAAAAACTAAAGAGATTTTGTTTGGCAGAAAGTCAGCGAAAAAGAAAGCCAAGAGAATGTCAAGAACAGTGTTATTCAGAAGAGAACAGATTGGTAACACTAACACTCACATGCTTTTATTTCCAGATCCAGGTCCAGTTGGAAGTAACACAGCGGAAAATATGTTATTTAGTGGTATGGACGCTTAAAGAAATTCACAAAGAAACAATAAAGAGGGACGAAAAGTTCTGGAGTCAAAAAATGCTTATGTAACTCACATTCTGCAACGAGAAAATCTTGTTGCCTGAGATGATTGATCCCAGGATGACCTGATCAATGGATATAAAAGAACCTGAGGTTAAGTAAAATACTGAGTGTGTGTAAATCATGAAACGTTATCTTTGATATGGAAAAAGTTGAAGCATTGATTTCAAGAACAGGAAATAATTAGGTATAATTTATAAAGTATGCAGTACTAGTACCTGTGCTAATAATAGGCAGATGAGAATATCTTAGAAACTTTAATTCTATATATGTACATAATAATTTTGCTCTTTGTATGCCTTTTTATAATTTGGTTATTGTAATAAAATGTCCTACTAAAATGACCTATTATTATTACTCCCATGAAAATTGAAGTAAGTTATAGTGATGAACCTCACGGAGTAGTTTCAGATCTCATGAAAAAGAAAAGGGAATTAAGAGTCAAAAGAACCAAAGACCCATACGAACCACCAAAAATGTATGTATGTATTATGTATGTATGTATGTATATGTGCGTGCGCATTTGGCCTCTTATAAATCGATAATAGATGGATCCATTGATTTGAATTTTTCGGTTTGTGGTCTTGTTTGTTATGTCTAGAAGACGATACCAAGAGTTGGACGTCCGCATTGGATGGTTTTAGAATAGATATTCCCAATAAACCTGAACATGAACATACCTTGTCCATCTTTTTTTTTTTCTAAAATATCAAGAACGTGCTAACAACATACCAGTCATATCTTTCTATACACTATTCAATTATGCATCGAGTGAAACCAGTAGCTGCTCTGTGCGGTAAGAATTATGCCCTACAAAGTATTACTAATGTCTGAACAATATGTTTTTTGTTCGGGAGTTTATCCTCAAATAACTCTAAAACAGTTACCTAACAGGGAATCCAGCGCTGTCAGCATCTATCCTGAGTGTGTTTTCACCCGTTATTCCACACTCCCTCCAGGTAAATGCCCTGATAGTACTGTACGTGAAGTCTCAGGGCACCTGACCCATCCCTGACTAATACAGTTACACACATAATCAACTACACGGGACTGATGAGGATAATAATAATAATAACAATAATAATAAAGTTATTGGTTTTGAGTCCCTTGTAACAACTGCGGCTTTTAGAGACGCCGGGCTGCCGGAATTTTGCCCCGAAGGGAACCTTTAACGTGCCAGTAAATCGAATGACACGGCTCCCTCAGATTCGCGCACCCTCAAATGCCAACTGGCTGTACCAGGATTCGATCCTGCAACCTTGGGGACAGTAAGCGAGAACATTACCGCTGAGCCACGCAGCCAGCCAAAGGTACTGATGACCAAGATGTCCCAAGCCCCTACAATGTATTATTATCAATATGAATGTTCGAGGAAGTAAGAAAAGTATCTGTACAAACACATTGTGTCGACGTAACATAAGCGTGACACGACTATTAGTATAATTGTAATCCTCAGATATTGTTCCACGCCTAGGCACGTGTACATGTAACTCGCCGATCTATAATACACTGGTCAAAACAATTAAGGGATCAGATGAGATATCTAGGTTCTGACGTATTGTCATCGGCAGAATTACCTAAAATGGTTCGACGTCTTTCTGTCGGTTCTACGGGTACCATCCAATGCGGACGTCCAACTCTTGGTATCGTCTTCTAGACATAACAAACAAGACCACATTACGGCAACCGAGATAATGGTAATAACAGAATGTTGCTGCAGAGGGGGTTGGTGTGGACGTGCATTTACTCTACCAAACGAATGACACAAGCAGTTGGGTTCAGGTGGTGTAGTGAGCAGGTAGTGCAATGCAACAATAACGTGACTTACCCGAAGATGGCATAGAGAGCCATAGGAAGGTTGGAAGCGGGACCGACACAGAGGGAGGTGGCTGCAGCTATTGGATTGTCCCAAAGTGTTATTTCCAGGACCTGGATGCGATATCAGACAACAGGAACCGTTAAAAGAGGGCCAGGCCAAGGTTGTCCACGGGTAACATCAGCAAGAGATGACCGTTATCTCCGGTTAACAGCCCGTCGAGACAGGAGGCTGAACGCAACTCAGCTGCAACACAACATTCAGGCGCAATATCAAACTCAAACGGTCCGAAATCGCCTTTGGAAAAGTGGCCTCTACGCACGGAGGCCTATGGCGTGTGTCCCATTAAAACCACGCCACCGTTTAGCCCGCAGAAACTGGGCGGAGGAACATCAGGATTGGCATCGTAACGAATGGCACCGGGTTTTGTTCACAGATGAGTCAAGATTGTGTGTTCAGCCGGACAATCGTCGTTCCCTCATCTGGAGAGAACTTGGAACTCGGAACAATCCCGCTTATGTGCAGGAAACAGCACCTTATCATGGTGGTGGACGAATGGTGTGGGCAGGATTCAGTATTGGCGGACGTACGGACCTCTATGTCGTTCAGAATGGCGCTTTGACTGCTGAGAGGTATGGAGACGAGATCCTTCGACCGTTTGTTGTGCCCTACGCTGGAGCCATAGACGATGGATTCATTCTGGTGGACGATAACGCACGTCGCCACGGAGCTGCACTGGTGGACAACATGCTTGATGACGAGGGCATTGAACGAATCGAGTGGCCAGCTTGTTCACCGGACTTAAACCCGATTGAGCATGTCTGGGATGCACTTGGCAGACACATTGCAGCCAGACCAGCACCTCCCACAACGGTTGCCGAGCTGGATATTGCACTCATGGAAGAATGGCCAAATATCCCTCAAGAGCTGATTGATAACCTCATACTGTGCATGCCACGCAAGTGTGCAACTGTCCTGGCCGTCCGAGGTGATCACACACCATATTAGAGGGCAACGAGAATGACTTTTTCACTATTATGGTAGCCCCATGGTGCCTAGCTCTAAGTAAACGCCTTGTAAACCTCCATTAAAAAGTTGAGACAGCACAATATCGTACTGTAGCACACACAAATTACAAATTGTAACCGAACTCTGAATGAAGGACGTTACCATGTGTATCTTGTGTATGAAATCTCACCTGAGCCCCTAATATGTTTGACCAGTGTATTTGTGACAAGAGGAAGACAACTCCTTGCTGTCGTCAAATTGACTCCTTCTCACTCCGCCCTGTCAGCTCGTTCATTATTTCCCTTGCGCAAGAGATCTTGTGAAGCCGCGGCGCTATCCGTACCACCCTTTTCAAAACAATTCCCAAACTAATGCTGTCTATTCCATTCACCCGATTTAAATTCTGAAAAATGCATTGGAATCAGGAAATAAATCTCAGTTTTCGTATTACCAGGATTTTTTTCATATTTTAAGTAAAAATATAAGAAACTGTTAGTAACTTTTTTGTTCTTCACATTTTGGAAAATGCATCGAATTAATATCAATTCAATTGCGGTCTAATATACATCGTGGTTTTCAGATCGCAAATACGAGCTTTCGTACAAGAGAAAACTGAGAAAAGAAATTGTCTCACTTTGGTGCTGCTACGTGGTGTCGGAATTACAAACTAAAAAACGGGACATTTAGCCTTAAACAAGAATTGAAGGGCAGCAACGATGATAAACACGTGATTTTCTTTGTTAATAACAGTTCACTGCTTCCTTCCCTCGTATATTAAGGAATGATGCCCAGTAAAATATTGGGTGTTACCCCCCCTGGCGACAATTACGGCATCCTTCCTCCAGAGCATGCGGCGAAGTCCTAGACAGTTTCCCGGCCGATGAGTGCTCAGTCTTCCAGCAGTATTTCCCGCATTTAATTAATGTTGTCGACGTTGTGACGCCGGACATTTTGGCCAAGCATATCCCACAGGTGTTCTATAAGACTGAGGTCAGGACAAGGAAGGAAGGAAGGAAGCTTGAAGTTTAACGTGACCGTTAATCTCTAGATCATGAGCCACGGGACCTCCTTTTTACGTGGAATCCGATCCACAGGATATGGCATTTCACTTCGAAAATCTCACATGCCTTGGTGTGAGGCATACAGCTAGACCGCCCCTGAGGTCAGGACAGAGAGTTGGCCAGTGGAAGGTTCGTATCCCGAGATCACGAAGACATTCCGCTACACAGCGAGCGGTATGACGATGAGCATTTTCATGCATTCCGGTGAAATTTCCACAAACGAAGGGAGCATAAGGATGCTCTGGTGAAGCCTCTACGATATAACGGACTGCAGCTCCACCGCTGATATGAAACAGTCTGAGCTGCCATCGACCAGCGCCACTACTCTCGCAACGTCTTCAGGGCTACGAGACACCTTAACTAACCAAACGTAAAAGTGAAACTGAAGAAAAAATGTAACTTATATAACAGATATTGTGCAACACACTGATAATCCATCAATAGCTTCCGCCCCAGTATCGTAAAACGAAAAGGTTTCATTGCTAGTTGATCCAATAAGATGAGCGCCTATCACTTAGGGGTTGAAAGTGGTTACTAGAATTAATTTATGATTTATAAACATATTACTCTCCAAAACTGCATATTACACATTTATATGCTTACAAGAAACCGCCTTCATGTAACAATTCCCTCTAAATACGGGTGTTTTAACGAGTATGACAAGTTTTTACAAACTGATCCACTTCTGTGTCCGCGAGAGTATACAGAAACTGAACTTCGAACCGGACCTGAAATCGGAAAATATACATTAAAAGGAAATAATGAAGGGGATGCTGCTTTACTAATTGTTAATAGAATAAAATGGAAACCACCATTCAGAGGTATTAAAATTTAATTTATTATTTTGAACAACAAATAATATAATGCTGTAATAAATGTGAGTCAATAATTTAAAAAATTCCCATATATTTTAAGTTTGCCATCACAGGAAAAGAAATCGTCCTTTTAACATTGAGTATCTGAAAGAGAGATTAAAATTAAGATTAGTATGTTAACACAAAAAAAAAATCTTGAAAGGATAACTCCGGCCAATAGGCATGCAACCCTATGCAGGTGGTCACACAGGTTGGTGCCACCATTCACCAAGACCTAGGTGGTGGCGATTGTTTTACGGGGCGTTAACATCCAGATCATCTGACCATTCACCCAGTATAGCCACACCAACCATGGGAAGGTCAGCACATCACCTGCGCACCACAGGCACAACAAGCATGTCTGCCAAGAGGCAACGAGGTCACCCTAGGTTAATTTATCTTATTCATCTTACAGGACAATCTGCTCTAGTGTGGCTGCACCTTGATGTTCATGAACGGGTTAACGACATGTACGCACATTTAATACAAGCCGTAGTAGCAGCAGCGGTAATTTTATGTATTCTACGTATCATTTTGTGACGGAAAATTGAGACATGAATATAAGATATAATGTTACAACTCGCACAAGACGGCTGCGTGGACCAGGGGTTTAAGGCAACTGTGCCAAAGGCTACGGGATCAAATACCAGCACAGCAGTGTCGTAGTGGGGGAAGAGATCTCCCTGAAATATTTCAGACCTACGACTAGTAATGAAAGTGATTGAATACCATAATGACAATAATTTAAAAAAACACATGCTGGAAATAATAGCGTTCCGCACATGGAAGAATAAACATTCCAGTTGACGTACTGTGTCAGTCAATGTGCGATTATCAGCGTGAACCGCACCTCGTGCAGGCCTGCCTCGTGCAAGCCTAGTAGGTTAACTGCACCGTACAACTCACTCCAAAAGGACATACTTATTTTGTATCGTGCGATTGTGCACATAGTTGAATGTTAACATCCCACCTCCCCCCCCCCCCCCCCTGTATTCAGATTGAATACGTTATAAGTACTGGTAAAATAAACAATTCCCATAAACGTGCACGTGCTGTAGCTGTGGTATGTAAAACACAGTATTACTCTACCGTAAAGTGAGCTGATTATTTCATGAACAACTTCTAATTCTCCTGTTTGTTATGTCCTATGATTTCAAAAGCAATATTTGTACGGGCTACTTTAACGATTTAATGATGATGATAATTGTTGTTTTAAGGCGCCTAACATCGAGGATATCGGCCCCTAATGATCTGGGTGATAGCGAAAATGAGAA
The DNA here is from genome assembly GCA_946902985.2 of Meconema thalassinum. Lineage (NCBI taxonomy): Eukaryota > Metazoa > Arthropoda > Insecta > Orthoptera > Tettigoniidae > Meconema > Meconema thalassinum. The sequence goes on from OX336389.2 coordinate 387,767,781, forward strand.
TGAAATGGAAACCAGAACGAAAATTATGTGAGACGGAAAATACGTACAAAGAGAAACTCAGATGGAAACAACTCACAATATGGTCATACAAAAGGGAATATAGAACGAAAAGATTCACAAAAAGAATAGATTGAAAAGGACCCACAAAACTTAGGCTAGATTCAAAATACGTACAAAATGCAATGTAGCGTCGAAATACTTACAAAATGCAACTGAAGTTCAAAATACTTACAAAATGCAAATGAGATCGAAAATACGTACAAAATGCAATTGAGGTTCAAAATACTTACAAAATGCAATTTAAATTGAAAATACACAATGCAATTCAGATTGAAATAGGCCCTATCCCAGTTCCAATCCAAATTATTCACCAAGTGCAATTGACATTCAAAATACTTACAAAATGCAATTGAAATTGAAAATGCTTACAAAATGTACGGTAGATTCAAACGACTCATGTGGATTGACAATACTTACAAAATGCAATTTAGATTGAAAATACTTGACAAAATGTAATTTAGATTCAAAATATGTGCAAAATGCCCACCAAACAAAATGCAATTTAGATTCAAAATTCGTGCGAAATGCGGTTTTGGTTGAAAATACTTACAAAATGCAATTGAAATTCAAAATACTCACTAAAAGGCCCGCCTACCTGCATTGAAAGACTTACTAAAAGGCAATTTAGATTGTCAATCTTTACAAAATGCAATTGAGGTTGAAAAACAATCGCGAGATGTAATTTAGATAGAAAAAACTTACAAAATGCAACGTAGGTCAAAAATGCCGTAAAAAATCGCTAAAAGGGAATTTAGATACACGGTGAACCAAGTAACAAAAACAGTGCGGTCATCTTAAAGAGAAAAGGAAATATAAGGAAAAGAGGAGAGGAGAGGAGAGGAGAGGAGAGGGGAGGAGAGGATAGGAGAGAGGAGAGGGTCCGCCCCAAAGGTAAGGGACAAAAGTGGAAAACTGACCCAGCTCAGGAATCCCTCGGGGTCGCCAACTCCCGAACTCACCAGCCGTGAGCCCCTGAGGGTGTAGCATTATCTACGGTGCACCAGAAGTGGTGGGGGCTACATACACCCTGCCTCCTTAAGGGCCTTGAGCACAAGGCAGGAGGTAAAAGGAAAAGAAAAAGAAGGCTGACCCCTCACAGAAGGAGGGTATCAGGAAAGATGAGACAAGGGCCAATTAAGGCGGGAAAGTGAAAGACTCTCTAGGCCTCGGATAACATAATACCGTCGGGGTCGGAAGAGAACAAGAGTTGACCAAGGGAGGTCGACATGAAAGAAGACAGAAGAGCCCGGCACAAGTGGAAGCAATGCCGGACTCAGCTGGGGTCCCGTGGTCGCCAACCCACGTCCCACTAGATGTGAGCCCCTGAGGGGTTAACGACTTAAAAATTAGGGGTTGTAGAAACAGGAAAGGCCGCAGAGGTAACTGCTAATAGAGGACCATGGAGCCGACTAGTTTCACGAGATCTGCATCAAACCAGTCAAATGGCTGAAGACTCATAACTACGACAAGAATTTATTTCAGGCACTAGGAAATTAATTGTAATTCCCCGGCCAATCTAATTGAGCACACTCGTGTTGGCCGACTGAAAAGCTTCTAATAATTACTTGGGCAACACTGAGAATGGCTTCTAATATTTCAATAGCTTATACACTGTGAATGGCAATCTATATAGAACTTAGAGACGCAAACCAGAGGTTGGCAAGGTGTCACAACCATTTAGTACACTTATCGGCTGTTAGATCTGCACTTCCCCATCCCACTCAACCGGTATACTACTGCAGGGTAAAACATTTGCCACGCTGGGCATGTGTGTGTGATTGTAAGGACCTACTGTCACGCGCGTCAATGTTCTCAGATACGTAAGTATTCAACACACTCCCCGCACCGCTGTATACCCCCCACCCCCACCCGTTGAGCTTTAAAAAGGTCAAGTGCACAACTAAACGCCACTTTATGTATAAGCATATACGAAAGGGGCATCCCGGAGTGGAATAGCCACAAATCTAGTAAATCTTTTGGACTGTAAGTGACACTACTTGAGAAAGAAAAAAAATACCAAAACCATGGAATCTTGTTGTAGCCGTTGTTTCATTTAGGGGCTTGGACGTCGTGGTCATTTAGCCCCATGTTCTTAGGTGTGTGTATATACACTGACCGGCAAAAAAAAGTGTAACAGTTAAAATAGTAATGTAAGAAGTATAAAATTAGCCATGAAAAAGCTGCAATCACATTTTAAAAGCTTTTCACGCATTAGAACACACATCTGAAACATCCGTGAATGAAATTGATAATATGACATTTCTTAGGGTGGTTCATTACCACCAATTACCCCCAATCTTCGATGAGCCTATCTTAATGGTTTTATGGCGGGAAGTGCACTGTAAGCGCTTAAGGTTTATGAGTGTTGCCGCTCGCTTATTGTTGTTCTAGGGATAGCAACTGGCATTTGTTGGACACCTGGGAACCATTGTCTTACATTTTAGTAGGTTCACACTAAAACATGCCTCTTAGCCGTGAAGGAGCTGCACAGGCAGTTGCATTGGTGGAGGATGGCCGTAGCTTCCGTTATGTTGCTGAGGTCATTGGATCATCTCTCGGTAGCCTTCAACGTTACAGAGTTGTAAAACGATGTTTCAGTATTTTCTGTAGCCAACCATCTAACATTTACATGAATAATGCAAATATTGCAAAAACCGATACATTTTAGTGGAATAAATTAAGAAATTACATAAAAAATTGAAGTGTTCCACTTTTTCTTGCCGGTCAGTGTATATTTTAAAAAAATATCTGATAAGCTGTGTTATAATTCAGGTGATGATTAGCAACCAAGTGACCGTGGCGTGAAGTTAAGAACCGCCAGGCATTTGCTTGGAGTAGAAGTGGGGAAACCACGGAAAACCACTTCCAGGATGGGTGAGGTGGGAATCTAACCCATTTCTCCCCAGTTTTGCCTCACGATGCTGAGGGGTAAATTTCTTGGTAGAGCCGGGAACCGAACCCAACCTCCGGGGTGACGGTCATGAATGCTAGCCACTACGCCAGGAGGTGGTCCCACGGAATCTATTAGGATGTGCACAGTTAGTAGACTTAAGTCCAATTCTGTGAAAGAAATGCGGATTGAAGATAGCCTACTTATTGAGGATTATTAATAATGACCTAAATGTGAAATATTTTTCACGTCCTTTATATACCAGTATTCAGCATTATACACACATCAAAAAACGTTTTGCATCACCTCGGTTCCAAGAGTTCCGGAACCGTTAAATACAAAGGGAATAGAGATCAACACAAACAACATTTCAGCTCGTTTTATTGCTCATGAGACCCACACATTGCATGTTGTACCATCATACAGCTAGACTTTCAGCATTTGTGGTCCAGATTGCAGTACACACCACTACCTCTAATACCCAGTAGCACGTCCTCTTGCATTGATGCATGCCTGTATTCGCCGTGGCATACTATCCACAAGTTCATCAAGACACTGTTGGTCCAAATTGTCCCACTCCTCAACGACAATTCGGCGTAAATCTCTCAGAGTGGTTGGTGGGTCAAGACGTCCATAAACAGCCCTTTTCAACATATCCCAGGCATGTTCGATAGGGTCCATGTCTGGCGAACATGCTGGCCACTGTAGTCGAGCGATGTCGTTATCTTGAAGGAACGCATTCACAAGATGTGCACGATGAGGTCGAGAATTGTCGTCCATGAAGACAAATGCCTCTCCAATATTCTGCCGATATGGTTGCACTATGGGTCGGAGGATGTCATTCAGGTATCGTAAAGCCGTTTCGGAGCCTTCCATGACCACCAGTGGCGTACGTCGGCCCCACATAATGCCACCCCAAAACATCAGGGAACCAGCACCTTGCTGCACTCGCTGGACAGTGTGTCTAAGACGTTCAGCCTGACCAGGGTGCCTCCAAACACGTCTCCGACGATTGTCTGGTTGAAGGCATATGCGACACTCATCGGTGAAGAGAACGTGATGCCAATTCCGTGGGGTCCATTCAGCATGTTGTTGGGCCCATCTGTACCGCGCTGCATGGTGTCGGGGTTGCAAAGCTGGACCTCGCCATGGACGTCGGGAGTGAAGTTGCGCATCATGCAGCCTATTGCGCACAGTTTGAGTTGAAACACGACGTCCTGTGGCTGAACGAAACGCATTATTCAACATGGTGGCATTGCTGTCAGGGTTCCTCCGAGCGGCAATCCGTAAGTAGCGGTCATCCACTACAGTAGTAGCCCTTGGGCGGCCTGAGCGAGGCCTGTCATCGACAGTTCCTGTATCTCTGTACCTCCTCCATGTCCGATCAACATCGCTTTGGTTCACTCTGAGACGCCTGGAAACTTCCCTTGTTGAGAGCCCTTCTTGACACAAAGTAACAATGCGGACGCGATCGAACTGCGGTATTGACCTTCTAGGCATGGTAGAACTACAGACAACATGAGCAGCGTACCTTCGTCCTGGTGGAATGACTGGAACTGATCGGCTGTCGTACCCCCTCCGTCTAATAGGCCCTGCTCATGCATGGTTGTTTACATCTTTGAGCAGTTTTAGTGACATCTATGAACAGTCAAAGGGACTGTATCTTGGATACAATATACACAGTCAACGTCTATATGCCGGAGATCTGGGAACCGAGGTGATGCAAAACTTTTTTGATGTGTGTAGTTCCTGATCACGAATTGGTTATTTCTCAAAATTGAGAAATCTTCGTGACTATGAAACAAGTTACGGGCTGGAATCACAAGGGAGGTCTACATGTTACTGTGTCTTCCGCCATTCATTACGGTCAATGGTAGAATACAGACTTAAGGACATTGCGGTCCGACAAGAAGCCTTGACACCGTCTGCATACTGGTTGTCAGTATTAAAGTAATACTCCTCGCAATTCCAAGAACGGTACATCTGTCTTCTTATACAGAAAGTACAGCAGCTGCGTCCAACTTGCTGTAACGGATGTAGAATCGTGAGTTAAGGAGGTCTACCGTTGCTTTAAAGGTCTGAGGAGTTATGTGACCTTTATAGTTCACCAGATTTATATGATGCGGCTGGGTATTATTATTCTTTATATTATACAGGATTAATACTTTCATACTGATGTATTCGTAACTTTGGGCGAAAATATGAAAAATACGAAGAAATGAATAAAACAGAAATAATGCCAGTCGTATCGAAAAATAATTCGTCTGCTTAGTCTTAAAAATGATTAACATTTACTTTAAGGTATACTGAACATAGCAACTGCTTGTCAATTTTTCGTATAGACCTACTACAATATTTTCCATTAATCACTATTCCACGGCGTAGCCAAGTATGTTAAATCGTGCACCACGACCGTGAAGAGGAGCTGCAGCAAGGTCGGAGATTGGAGGTTTGAATCCCGGCGCCGACGGAAGCTATCCTGAGTGTGGTTCTCTTCGGGGTATTCCACACTCATTCCAGGAAAATGCCGGGATGGTGCCTGCATTCAAGTCCCTCATCCCAGATCCTAGAAAATACAGTTGTTCCCACAATCTACTATAGTCGCCACAAAAACAAGTATTAGACATTCAGCACACACGTAAGTACACAGGGCTGATGACCAATATGTTCCTATCTCTTAAAAAGAACTAATAACTATCAATCACTCTTTCCACGTGGTCTTTCTCTCTCTCATACCGCCTCGTAACGAGCATTCTTGGCAGTCACCCTTGAGGTCCGGGTTCGATTCCCGACTCTGCCAAGAAATTTAATTCCGGTCTGAGGGTTAGATCGCGTACACTCAGCCTCATGACGCAAAATCTCAACCATCCTAGAAGTGGTTTTAACGTGTTCCCCCAACCCCCACTTTTAGTACAGGCAAATGCCGGGACTGCATCTAAATTAAGGCCACGGCCGCATTCTTCCCCAATCCTAGTCAATTAAATATCCACACTAATACACAATAATATAGGTTATCATTATAATTCCAATCATAGAAAGTCTACACACACCCTAGTGCACGGGGCTACATGGCCACTATGTCGCAAAGCCCCTAAATGAAACTAAGTAGTCTATCTCTTGGTCACCTTGAAAATATTCTATACTATTCTCTTTGCAAGTATTCCGGACTATTTTCTCCACCTCTTTGGCATTCGAATCTGATCAGATTGTTACTCTGCTACACCATTTAACACGATTACACTGAGTGCGGCTGCCCTCGACTGGAACGCACTCACGAGATGACGTACTGCTCGATGACACGTTACAAAGGCTGAGGTTGTTCAGGCCTCCCTCACACGTCAAGCCCAGCTGCCATGCGAACTGTCATGGGAACAAGGCGTACACCAATCTTCCAGTCTCGTTGAAACGTTCGTCAGATCTTTGATCGTGTTTTGTCTCAAAATGAACATGTGTGATCCTTACAGAGAGCAAAAGTCTGCTAAATAACAAACACGCTTTCGAGACTTGGATCAGGCCAGGTGGACGTACGGGCCAAGTTCTCGTGGCCTCTCCGACCAATCGCAATGCTACAAGCTCTTCACCCAGCATGTTCCGTAGGCTTTCTCGCAGTAGATTGGCTGCTAAGGGAATGGCTGATCTAGAGCGATTAGTTGGAAAGGTTATGAGAACTAATCAACCCTATGCTGCACAATGCCTACGAATGAACATACAACGCAACCTCTAGTGATAACCCAATTTGATAGTGTATGTGAGACCTACTACTATAGGTGACAAGCTGCCATAGACTCTCGTTCAGGGGCAAGACCTCAATTCCCATGCACTGGATGAACCGTAAGACCAATCGCACTACTTCAGCAGTCTGTCTGCTGCGAGAAAGCCTACAGGACGTGCTGGTTGAAATGCGTGCAGCAATGCGATTGGTTGGAGAGAACATGTGAACTTGGCACATACGTCCATTTGGTCTGATCTAAATCTTACGCGCGAGTTTAAGTTACCTAACGGATTTTCAAAACATGATCATAGATGTTTCCCTTGTGATATGACGAACATAACGTACACCATCATGCGTACAATTTTGCCCTCAACTGAGACGGCTCAAGTGAATTTGGGGCTGAAATAACTTCACATGTGATTTTCACATCCTTCCTGACCTACATGATGGCTACGACAAGCTTCATGTTCGCGGTGTTCCCTGTTAGACTGTAAACCTGTGGCAGCTTGCGCCTTACGGAGCCATAGGAATGATGGCACTTGGCAGGTTACTCAGATACACTAACAAAATGGCTAATCGGTAGAGGTTGCGTTGGATGTCCGTTAGATGTCTGAATGCAATTCGGTGAAAGGCGGAGCAGTTGGAAGCCAATTGGGACTGGTCTCAACTCCCGTGATCTACATTGAACACGCATTAAAATCTCTATAAGTGCCTACGAACTTCATAACTTGAAGAAATCCAAACGTGAGTACGGATGATTATGATGATGGCAGGTTTAAATGCACAGACATTAGAGTTTAACCATCCTGAACTGCAACTGGAATGACCTGGGGACCAAAACTGAAATTCTGAGTTTTGAACCATCCGTGCCACCAGGTCCGACCAGCATATGGATTATATTAACGTCCAATAACAGGGTTTTGATCCCACCAAGTAATGTAATGCAGGATTTTTCTAATGTAATGCAGAAAGAATAAATTCATCCCGCGCTGCAATAATTTAGATTTGAACCCAAGGCCGATAAAAAGTGAAATAAAGAGGTGGTGGAAACGTACCTCGGTCAAGTAGGTTCACATTTACAGCTGTTGAAATGGGAGATATAGTTGCCATAAGATTTACTGGAACATTGAACATTCTCTTCTAGGTGAAAATCTCGCCACCCTCGTGTGTCTAAACCCAAGGATATAAAAAGGGACAGTAACATAATATTGAAAATTTTCTTCAGTAGGCCAACACGATTGAATTTCCCGTGTAATCATAGTCTACTTTATGTGGGATACTAAAATTATTTCTTTCCGAACAGCGTGAGGAACAGCTTTGAACTCCTTATAAGGTTGTCAACGTCCCTCAATTCAAACTGACAACAGTTCTTTTCCTGAGCGTTTCATTCTCAAGTTGTTTCAATGAAGTGTTGATTATGATAATTGTGTTTTAAAGGGTCCAACATCTAGGTTATCGGCCCCTAATGGTCTGGATGATAGCGAAAATGACAACGAAATGAAAATCATAACGAGACTGAAAATTCTCACAAAATGAAACTCAGATTGAAACGATTCACAAAATGGTGAGTGGAAATACTTCCAAAAGGACATTTAGAAGGAAAATACTCACAAAAGGAATAGATTGAAATAACACGCACAAAATGTAGGCAAGGTTCAATATACCTACAAAATGCAATGGAAATTAAAAATACTTACTTGATGCAATTTAGATTCACAATACTTACAAAATGTAATTTAGATTCAAAATACTCAAAAAATACAATTGGCCATTAAAATAATTACACAATGCAATTAAGATTGAAAAAAACTAGCAAAAAGCGGTTTACGTTGAAAATACTTACAAAATGAAATTGAAATTCAAAATACTGACTAAAATGCCCTGCTCCTTCATTGAAAGACTTACTAAAAAGCAATTTAGATTGCCAATCCTTACAAAACACGCAAAATGCAATTTAGATCGAAAAGACTCACAAAATGCAACTTAGATTGAAAATACTCACAAAATGCAATGTAAATTCAAAACATTCGCTTAAGGTAAGTTGGATACACGGGGAGCCAATTAACATTAACAGTGCGGGAATCTTGAAGAGAATGAAATGAAATTATGAAAGAAAAACAAAATAGGTCTGACCCCTCGAAGAATGAAGGATCAGGAAAAATGAGACTAGGGCCAATTAAGGCTGTGCGGTCAAAAATTAAAATTTTATTTTTATTTTTATTCTTAATCTCTAATGTAGGTCTTTGTGAGACATTATATGCGTTTTGCAGAAAATAACGACGGCTCGTTTGTTGAGGACATGGCTTCAAAGTGGCTATTTTGAGCGTTAAAGGTACGATTACCACGACGAAACTAATAATCGGAAGACACCGAAATTTCTCTACAACAACCCCTGTAGTAGTACCTGCAATAGGAACAATTCTTATTTCGAAATTCAAATTTTGTATTAACCTCTTCAGATTTGAATACCATTTTTAGTGAGAAAAAAATTGTTATATTAACTTCAAAGTTATATTAATTTGAAGTGGATCTTATTCTGAGCAGTAGAAAAGTATGATAAAAGAAAATTGGGTCAGCAATATACCCGTGGTGCACGTTCCTTTCAGACTCTAAAAAACGCTGGCTGAATCTGTCACATACACACACGCGCGCACACAGCTTCCGCCCCCCCCCCTTTCCCCTCCCTCATTCCCTGACTCATCCTACCAGGCTACAAGACCACAGTCTAGAGAAAATCGTAGAAGTGTTATTATCTCACCCATTACTCCTTACAGAATGTTAAAAATTATTTATAAGTTTCTTTATAAAATTCTGTAAGTTATATTAGCAGAATAAAACATGTTTATGATCAATAGAACTTTATGAGAGTTGTAATCTTCAAAAATATATCAAAATAATACATATATATATATATATATATATATATACTAATATCTCTCGGGGGAACCTGTAACCTCTAGAGAGCGCGTCCCCAGGTGGCGGATAGGGGGCCCCTACAGTTTGTAGGGTTGGTTCAAATACCCCCCAATAGAACCCGCGGACCAACAGGTAGCCCAACTCCTGGGGGCTTTATAATGCTGGGACACCCTCTCTCCAGGGGTTACAAATATGGAGGGCCCAAGCTCAGGGTTAGTAGTGAAGACCTCAACGGCGAATACGGTGGAGAAGATGGACTTCAGTACAGCGTATGAGGTGGAGGAGGCACCCCAGTGCTCGGGGTTGATAAGAGTAAAAGGTATATGGATGTCCATATATCCAACTCACTAGTGTCTGTTCTGGCATCCAGCGGCTAGTGAGCAGCGTCTGTTCACCTAGTTGGTGCGGCTGTTCGAATTACGGCTTAATCTCAACAATTAAGTCTTAAAATCTTGTGATCTCCATCGGAGATCACCACAAACAATCTTCAACTTGAAGCAACCATGGCAGAACGACAGGAAAAGATTCCACTACCCCAGGCCCCAGTCAATAGATTGGATCCCTGTTCTGGTCATAGGATTCTGGGGGACCAGACATGTCATGTAGAGAAGGATCGGAGCTTCTCAAAACCTCTTCGACCTAAACGAAAGTGTTTCATAGGTACACTTAATGTGAACACTTTGCTTAAGCCTGGGAAACTCAAACATCTAACGAACACGCTTGATAAATTCAGCATCAAAATTTTGGCATTGCAGGAAACACGATTTACAGATGAAAATCACTTTGATTCTGAGAATTACAGGCTCTATAAAGGAAAACCTGCAGTGCAGATCAACACAGGATCAAGACAATTTGGCACAGGTTTTGCGGTTAGCAAGTCCGTTACAGATTCAGTAATTGATTTTACTTCACCATCAGAAAGACTCTCAACACTCTCAATAAAATCGGGAAACAAGGTATACACACTGATTAACGTGCATGCACCAACGAATGACTACAACAGGAAAGACCCTCAGGTAATAGAAGACTTCTGGGAACTTCTGGAGGAAATCACGAACAAAATTCCCAAACATCATGTCAAGATTCTACTGGGGGATTTTAATGGTCAGTTAGGAAAAGAAAAGAAATATAGGAGAATTACAGGACCATACACTGCTCATAGCAGAACCAATAAAAATGGTGAACACCTTATAAGCTTCTGTCAAAATTTCAATCTCCAAATTATGTCAACACAATTCCAGAAGCCTACGCGTAAATTAACAACATGGATATCCCCCAATGAAACACTTGGAGAATTCCAGATTGACCACGTTGCTATCTCTAGAAGGAACGCTAAAGAAGTCCTTAATGTGAAAACCAGGAGAGGATTCTTTGACTCAGATCATCATTTACTACAAATCAAGGTAAAATTTCAACCCAACAGACAAAGGATAAGGGGAACCCAGCTTTTCCGAACTGATCCAGAATACCTTGAATTCAACAAGATGAACATCATTGAAGAAATCCGTCAAATGGATACCACGAGCTGGTCTGAACTTGCAGAGAAAATGAAACAAGCAATAATATTCGGTCAACCTCCGAGAAAGAGAAAACATAGGTGGTGGAACATCACATGCGATCATGCTATTGAATATAGGTTTAAAGCATGGAATAATTTCAATAGCCATAAAACAACAGAAAAATGGCAAGAATTTGTGCAGGTTCGGAAAAACACTTCTAAAATTATTCGCCGAGAAAAGCGCAATTATGATAATAATAGGCTAAATGAAATAGAACAGGACTTCACTAAGAACAACACCAGAAATTTTTACAAGACCTTTAGAGAAAATATAGCAGGCTTTCAACCCCCTAGTTTATGCTTCCAACGACCTGATGGATCTCTGGAAACAAATACGAGCAATAATTGTGAAATTCTAGCTAAATATTTCAGTACACTCCTTAATTGCGAAGCACCTTCTGAACAACTTCAATTTGCAAAACCAGTGCCCAACCTTGATTCACTTCCACCATCACATGAAGAAATAGTGGACATAATCAAGTCATTAAAAAACAATAGAGCCCCTGGTGAAGATGGACTTATTGCAGAAGTTTGGAAATTGGATCATGAACACATAACACCAAAAATTCACAGAATAATATCAGATGTCTGGAAAACAGAGAAAATCCCAAAAGAATGGAAGAGTGCTTTGATACACCCACTCCATAAGAAGGGAAGCAAAACTGATCCGAATAATTATAGAGGAATTTCGCTTCTTCCAGTCGCTTATAAAATTCTCTCTAAAGCTTTGCTGAATCGACTCGAGCCACAGGTGGACCACCATATTGGAGAATATCAGGCAGGTTTCAGGAAGGGAAGGTCCTGTATTGAGCAGATCTGGAACCTCAAGACCATACTGCACATCCGACGATGCAGGAACACTACAGTCACATTTGTGGATTTCAAAAAGGCTTACGATTCGGTTGACAGACAAACCTTGTTTAACAGACTAGAAGAATTAGGAGTTGACAGGAAGACGAGGGCCATCATCCAGGAAACATTATTGGGAACTACCTCAAAGGTGAAATTCATGGGAGAAATCTCTAACTCTTTTGCAATACATACTGGAGTTCGACAAGGGGATGGTTTATCACCACTCTTGTTCAACATCGTACTGGACAAAATCATCACAGAATGGGAAAAGCATGTGAAAGGTATCCAAATTGGAAAGGAGAAAGGGAAAAGAGTCACTGTGAAATGCTTGGCCTTTGCAGATGATCTGGCCATCTTAACAAACAACAAGGATGAAGCCATATTAGCGCTAGAGAAACTACATGAAATCTCCAGTAAAACGGGACTTGATATTTCCTATGAAAAAACACAGTATATGGATACCAAATCAACAGGAAACATCACCTTGCGAACGCAATATGGAAAAATCTCGCAGGTCACTCACTTCAAATATTTAGGAGAAGCCATCCAACCCACAGGATTGAACACAATTTCTAATGCAGATAGAATAGTAAAATTGCAGAAGGCGTACAAGCTGACATGGAATCATTATAACAAAAGAGCAGTATCTCGCAATGCAAAATTGCGCCATTATAACACAGTTGTCTTGCCTGAAGCCTTGTACGCGGCAGAAACAACCGTCATTAGAGGAATGACAAGAATTCATGATATTGAGAAACAGGAACGAAAAATTCTTAGGAAAATCCATGGCGCTGTTTTCCGTAATGGAATTTGGGTCAGGAGACCAACAAAGGAACTTTATGAAAATACAGACACCATTGTAGATAAATTTAGGAAGAGACGTCTGCAGTTCTATGGACACATATATAGGATGGATGAGAACAGACTCACTAAGAAGATTTTCAATATCGTGAATGCAAGTAAATTAAAGACCAGTTGGATTAAAGACGTACATGAAGACATGGAATTACTTAAAATCTCTGAAGACGACATTAAGGACAGAGAACAATTTAGAAATAAAATCAGAAACACGAAAATTGTACAAGTTTCAAGGAAAGATACATCAGGGAAAAAATGGACAGAGGAAAGGAAGAAAAAGCACAGTGAACTAATGAAGAGGTTTTGGGAAGAAAAGAAGAGAGGAAAAGGAAGTGAAGCTGTGATTGGCTCAAGTTCTCACGCTCTCCTGAAGGGGAATAATCGGAAATAATAATAATATACTAATATAATAAAGCTAAAGAGTGTGTGTGTTTAAACGCGCTAATCTCTGGAACTACCAGTCGGATTCGAAAAATTCTTTTTTTATATGATAGCCAGATTCAAGAGGAATAGTTTAGGCTATGTTAAATTGCGGACAGACCACTCCGTTCCCTGCATTCAGGCCCTTTATCACAAATCTACACCGTTCCTCCTAATTGCACCAAATTATACATACACTTTGAAACCCTGCTGGTAACACTGTCCACTTGATATTTTGGACAACGCTCTCCATTCCCTACATTTAGAATAACAAACAAACTTAACTTGACTGGCAATTCGGGCTGCATCACGTCGCCCCTACCAGTGCTCTGGTGCAGAATTGCGAAAATAGTTGAATCTTACGCTGCTTATAAATTGCAGTCACGGGGAGTAATTAGTGCAAAAAGACTTCTTTTGCCCCTTAAAACAGTTGTCATCATGAACATATTATGCATCTGTATAAGTGCAATGGTGTTGGTGCAATACATTGAGGTTATCAGCTGCAATAAGCGTTGGTGCTTTCAAATTTACCGTAATTTATTCCGAAACTTATCGTTGAGCGCTATGTGGCCATAAATGATACTATTGCTACCTCAGGAGCTCGGGGCAGCCGAAGTTTTCCAAAGTGTTCTGATTCTTTTCCTACGGCGCTATGCGACAAAAGACGACACTATTGGTCTCTACATTTCTAACAGACAATGAGATATAGGCCCTAGGCAGTGTCTTTTATTTAGCTTATTCCTCTTTCTAATCATTTTTAGAAATTTGTTTGTAAATTACATGTGTCAGTGCTGTAGTTAGTAAATAGCCGTTTCCCTGTTCATTATTATCATTAGGGGAAAATGATCTAAATGTTACGTCCATTATACTGTACTGCTCATCACCCTCACTACATCCACCACCACCACCACCACCACCACCACCAACACCACCACCACCACCTCCACCACAAAAAGTTGTATTTTTTTTTTCTTTCGGGTAGTTTAAGTATCATATGCTAGTTCTGTAGTAGTATTCATTATCATCCATAAAACAAATAAATCCACCGGGCGAAGCCGGGCACTACTACTAGTTTATATATATTACAATTTGCCTTACGTCCCACCAACACAGATACTGTAGGTCTTATGGCGACGATGGGATAGGAAAGACTAGGAGTGGGAAGGAAGCGGCTGTGGCCTTAATTAAGGTACAGCGCCCATTTGCCTGGTGTGAAAATGAGAAACCAGGGAAACCCATCTCCAGGGCTACCGACAGGGGGGGGGGGGGGGGGGGTTCGGACCCACTATTTCCGGAATGAAAGCTCACAGCTGCACAACCCTAACCGCACGGCCAAATCTCTCCCGTCAATCATATATCATACGGAGGGAGAGTGCCTAGTCCACAAATTGGTAATACGCAGGGCCGTCGCGAGAGGTGCGGTCGCGCCAGGCCCCGCGCTTCAGGCCATTTTTTTTTTCATAAATGAAAATAAATAAATAAATAAATAAATAAATAAATAAATAAAGATAGTGTGTTTGAATCAGTCCAGCCCAAATTAAAATTTGTCCTCCGCTATGTTGATATGATAGCAAAAACTCCAAGGATCGTCGAATCGTTCATCGAGTTTTTGGAGGTACACGTCACTACGGGGAAGGGGTTAGCTGAGGTTTTAGAAGGAGTGTTGGAGGATAATGATCTTGATATCATGGACTGTTGGGGACAAGAGTATGACAAGGGTGCTAATATGAAGGCCTAGCATAAGGGAGTGCAGATGCAAGTAAAAATACTAATTAACGAGCAATGTTCATGGCATGTGTTGCACATAATCTTAACTTACGTTTTGGTGACATGGTTAATGCAATAAGAACGCTATGTCATTTTTTGGTATAGTTCAGCGCCTGTACACTTTGTAGCTTCCACGGAAAGGTGGGACATTTTGAGCGAACTATGTCCTGGCCTCCTCATACTAAAATCTTAAGCTAGTACGAGATGGGAATGTTGAATTGGCAGTGCAAAGCCCATCAGGTACCAGTTAGGCAAAGTAAACGAAGATCTAGAAAAATTGGCAAAAACTACCAAAGATCCTGTTACCCGGTCAGAGGCCCAATCTTTGTTGCTTCATACAAGTTCGTATGAATTTGTTTTGAGCCTCGTTATCTGGTACGATATTTAATTTTCTGTGAACTCAACAAGTAAAACTCTCCAATCTGAGAAGACTTCGTTAGATACGGCTTTAACCGAACTTCAGGGCCTAAAGTCATTTTTTCAAAATTATCGCAACACTGGCTTTGACAGTGCAATGTCCACCGCTAGAGAAATAATGGAAAATTTGGGCTATGCAAATAAATTTTCTATTCGCCATCAAGGCAATCGCAAAAGTTCCTTGATGAAATGAAACAGCAAAATGATCAAAAGGTGGAAAAAAAAGGAAGAGTAACTTTAAAAAGAAGCTGAAATTAAATTTCGGAAAAAATACTTTTTGTCTGTCGTAGATACTGCACTGAGCTGCGAAGAAAATAGATCTAACGAAGTTAATTTTTTTTTCGGAAGACTTTGGATTCCTCTTCGATCCTTCCAAGCTTTCCAATTTGGAGGAAAGGCAAATGAAAGACCATTGTCAAACACACACTAATTTTCTAAAAGATTTGGATGCAGAGGATCTTTTTCTGGAGCAACAATTATTTAGGTACGCTGTTCCGTAATCTGTAAAAAGTGCTTGCGGTGCACTAGAGTACTTAGCCCCGATAAAGGAGTCCTATCCTAATTTAACGACGGCATATCGAATTATACTTACAATTCCTATAACGGTTGCGTCGGGGGAAAGGAGTTTTTCCATTTTGAAACTAATCAAAACAAGTATTCCCTGAAGAACTAAAGTATATTTTCATATATCCTACTTATGTTAATTGCCACTATCAACATACAAAATTTCAGTTTGATTGCTGTAATGGATTCGTAGATATTGTGAAGAGACTAAATATTTCGGATGGTCGCCATGTTGGATTTTTATATATGTAGGTCATAGTTATGTACTGTTTCATGAAGATTATTGTGTACGTGTAGCATTCAAACTTCAATCGCATGATTAGGACACAAGAAGTAAAAACGAGATTTTAAAATTTCACACAGCTGCCATCTTGTGGTTATGGAAACATTTGTATAAGGATTTACTGTACCAAGTTTCACTGCACTCTGATGGTTATATTGTGAGAAACGTCCATGTGAATATTTTTACTTCGCGTCACCGCCATGTTGGATTTGTGATCGCCAGGTTATTGAAAGTCCTATAGGTGAACTTATCGTCATAGCCCATATGAACATTAAAAAAATCAGCTTGATTGCTGTAATAGATTCGTAGATATTGAGAACCGTCTAAATATTTCGGATGGTCGCCATGTTGGATTGTTATATGTATAGGCCATAGAGTCATGTACCATTAAAGGAAAATTATTGCGTAGGTTCATTATTCAAACTTTTACTTCCATCGCATGATTACGACACAAGAAATAAAAACTTAATTTTAAAATTAGCACAACCGCCATCTTGAGGTTATGTAAACAATTGAACTGAATTAAATACCAGTACATTACAATGTGTATAAACATTTGCTCTGCCAAGTTTCATTGCGTTTGGATCATAAGATCGCGAGAGAAGTCTATTTAAAACTTTCAACTTCGCGTGGCCGCCATGTTCGTTTTGTAGTTACCAGGTTTACAAAAGTCATATAGGTGAACTTCTAGCAGTTCCCTTTATCACCGTACAAAATTCCAGGGTATTCTCGGTAATAGTTTCGGAGATATTGAATGCTGATGAAATATTTCGCACAGCCGCCATGTTGGATTGGTGAGACGTAACAAAATTTGAAGGGCACGGTCGGGGTCGTCCAGAATGGTGCTATGAACTTACCGAGTTTCATTGAAATCGCTCCAGCCGTTAAGATTATATTAGGGACACTCACACACACACACACACAGGTCACACACAGACAGACACACGGACAAAAGGTGATCTCATAAGCCTATTTTTTCCATAAATGAAATAGGCTAAAAAACTATTTGCGATCAACGATGGCGCAGGAGCGTCTGAACGGTTTGGCTACTCTGTCAATTGAATGTGAAACGGCCAAAAAGTTAGAAATGAACGATTTAATGAGCACTTTTGCCCTAGCTAAGGCCCACAAAGCGCCTTTTACATAAATAAAAAGCTCTAAGGGCCGTTTTCACCAACTCTTCACTAACGATTAGTTAGTTAATTCCCATTTAACTTAAATACGAGATTTAATGCGTGATTATTTTCGATGCATTTCACGAAGCCATTTGGGTTCGCAATTACTTAAATAAGGTTTACGGCTCTCGCGCATGCGTGGACTAGGTTTCATCTTGGAGAGCATGGCGGACAGAACAAGAAGCGTCTATCACTGATTATTGTTTGCGAGGCTTCCTTGATACTTTCTGGAACATAATTATAAAGGAAGGGAATTACAGAAGACCTTATTCGTGGCAAAAGCTTAAAATAATATGAACAACGTATTTAGGAGAACTGGCAGTTGTGCGAATAGATAGCTTAATAGGACGCGCTTACCCAGTTGTCTTCGTAGAGTAAGCGGTAGAGGTGTAAACTCTCGATTTATTATACAGCGCTGGGAGCAGTTCGAAACCCACTTCGGATATTTTTTTTTTTTAAATCTCCGTATTTTTCTTTCTTGGTATTAAAACTTAGTAGTGTGTGTGATCTTTTATAATTTCATTGTCATAAACATATTTTATATTCATATGGATGAACGTAGAAGCCTCCGTGGCTTAGGCGGCAGCACGCCGGCCTCTCACCGCTGGGTCCGTGGTTCAAATCCCGGTCACTTCATGTGAGATCTGTGCTGGACAAAACGGAGGCAGACAGGTTTTTCTCCGGGTACTCCGGTTTTCCCTGTCAAAATTTCATTCCAGCAACACTCTCCACTATCATTTCATTTCACCTGTCATTCATTTAATCATTGCCCCAGAGGACTGCGTCAGGCCTCGGCAGCCGGCACATTCCATATCCTCGCCGCTAGTTGGGGGCTTCATTCATTCCATTCCTGACCCGGTCGAAGACTGGAAGCAGGCTGTGGATTTTCATATGGATGAAAGTACGCGTGAAACTAGGAAACAAACCGCCATTGTGGAGTGCGCAAAGCACAGTTCAGCTGTTTCCCGCCACTTTAAAGATGCTTTAGAGAGTTGAGTGGCCAGATTTGGCCATTTAACGTAATTCCTTGTTAGTGGTAAGTTAACGAGCGTTTCTGTTTGGTGAAATGCTCGTGCAATGATGAATTAAGAGATAATTGACGTTGGTGAAAACGGCCCTAAATACTAAACATAAAACGGATTTTTTAAATAAAAATAAAAGCCTGCCTTGTAAACCATGTTATTTCTCGAACAAAGGGGCCGTTCAATTGATATTTATCGGTGGAAGTAGACTTATAGCACTTTTAGTAGTTTAGTTTATGAAAAACTGTATAGCCGAAGAAATGTTGAAATATGTAAACGTGATTGCGTATTATTATTAATGAAGTGCGTTTGGGTAAGAAATTACATCAAGCACATGCTTGGTTTTCCATAATATATTGAAAAAAAAAATCATCTGTGTTAGCTCATTAAGTCAGGTTTCCATTGATATAGCTTGTTGCTTTTATCTGATCAGGTGCTTCCTGTATCTAATTTTATGCTTAGGCCTATCCTATTTGTTGAGGTTTGTTTAGAAACTAGAAATGTAATAAAATGAGTTTTAACTAGCCTAAAATTGTAATTTCTTTTAAAACATCACTCTCCGTACAACACATCCACTTACAGTCTAACTCTAACGCTATCAGTGAGTGAGAGAAGACATTGAGTGACGAGTAGAGGTAGGGGAGGAAGTAGGTGGTAAGTGACGGGTAGACAGATCACTAACACAAATGCAGCGGCTGTCCAACGGTGATAGTGCTGCCATCTCTTTCCTTGCGATTGACGGCGGTGGTGATCGCACAGCCTTAAGGCGGGAAAGTGAAAGACTCCCTAGGCCTCTGATACCCTAATACCGTCAGGATCGGAAAAGAACAAGAGTTGACCAAGGGAGGTCGACAGGAAAGAAGACAGAGGAGCCCGGCTCAAGTAAGTGGAAGCAATCCCCAATCTCAGCTGGTGTCCCGTGGTAGCCAACCCACGTCCCACTAAATGTGAACCCCTGGGGGAAAGTGTTGACATCGTAGCTCCAAGTAATAGGGTGAGTGTGGACTCTAAAGTACCCTATTGTGCGTACGGTACATGAAACTAAGGCTAGGATTGAAGAGCAAACTGTCCGTGACCTTTAGTTATTTACAGTGTTATTTGCCTGGTGCTGGAAGTGAGCTTTGAAACCACCTCTCGAGTTGTCCTCAGAACAGAATGAAATCCTCGACACTGTCGGGAAATGAATTTTGGCCCCGAAATAAAGGAGTCCTCACTTCCCTCCCCACACTATGACAGGGGCCCCTTTTAAGCAGGATTATTGTTAATGTTTGAAATGTCACCCTAATAGCCCTCACATGACCTCGAACAATCCGGCAATTCTTATTAGTGTGGGGAAATTACTCGTACATCCGAATGTGTCATTGTATTGTCTGCAATGGCATGCTTTGGGACTGGGATTTGAGCTAGTCTCAGAAATTTAAAAAAAAAACTCTCAGAATTTCATTGGAATGAGTGTAAGAAGAGATCAAGCCACATTGCCTTCCCGGCTTCCTCAGATCATATTAGGACTCATTTCCCTCTCATACCAAGAAAACAGCAAGATTATACAGCGTCTTTATCGATCCCACCAGAAATGTATCCCAATGCGCAGCAGACCGAAGAAAACGTGGCATACAGACTATAGAGCGTCTCTACCTTAAAAGACAGTACGCATTAAATAGAGCGCGCTGATGCCAGATCTGCTGCATATACCAAGTTCTGCAAGGCCGGGCACATGATGTAACATAACTCGTATACAGGCGTGTTTTTACGCAAAACTCGGGAAATTTCCAAAATGTGTGTTTGTTGCATATAACTGTACCTCATGCCTTGAAGCTAACGACGGTACAATATTTAGATATGATACACATAAGTTCAGAGCGTGATTTTAATACACACATAATTTAAAATTTTCAATTATTCATGAATATGATAATATTATAACATGTTATAATATTACATTTTTTCGAATATCATGGGTTATAATAAAAAGCTTGTAGTTTAACGTGACCATTAATCTCGCGATCATACGCCACGGGATCTCCGTTTTACGTGGAATCCGAACCACGGAACATGGCATTTCACTTCGAAAATATCACATGCATTGACCGGGAATCGAACCCGGTCCACCTTGGTGAGAGGCATACAGCTTGACCGCTGCGCCACCACGCCCCCGTGGGTTATAATAAATTATAATATGACATTTAGTAATAAAAAATATAATTATAATAATAATAATAATAAAATATATGTGGTCCACGTAATTTACTCAATTTTGTGTGGTCAAGTGGTGGTATGCAGCCGAAATTAAATTATTCTTTTCTTGTTTCTTGAATGTGACGTTCAATTTTATATAGGCTAGTTCTTTACTTGCGCCCATACCATTTCGATGGGATTAAGTTCACTGTGGTATGGTAGCAAGCAACGAACATTTTCTCTGCTGTGATAGCCTACATTGTCTACTACTAGGCTAGATCCTTCGGGAACATTAGGCAACAATTGATCGGCGAACCACTTTTCATACACTTCACCTGTCATTTCGTCGTGGTGTCTGCAGAGAGAGAGAGCGAGAGAGAGAGAGCTACAATGTACGTGGAAGGTAAGACGAGCACTCCGAGAGGACACCATCTGTACTGAGCCGTCTGCGGATTCACTCGCCTAATGGGCATGGGTTGGAGTGATCACTGATCAGTACTACTCGACTGTATCAGCAGTCTCCATGACAGGTGTATCCTATGTCACAGTTCCTCGCTGAAGACGACGCGCATGCAGTACAATTGTTAATGAATCTCTCCTTTCATAACTAATGAACTAGCTGTATTCAGATATCAGTCCCGCCACTGGGCGTGGTCATCACTTGCAAGGTAGAAATCTCCGAAGAAATCTGCCGTTCTACCGCAAACAAATTCCGAATCCAGGTACCGCAAACAAATTCCGAATCCAGGTAACTGTTCAGTGAAGTCTGTAGCATAAATAGAGGGAGACTCAGACCAAGTGTTCTGAATTGGATGACATACTCTCATTGACAAATAAAACGAAAGATCAAGGAGGTGTTAGAAACGAATGAAATTTACATGTGAAATGTTAAAAGGAGATATAGTAACTGATTACACCATAAGAAAGAAAGGATAATGTTAGTGAGGTAAACGGCACACTAAGTTTGGCAGCCTCTAGCCTGGATACAAGACAAAATACAGTCTGAAGCGGTGAATGCTATGAATCGTATGGAATCATGGGGCACATTGTAGAAATTGGGCCTCTAGATCAGATATACTTTCAGGCTAACAGGTGGAGTTAGCCCTTGCCGCTCAAAGTCTGGCATCATCCTACTTCATGGAATGGCAATACATAACGCCGAAGGATGATATTCACATATCGCCAGGTCTTTTTTTTACAAAATCAAAAGAAGACATTCATGCTTAGGATTAATAACTTAAAAGTCTGGAACTGTCGATTAATTCGCAGGAATGTGTTGATAATCAAAATACAACAACTTCTTTATTACATCTGATTTATTAGAATTCTACGGCATTAAAATGCATGAAGGTGTGCAGAAAATAACAGTTATTGAAAATATCAATAAAATATGTCCCACTAAATCTATAATTAATATACTACATTTCTTCCCGTGGCACCAGTCTATGAAGATCCTTGTACTACCAAGCGACCGCTACCCAGCCATATGGCTGCAGATTGCAGTGTGACGCGTGGTTAGCGCTAAGTGTTCCCTCGGCCAATTATCATGTCAAGAAAATATTTCTCCACTTAAGTTACAGTTAACATTCACTTACAAAATCAAATACTCAGAAAATAATGCGTTAATTGAATACTCAATCTTATTTATAAATTTACTTTTAAACACAGAAATATCACTCGAGATCGCCAAAAAGCATGCTACTACTTGTGAGAATGCTGTCTCGCGGTCAGGAACTATCAATATATAATTTTAAAAAATACATTCACCATATGCATTAGGAAAACAATTTGAAAACAAGCATGCATCAGCAAATATTATTTAATAACAATTTATCGCAATAAACAAGACTATGGCCCCTGAAAGATCTGTATCGCGTAAAGGCCGCTTATGCGCTAGTGCCGGGCGGGTAGTCTGTGCACATGGGGCGCACACAACCCATTATGCGAGAGTTCTCGCACAGGTCCGCTAGTAGAATTTATTTTATGCTTTACCACAATAACATTTAATCAATCACTTACAAAGTAGGCTACTGCTCGGGTCCAAGCTCTGTGAACTTGAGGGGTGAGGTGACGTGGGAGGTGGGAAGAGAAGGGCCTGTCAACAGCCCGTCATGTTATGAGGAATTCCTGTCTATTCCAATACTGCTAACATAGGGCCGTTGCCTAAACCAACGTGGTGTTGCGAATGAGTGAGTCAGTGAGTGAGTACCGACCTAATGTATTTGGTTCTGTTACTACACACGGACCGGGACCCCCCCCACACACACACACACACACACACACACATCTCTCCTTACCGTCCGCGATCCACTTTTCACTCTGTTTCACAGAGCTTGGACTCTGGCAGAACATAATACTACCGGTCCAAATATCCCAAGCTATTATGTGAGGTTTCAACAACAAAATTTGCTTACGTAGGGGTTTTACAAGACAAGTACCGCTATCGTCATTCTGCTGATACCCTCCCCTCTTCAACAGGTAACGTCATGCTTCGATTACGCAACAACATCCTCGCACCGCCTGGCCCCGCCCCGAGCCCACGAAACTTCATTGCACCTTCTGTGTGAAGAGTTACTGTAAAACCTACAAACATTCTAATGTTTTTAATGTTTAATTTTTAACTTATAGACAGGTTATATATTCTTCACCAAGGATGCTTAGAATAGTATCTTCCATCACCAGCTTAACGGACTTCATAGAAATCGATTACACCCTGTATACTGTATATATAAACTTTGCACTGACGGTGGTTTTGGAGTCTGGGGGAGGTGAAACGCGAAGATATTTTCCGTAAGTCGCAATATGGTACGCATTGCAATAGGTAGCTTTCTAATGAAATCTACCTAAAAAAGAACCCTGCATATCACTATGCAGTAAGTGTTCCTCGAATCACGACTAGGGGTGGCTTGCTACCGTTGTGCTGGCTCTTAAGAGCATAACATCGGTGTCTTGACACCACAGCGAAGACCACATTTGTCAGACTACCACAACCATCCTCTGAATGAAGAGAGCTGCATAAAGAGGCGTTGTAGCCTCAGTGACCTGTATAAGATAAAACAAATACAAATACAAAAGTCGTCGTTTGCAGGCACCAACATTACTCAATTTGGTTTTAATTGAGCGTTTAAGGACGTATGCGCTTCCCAACACTGAAATTTCCACAACATAGGCAGCTGGATTTGGACCTTAGCCACATGGGTAGGTGGCCAATAGCCACGTCACTGCGCCATAATGCCGCACCCCCCTCCCCCTTCCCTCACAATCAATTAGGGGGGGGGGGGGAAACCATACCCCCTGGAAACTTACACATTGAAACCTATAGACGTAAAATTACTTGGAAGGTTTAACAATCTGACTTGCAGTCACAACAACAAAAATTACGAGCCCTACAGTAGTCGCATATGATGTGAAACATCTGACATAGAAGAAACCTCACGTGAAATTGTTGATACACCGGTATTTTATACTATTATTGGCACAAATATTAATCTATTGTAAAAGGGAGTGTTTTACAGATATTGTAGTTTTTAATACGGAACTCATTGTATTAGATGATTTGTAGCTTCCACCAGCACTAGCCTAAATTAAGAATACGATATGGATCAACTAGATTAATAAACGCGACACCGCTCATAACCTTAAATTCCTTATAAACAGGTCCTCTTCATTCACAGACCAACATGTAATTTCATATGGATTCTGTTAAAATGAGTCATATTGATATGATACATAGGCCTATTGTTTAAAATGATAATCTGGTAGCAAAAATATCTACCCCGTCCGGGATTCGAACCCAAGATCTCTAGATTCACAGTCATAACCCCACAGCTATTTAGACTACGCAAATATTGTGCACAAGATGGTGATTTATTTCCACGTTCCAATAATACTGCATTACGGAATTATTTACCCCTGTTTGAGCGTTTTTGCCAATGGGCCTTAGTGTGCTCAAAATTGAACGTTTAAAATCAATCCTCCAACTTTTGTAGTCTTATTCCCGCTCAGGTTCCCGACTCGTCTCCATGGCGTGATCGAATCCTACCTTAATCTTTTTTAATTATTTTCTTTTTCTTTCTTTGACATTTTTTTTCTTTTATGTTTGTGGTACAATATTTAAGTTGGCGGATTACATCAAGTACTTTTATATTTGTTGTTGCTTTTTCTATTTACAATAATAAATTAATATTTACGTTATTGTTTACATATTTGTCACATTTTCACTGTTCGTCTAACAATTAATCACTTTAACTTGACCCATTGTTACACTTATTTGGGTGGTATTTTTCATAGAAACATTGGAAGCAAAGCATTTCGCGACAAAGAGCACATTTAATAAATGCAGGTGAGGAGCAAAGATTAGCACCTTGACCACATTACTTCACGCGGAAACAGATGTTCACATGTTCACATTTCCGACCACTGTTCTTTCGTCTGTTAACTTTGCTGCAAATAAAGCATACTTTATGATGTCTACGAAAGCATTAGATGAAAGTTGATGATTAATCAGTGAATGGATTGTGATATCTTCCCTCGTAGACATATCTTTGTCCCCGTGTACAGCATGGACCGTGTTGTGTAGTTTCTTAATGAGACCTTTGAGCTGCCAACACAAAACAGAGTAAGGTTACACCTTTATTTCATTACATAAGCATTCAATAGACGCACTTATTGTTTATTACGTGTCGAAAAAAGTAGATATCTTATGGTTGGCAGAAACGCAAGAGCCCTTCCCCCTGTTCCACTCTGCTCCACCATCAAGCTAAACTCTGTTTCCTAAACTCGATACGGAACTCGCGTGAGTAACATCATGAATTAATGATGAATTTATATTGTAAATAGCGTAACACAACTCATACTCTTAGACATAGATTAATAGCCTAATTGTGAAGGATCTGATGATCGATAAACCCGCGGATATCCGCAAAATATTTATCCATGCGGATATAGTTTGCATGGCTGTGCGGAGAGCGTATAAACTGCGGATAATATTTGGAGTAAATTTGCGGATAGTTCTTACAATCCGAACTTCTTGAATATCATTCCTAGGACCCAAATGTTTATGACAATTTTTTCTGTTATGTTTTCTTCATTACAAATGTCAGATGATTTACGCTTATCTCATTCAAATTATGTCATTAAGCATATTTAACACTCCAAACTGAAATGAGATTCAATGCTGGCTGGAATAACATTCATTTTAAACATGGCAAATGACATACATAGCCTCAGGGAACGACTTTCTCCTCAAATGTCTGAATGTGTTGCTTTATGCTTTATCTAATTGAAAATAATATTTTAGTCCATTATCAGTAGATTCGGATAACAAACATGTGGATGCAGATAAAAGTCGTGCGGCTGCGGATAACAGTCTGACGGATGCGCATAACATGTGTGGATGCGGGGTGGATGCGGATAATGATTTGTTTATCCGCGCAGGGCTCCAAGCATAGTATAACCATGTATTCTCCTTCATAAAAGGGTACAGTATAAAACTAAGTCCCGGATTCTTGGATGTCACGGGTACTCTCGAGAACCACTGGATGGATTTTGATGCGCTTTTCACCATTCTGTAAAGGATATCTCGGGGAAGGTCTCTGTAGAAAATAATTTCTGATCAAAAGAAGCCAAGCAGTCACGATTTTAGTGGAAAAGTCGAAAAAAATACCTGGCTTCCGTGCGCTTTTTAAGCTTACGCTGGACAAACCGTTAAAAATATCAATATACTATGAGTGTAAGAATTGTTCAGCATGAAAAGTTCTACAAAATGTCCGCGAGAGCATATCTCTATCTTCAAAACATCGCCCAGTGTAAGTGTTTTTACATTTTCATTTCCTCCAACCATCACCATTCAATTACTGAGGCGACAGATTACGAGCTAGTTAGGGGTGAGCCTATCATCCCAGTTACAACCTAGCTAACGGGCGAGCCTATTACCCCAGATACAGCCAGCAGCAAACTGTCGAGTCATGTTGAGTTAAGACTTCAGAGAAGAGTGGTTGTGTTTGAAGTTTCTCTGGAAGAGCAACTCGGCTTTCTTCATTTCGTCTGTGAACTTTTCGCTCCGCAAAATCCACAGTCAAGTTAAGATTGGTTGGAAGGGGGATTTGTGTTTAATGCACCTCGCTATTCTTAAATTACGTCTGACAAGAATTCGTTGCACATGCATCTCCATAATAATAAATATAGTTATTAGTCCAGTCAGTGATTTTAATCCATCATGCCGAGACGTAAAACTAATATAGGTCGTAGTTCATTGACATCGAAAAAAAAGCGTTATCTTGTAATGCATTCATAACTGTTCCCGGGCGGAGCCGGGGCGGGTTGCTAGTGTTGTCATAAAATTAAAAGTTGACTGAAAGGTGTTATTGTTATTTTAATAGTTGATTTGTAGAAATAAAATACCCTCATTCTTATTCATTTGTGTCGAAGTTTACTTATCCTCATACTTCGAGTCTGATGTCCTAGGGAGCCGTGGGTCATTGTGTGTAAGTCAAGGGAGCCGTGGATCCAAAAGGTTTGAACCACTGGTATAAAGCATTATGGTGTTTTGAAGCCATTTTCAGTGTTGCCTTAGTAATCGAAATTTGATGTTAACCGACTGGAAAACATCAAATTTCGAAATGGGCACACTCGTGTTGACCGAATAAAAGCTTCAAATATATTACTTAAGCAACACTGAAAAATGCCTTCTAATATTTCAATACAGGTACCGTACTTGAAAAATGTCAGAAAAAGTAAACCTGAAAAACTGTTCGTTTAGGCTACAAAGGGCATATTGCTTCATCAAACATATTCTACACTTAGGCTATCCCACCCAGTCCAAGAAATCTGTCAGTGAATATGATAATTGAAGCATAAATTACCAGTAATAACAGTAATCAATTAACTGGGGCTCTGCTACGGAATTATAGTATGTCATGTTTATAAGTATCAAGTCTAAATTTCAGACTCTCATAACTACAGATGTCGTCATTGAATAATTTAACCTATAGAGCTTGGTCACTTTCGTGACATTTAACGAATTATTTAAAGTATGTTTCCTTTCTCTCTTGTGGCGGCCCATTTGTACTGTCATTTTATTTCGCTCCCGTGAAACCTCCAAACAAGTGTTAATTAGTGTATTATTCATCGCAATCAAACAAAATTACGTAAGTCTATCAAATGCATTGCATTTTAAGACCTTACCTTCGAGTGTTGCAGTCGCACTCATTCCGGCACATATTTCAAACTGACGTAGGGCCCATACCAAGTCACTGCAGTCTGGTGTCGAGTTACGTCACTGTGGACCCTCGAGCGACCTATGGCAAGCTAGCTTTAGGAAAACTCATTCCTCAAATGAAATACGAATCTCTGCGAGGAAACTGACAATGCAACTTTTGCATGACACACCTCCCGTACTAACACTACCATATTATGTCATCGCGTCCGAAGATAGCAGTTCAACACGCTGTGACGGGGTGCGGGGATCTTGCAGTACGCATGCGCGGCCCGCCTATTCCAGACCTAAATATATCGGCTTCCTGCATGCCAATCGTTGTTATCGCAGCACACGACACGCAGCTAGTGAAAGAAGGAATGTGCTGAGTGAGTGAAGCAAGTAGTGACTAACTTAATGTATTTGGAATGCGCGATACGCAGTGAGCGGGAAGACATCTGCAGTTCAAACCCAACTGCCAACTCCTGGCGCGATATCAGTACCAGTGTCCATCCACATCCTTGCATGTGCTATCAACCAACTGCCAGGTTTTACGTGTAGGAAATCTTTCCTTTCTGCCTATGCGGTTTTCCCCTGGCCCTTCACTCAACCTATACCATACACCAATGTTAACATCCTTCATGATGCCTGTAAATTGCAACTGCAATCGGACAGGCGCTAAGCCTCAAAGGGCAATAATTTCAAACCCCATCTGTTTCTTCTATGCAGTTAACAGCATGTCGGAGACAGCAGTAGATCAGGTCGGATGTCACGCGGGGGATGTGGAAAACCTTTTCGGGGCAGCCCCGAAAAAGAAAAAAAAAACGACCCATTCACGCCATTCACTCTCTTCTCTTTGTTCCGCTACACATCTTCACGCAGATTATTATCTGCACGCTACTACGTCACAAGACTAATGTAGCAACGATGCTCTGCACTTCATCATTAGCCACTGCGCTACCTCGCCGCTACGCCATGTGTGTATTACTTTGGCGAATTTCTTCGTAAGGTAAAGGTGTTATTCAGCAACCGCATCGGAGTTGGATTCATGTTCTGCATACTTCGAGGTCACGGTGGTCTCCTAGACCGCAAGCAAACTGCACACTTTTCTACAGACACTAGAGGTGTCTTACCTTCCAGAAAAGAAGAAAGGAAAATGTGTGTTCTCTCCCCATGGCACGCTTGTTCTGAGGCCACGGACGCCTCCTTCCAAAGGAACAATCAAGATCCTCTACGCTACTTAGCCAGCCAGAACCTTTTATGGAGCTGGCTCCGCAAGAACTTCTCTTCGATGTTTTGAAAAGATACGTTTATTTTATGAACTTCAACTTTCAATTTTCATTTCGTCATCCAGTTTTTCGAATCAAGGTGTATTTTATTATGTGAACTCAACTAGTAGTTGTCTAAAATCAAGTATTTTAATGGGTTTCTGTGATCATACCAGTATAACCTATTGCATATATTTTCTGCTTTAATCATTTTAAGTGCATTTTGTTGTTTACTGTAATATCAATTCATAAATGTTGTTTTGATTTGGAATCTTTGTTGCCTCAATAAATGTTGTCAACCTAGCTTTTGGTTTTCTGGTGATGAATTTCAATGCCCAATTTCCCGCACCTCCTTCAGTCTAATTGTTCTTTGCACAGTAACTATTTTGACCAAGCTCACGCTTGATGCGATCTCCCGTATGGGAATGTTCAGGGCAAACTTCCTCCAGAGCTCAACCAGTCGATTAACACATCATAGAAGTTCCACGGTGTTTGCATAAATTGCCTTGCATATTTACTACTAGGGCAACAACCCAACTGCAAATAAGTCAAATTATTGATAGGCACACTGGCTGGGCAATGGATAAAAATTAGGTCAAAACTGTTTCAAATTATGTTTTTAGTTGAGCAATTGGTTTGGGAGCGAGTATTACGGCACACACCTGACTGCTAGGGTGCTACTGTACCACAATATTAATTAGGCTGAATTACCTAATAATTTTACCAATGAAAAACTTACCATTTCATGGAAGTTGCTGGAAAATTTCTTAAATACAAAGCAGGCGTTGTACCGTGTAAAATATTTTTTTAATTCACTCACTGTAACTACGTTCTTCATATCCGGAACTATTGGACAGTAGCTTTAAAAAATCTTTTTCAGAGACTACCTCGGTGGCACTAATATCGGCAACTTATTATTCAGTCAAATTATAACTTTCCTGCTCAAACAACTGTCCGAGTCTAGATTTTATACCAGATATGCGGACTTTGATGACACCCCGACACCGGTAAATTCCTACTGAAGTTCTTTGCGACAGGCTCTAACAGAAACGAGTTTCAACTGATGAAACTACAGCTTACAAACATTCTTTGAGACTGTCTCATCCATCTCTTAACATCCCAGAATGTCATCTAAACAACACAATTCCGTCTCTTCGAGTTTAGGAATGCAATGTTGTAAGACGCTCATGTCACTTAATATCACCCACACTGACGTAATTGCCCTCAGCGAGATAGTCAACAGTTACACTGTGGTTATAATATTCTGAACCGGCCGCGTGGCCGGCGCCAACGCGCTATCTCGTGTCCCGCTGGCATCGGGAGAGCGTGGGTTCGAATCCCACCTCGGCCGTCCTGAAAATGGTTTTCGTGGTTTCCCATTTTCACTACCAGGCAAATCCCGGGACGGTTCCTTTCATTGCCTTTCATAATCCCTTCCCTGACCCGTCCTGAAAAGAAAAATACATGGCCATTGGCTGCAACGCAACCAAATGCTCTCAATGTATATTTTCAATTGCAAATGGTTTTGGCTAGCATAAGCTAGTATTAACTAGAGGGAGACTCGTGGACAGAGGGGTGGACCAGCTCATGGTGTACTCTTAGCCCCTGTAAGCCCCTGAAGGGCCTTGGCCTACCAAGCGACCGCTGCTTAGCCCTGTTGGCCTACATATTGTGGGGTGGCGCATGGTTAGCACGCTGGGTTGCCTCTGCCGTTTCTCTTGCCACAAGAACACAGGTTATCAAAAAATCTACACACTCAATGGGCTGATGACCATGATGTCATAGTGCCTAAATAGCAACAAGGGAAGGAGCGGGAAAAGACGTGCCTCACACAAAATACTGCACATTAAAAATCAACTTGAAAATCACATACAAAATCATATTAAAAAGGCGAAGGCGGTACTTTTTTCTTCATTGTGGACACTTAGGGAATCTTCCATCCCCTTAGTTGCGTTGTATCCGTTCCTGAAAGCAATAGTAAGTACAGAAGGCAGGTAATTTTAATTTTAAAAAATGCATTTTTTGTTTTATGCCTTAAATAATTCATGCTTTTCTCTACAAGGCTACATATTTTTTTGGTCACATTTTTACGTTTAAATGGCATAAATTGGCATTTTAAAAATGGCTGCTACTAGCTGACACGCCCCATTCCTCATTCCAGTGCCTTGTACTCATGGAAAATTTTATCTCTGAACATTTCATTTCATTTCTCACATTATAAGTCTATGGTAAATGCACATTTGCTATCTTGGTACTGGCCATGTGTACAGATGCTAGTTAAGGCTGCATTTGTTTAGTTTACATGTGGCTATTGCTTGTTCTGAATCCATAGAAACTTGTTGTTTAGACTTGTACTTTATTTATCCAAAACATATCCGTTTATCCGTTTTCTATACTAGTGTTTTTGTGATGGGTAGGGTAAAGAAGTATGGAAAACGGAAGTTCTACGGCAATCTGTACATTAAATCAAGCAGGAGCACTGATAGAGATGCAAATAATACCTCTAACCTCACTCCTGTAAGTAGTTCATCAGAAACAGTGGATAGGCCTAGTTCAACCAAGAGGAAACTTTCTTACAGAATAAGGAAGATACTTTTGAAGGTGAAGCTTGTAAAGGAAATGTTCTAGTTGATATTGGTTTCTTATCTGAACTAATAAAACAGTCTGTAAAGTGTAAATTTTGTGAAAGTGTTGAATGTATTAATTTATTTGAAGACCCTACAAGTAGAAAGGGACTAGCCACTAAATTAACTATAATCTGTAGTTCATGTAGGGCTTCAGCATCCTCTATGACTTCAAAGAAAGTGGATAGAGGTTATGATTTGAACATTAGACTTTTCTATGATATGAGATGCATGGGGAAAGGAGGTCAATCAGTTCAGACTCTTTGTGCAATGATGGATTTGCCACCTCCACCAAGATTCTCTCTTTACTGACATGCTATACAATGTACTAATGGAGGTAGCAGAGGACTCCATGATTAGAACAGTTAATGAAGCAGTAGCCCTATAAATGATGACCAAGGACAGACTGTTGCTTTGGATGGTTCTTGGCAAAAGCGTGGCCATACATCACTAAATGGTGTACTCACTGCTACAGCTTTAGAAACAGGGAAAGTGATTGATGTTGAATGCTTGACCAAATACTGTCATACTTGTACAAGAGAGCAGGAACATAGTCACAACTGTGTCAAGAACTATGATGGGTACAGTGGAGGCATGGAAAATGAGGGTGCAATGAGGATATTTCAAAGATCAGAGAGCACACGTGGTTTCAGGTATATACGTTATCTGGGAGATGGTGACCCCAAGGGTTTTGTAAGGGAAAGTGAGGCAAATATATGGCCTAGAGGTGACAATTACTAAACTTGAATGTTGTGGTCATGTACAGAAACGAATGGGTGCAAGGCTGCGAAAGCTGCGCAAAGACATGCAAGGGAAAGAATTATCTGATGGAGAATCTTTGTCTGGACGAGGTCGACTAGCCGATGCACAGATTGATCTACTGCAGCAGTATTATGGTATAGCAATAACGAGGCATACTGAGTGTAAAGATGAACTTGAAATGAGGCAGGCAGTGTGGGCCACTTATTATCATAAGTTGTCGACTGATAGTAACCCACATCACCACCTTTGCGCAAAAGGTGCCGACTCTTGGTGTGGCTATCAAACGTCAAAAGTGACAGGAATATACCATCATGAGCACTCACTGCCATTAGCTGTAATGGAGGCAATCAAGCCAGTTTATAGGAATCTAAGTGATAGGGACCTACTTCGAAAGTGCTTACATGGGAATACCCAAAACCCCAATGAAAGTTTTAATCATTGTATATGAGAAAGAGTACCCAAAACAGTATTTGTTGGACTGAATACTTTCAAAGTAGGTGTACTTGATGCAGTTATTTGCTTTAACGATGGAACTGCAGCCAGGAAATGTGTGTTGAGGAAGTTAGGGATAATTGTTGGTGAAAACTTGTCAGCAGCTCTTCAAGCTATTGATAAACAAAGACTCAAAGGCAGAAAGCGATCTAAGAGATCAAGGACCAGCAAGAGAATGGAGAGAAAGAAGAAAGAAGATGATGAAAGCCAAACACAAGCTGAATATATGGCAGGAGTGTTCTAGATACTTGTGAGTGATCTCTTTTTTTTTTTCTTTCTTTCTTCATTTTCTCACACGTTGAGTCTTTAGACATTCAGGTACACTTTTCTCAGCAACTATTGAAGATAAAACTCTGATTTTTTCTATGATGTCTCTTGGAACCACCCTTACAGCGGTGAACATAAAATTATGCAATTGAAATCAAAAATATTTTAATTATACAAATAAAATTAGCAAATTTTTATGGTACATAAGTTGTGTACATTTTTTTAAATAAATGAATGATCACTTTAAAAATAATGTTGTGTTTAGTGTATCACATTTCCTGTTTTCTATCCTCTTAAAAAGTTAAGTAGACTACATGTAAGATTTTTATTTTTAGAGAAAAGTGTACCTGAAGACAAGCACGCGCCAAACAAAATTTATTTGACATATTTTCAAAATAAATCTATTATTGGTGACCCAATTACACCAGAATTTTGAAAATGTACAAGAACAGTAAGGAAGGTCTACAAATGTGTGGTATAAATTTCATTAATATGTTACGATTAGGAGCCTGGCTTTATAAGGTTAAAGTTTGCCAAAAATGCACTGCAAAATGGAGGTGTTTACCTGCCTTCTGTCCTTAGGCGTTGGCGTTAATTCTGTAATAATGTTATTGGTTGTACGTCCCTTTTGAATACTCTGGCCTTTAGAGACGCCGTGGTGCCGGAATTTTGCCCCCGATGGGGATCTTTAACGTGCCAGTAAATCTACTGACACGGCTCCCTCGCATTTGCGCACCCTCAAATGCCAGCCGACTGCGCCAGGATACGAACCTGCATCCTTGGGGGATTTTATTTGTATTTTATGTTTAATAAAAGGAGAATTAATACAATACGCAGTAGTTATTGTAAGTGTTGATGGCCTAAGTATATATTATTTGAATACTTAAGAAATATTTTGCAATAATAAAACTGAATGCGCGATACAGATATATTTATTGATACTCCTAGTATCTTTTTTAATTTCAAAATAATCCTTGCAAACTGTGGCACCAGTAAGAACGCATTAGAATTGTTGTAACTTTGGTAGTTTTATTCTTATTTATCAAGTATGCGGTTCTATTTTATGTAAGGTGCTGCCACCTGCCCCTTTATGCTTCAGTTTGTCTAAAACTCGCGCCATGTTCGCACATGTTTAGTTTGCGCGGTTCCGCTATTGCCATCCATGTACATCAGTTCGTTATTATTATTAAACTCACATCAGTTCGCTTTGCTTATATATCTCTGGTTTCCTTATATCCTCTTACAAGAATTGTGTTGTGAGCAGTGTAGTGAACGTCCATGATGGCAGAATGGACGCTGTCGACATTTAATCAAGTAAGCACCACTACTTTAAGCCTGGAAGAATATTGTTAACGGAAGAATTCGTTCAAGGAGTACATCGATCAGTGAGATGTGTTTCAGGACGACGCGACGGGTAGTGTGGAAGACGTTGCCTGTACAGGCCATCATTTGACAACTGCAGCTAATGGCCACTACCTCCAGATTTTGGCTCTGAGACACCGCGGGAATTTACCTGTATTCAGGTATAAAGTCATGTCTACATACATGCCCCGACATCATCATCATCATCATCGATATTAGCGCAACTCTATTCTAAAACCAAATTCTTGACTACGGCCCTTCAATTCTGAATGCCTGGAACTCTGTACTTGACCGACTTACTGAATTTTTTCAGTGATTTATTCAGTCAGTGTAAATACACAATACAACATGGCTTAACTTGAAACTTTTGAAGATTAAACATGTTGTGAGTATTGTTCTTTTTTTAAATTATTCATTCAAGGGTTTTGAGACATCGTGGTACTTGGGTGTGTGTGTGTGTGTGTGTGTGTGTGTGTGTGTGTGTAATTTGTCTGTTAAGTGAAAATGATTGTGGGACTGGGAATGATGCGGCCGCGGCCTTAAGTTAAGAACTATCCCGGCATTTGCCTGGAGTAGAAGTGAGAAACAACAGAAAACCACTTCTAGAATGGCTGAGGTGGGAATCGAACCCACTTCTCAGTTTTGCCTCACGAGACAGTGTTCCCCGTTCCAGCTCTGCGACCAGAGTTAAATTCCTGGGCAAGAGCCGGGAATCGTACCCGGTCCTCAGGGTCGACAGGCAAAGATGCTAGCCAATGCACCACGAGGTGGTCTATATGAAACAAGGACAGGACAATTTTAAATTCATTCAAAAAGTAAAATTGTGAACACTCCTCCTGAAACGAATAATTCCTAAATAAGCCAGAAAGTCGTTACATGTGTGTGGAGGTCATCACATTATCGCTACCTGATGTAGAGTTCAATGAACGGACTTATGAAGCTGTCGACAATCAAACTTTGCCATTTCCTGCAGCTCTATCGCCACATGGAGGTCGAGGTCATAATTGAATGACATAGGTAATTTTTCGCAGGAGGGCGTACTGAAGTTGAAGGTCAAGGTGAATGTATCTTGGCCTTCACAACGAACAAGGTGGAGAAAGCAGCCGTTCCCACTCCAGCAAGCCTTTTAGCTCTGGCTACACTTCCTGCTACTCAGTGTGGAGCGCGAAGGACTGTGTCCATTTCAGTAATTCGTCGGTCCCGTGGTGTAGAGGCAGAATATAGTAAAGGAGGCTCCGTATTAGATTCCCGGCTCCGCCAGAGATTGGAGATCTGACGTGAGGGCTGGAAACTGGTATGCCCATGGGCTAAAACAAAGTCATGCTGCTGAGGTTGTCGTAGTGCTGGCCACACGTTACCCACAATCCGAAGGCCATGCACGAGCTGTGCGGCGACTGGGTTCCTTGGATTCACATGGTTAGTTAAGTTTTATTTTTTAATTGAGTAGTTTCTTCACTAGATCTGGTAGTTTCCATCTTCCATTGAAAGATCGGAAAGTTTAATTTTTAAAAAATATATATTAATCTAAAAATCAAGAAATTTACCGAGAATACCATCTCAGTGCTATACTTTAATCGCACGGTCACTCCTCAGAATAACATTATCGGAGTACTGTAAAGTGGAAAACACTTCCTTGAACTTTTAAGACCATACACTTGCTTTGTTTCAAACAATAGGTTCAATCTCACATGCCACCAAGGAATACACGGGAAAGTGTTCATTTGACGAAGTACACAGACAAGTTGAGCGAGGTGAGTGTCAAGACTGCAAAATCAGTGCATCAGGGGAGATTTCTGGTTTTGTTTGCGAACACATGGCAGAAGTTACATTCCGACAAAGGTTTCTTATTTTACTTCAGATTGCTATGTGGATATATGAGGTGAAATAATTATTTAATACATTGTACCCACAGAAAATTGTGGGTTCGTATCGAGGCGTAACGACTACCATTCTTGGCCATAACCACGGAAGACCGGGTTCGATTCCCGTCTCTACCAAGAAATTTAATTCTGGTCTGAGGGTTATATTAGGAGAGACACTGACCCCTTTAAAATAACCACTAATATCATACTGAAGAATCCCTTTAAGCCAGAATGACTGGCATCTCCAAAACCACATCCGTTAAAAGGGTCTATAAATTTCTGTCGTTACATCAAAAGAAAACTCGTGTAGCCAGGCTTGCCTGGTGCAGTCTTGAATATTGGCATGCATGGGTGACTTGGGTGTCAACGATACCGTTCCAGTAATTCAAATTAAAATTAATTTCATTGGTTGAGCCGGGAATCAAACCCGGGCATCCGGGATAAGTAGCGAAATATGTTAACTACTACACCACGAGCCGTACATCATTGCAGTAATAATAATCGTAATCTTGATTATAAATTTTGTTCTTCGTCACTCTACAAAGGAACAAATTGCCTATCTGCGGATTTAAAATCTGCAGACAATAAGCCACCGATGGGGGTTGAGCAAAAATTTAAGTGGACGATGTGAGTTTATTTGCGTGAAAGAAAAAAAAAGAAAGAAATAGAATGGACCTGTTAGGAGTAACCAATCCAGCTTGCGACCACGCAGTCATAAACTCACGGTTGAGCTGCTGCTTTAACTAACTGGAAGACCCTTTGCACGCGAGCAAGTTTCTGACCGATCCTGCATTAGGAGATTCAACAATACTTACAGTACATCAACGGATTTACTCGTAGCCATGGTATTTACACTAGAAGGGGTGAGACTACGGCACCAATATTAGTTTTGAAGGTTAGAGCCTGAGATGCTTGTTCAGCCATTATGACATCACTGAGATAAGATGTCGGAGTTTTGGCACACACAAGGTAGTGGGAATGCCGGTAAGCCTCGCCACTGATCCGACATCAAGTTCATGGACTTGCACTGCGGATGCTAACTGTCCCGCGACACGTATGGAAAAAATGAGGTGTTATATGGTCAGGTGGACAACATCTCCAGTAGGTTAGCAGGTGACTTGTCTTGAAAGTTAACAGTTACTGTCTTAGAGCAATCTTCCTGTCGAGCAGGTCTTAACCACTAAATGCTGAACAGTTGATCAGGACCTTGGACGTATTAACAGACTAACAAAACAAGGCCCTATTCCTATGCGAAACCAGATTTACAAAGTCATTTGTATCAGTCACGGGATTACACCATTTTATTATCTTTCTTGAGACTTTCTTATTCAAGGAGGAAGAACGGAGCCTGCTTAGAGCATTTTAGTCTTGGCTAGGGTTTTAAGGCCGGATGCCCGTTCTCTGACGCCACGTGGATTTTCTAATACAGAATTCTACACCACAGTCACAGGGACTTCGAACCTCGACTGTCTGGCCACTGAAGCCACTGCACATGGGCAAACCTAGACGGATAATTTCGTTATGTTAATTCATTTGAGGGGCTCCAGACATCTTGGTTATCAGCACTGTCTAGTTGGGTGTGTTGAACTTTTCTGATAACCTGTGTATGCGATGACAGTAGCAGTGCGTGTAACTGTAGGTTATTAGGGACATGGACTAGGTAGGTGCTACGAAGTAAGGTACTATCCCGGCATTTGCCTGGAGGGAGCATGGAGAAAAACCGGAGAGAAACTACACACAGCATAGCTGCTGATAGCATCGGGATTCGAACCTGCAATCTCCGGAATTGCTGCAGCAGCCCTTGCGGTAGTGGTGCGCGATTTAACGAGCAAGTCTACGCTACGGGGGACAGAATTTCGAAGGTCAGAGAATCGTGTTGGTAAATGAGAAAGTTACATTGAATTTTTAAATTCATTTTAGGGGCCAGCATTTGCTTGGAGGGGCCGTGGGGAGAATCTGGGGGGAGGATACACTGAAGGCAACTACTGTCAGCACCAGGATTTGAACCCTCGATCTCCAGAATTGCTGCAGCTCAAAATTGTGGTCATTAGAGCGCGATTTAACGAGCACGGCTACGCCACCGGCTAGTTCATTAGAAGAAGGCTGCAGTCCCAAACCATCAGTAAACGTCATAAATAATTTTCAAGTATTAACGACCCTTTTAACTGAAGAGGTTTTGGAGAAGCCAAGGTAAAGGCATTTTTCCCCTAGCGAGGTTCTTTAACGTGCCGATATAACTAGACAGGTGGTGGTGGTGGTGGTGGTGGTGGTGGTATTTGAACAACCTTCAAACTCGGCATTTAATCTGCAATCCTAGGTTTAGAAGGCCCACGCTAAACCTCCTGCACCACTCAGCCAGGCCGTATAAGTTAAAAATAGGTTTAGGAATTTATCGAGGACTCACGTGATCATTTCTTTAACTATGGGCTCACATGGTTAAGCACCTAGACAACTTATTCGCCGAGTTTGTTGGCGAATTAATCTAGTTATAGCAGAATCAATTATATCCAGAACCTCCTTTGAGAACCTCAGCCGTATAGTTCCCTCACATTCCTGGTTAACGAGCGACGACTCAAACGTAAGGCAGTAGCACGCGCTGATTATAACCGTTGTTCGCTAGGCCTACTGACCAATAGCTGACGTCGTTGACCTAATAGAAGGCTTCCTCTATCACTCCACTTTGACTCCAAAGTCCCGCCCTGGCGGTCAGCTCGCGTTTCACACAGGTGACCAGTGTTGCACATCTGCACGTAGTTCTGCCCAGTCTCGCTGCTTGATCTCAGTGGTTATGGTGGTAAGTTAACAACGCTGTGCCTCGCACTGGGAAAGCCTTGGCTCCAGGCAGTCATGGAATGTTCACATCTGCCCAGCTAGATTTCTTAGACGAGCCGCACGTTAACGAGGAAAGTGCAAGAACTAGACTAGTCAACGTCTTCAACCGTATGGGCTCAGCTACCTGGTGTAGATATTTTGAATCGAAACCATTTGGGACTGCCTTGCGCAGGATAGCCGCTCGCTTACCAGTTCGGAACTGAAGTAGGGGAAGAGAACCACAGCAATTCAGTGCCAGATCAGAGTGACGCTACTAGATAATCTAATATGGCGTAATCAGTAAGTTTTCGCTTGAGGGCGTTGCTGCAGCGTATATACAATGTAGCACGACTCCGATGCGTGTATATAAGCACGGGCACATAGACAAGGGATTAGTGTGGCAGTCGTGTCTTGCCGAGGTTCGTGCGTTTGAATGTTGAAGACAACACATTTCTGGAGCGCATTGTTTCAGGCGACGAAAGCTGATGGCATCACTGGGAACCGGAATCGAAAGCGTCGACGATGCAGTGGTGTCATCCATCGCCCCCTCGCCCCAAAAACGTTCGAGAGCCAACCAAGGTGATACTCAACATGTTCTTTGATTTCCGGTACCCATTGCTTATTGATTTCAATGAACCTGGTGTCTCCATCACAGGGGAACGGTAGACTACTGCGCAACACTGGAAAACTTACGGCGAGCAATTAAGGCGAAACGTCCGGGAAAATTGCGTCAAGGGGTGCTGCTTCATGGTAACGGTCCTCATACCGCAAAGGTCGTAGCGCAAAAGGTAAACCAAAAGAAGTGGGGAAAACTCGAGCATCCGCCCTCTCCCCCTCATGCGATTATCACGCCTTCGGTCCCTTAAAAAGACCATGAAGGGTCCGCGATTCCTGTCAAACAAGATGAGCAGCAGGCGGTTACGGACTACTTCTCACAGCAGGACAACGTGTTTTACCACACGGGTATATTCAACCTGGTGCGTTGGTGGGATGAGTGCGTCAATGCTCACGTCGACTCTTTATGATTAGCATAAAGATTCTGGACTATACGGTCTTCAAACAGAACCTTTTGATCACGCCTTATAATAACCCCTGGCACTGCAGCTCATGGAGGGCCTAGGCCTACCAAGCGACCGCTGCCCAGCCATTTGACCAGCAGATAGTGGGATGACGCGTGGTCAGCGCATCGGGTCCTCTCGGCCGTTAATCTTGGTTTTCGTGACCGGGGCGCTGCCTCTCTGTCAGACAGCTACGGAATTGTCCTCACGAGGCTGGGTGCACCCAGTTCCAGCCCACACGTCAGTGTAAAATCCATGACGGAGCCAGGAATCGAACCCGGGGCCTCGAGGTGAGGCAGGCGCGCTACCCCAACACCACGGAGCCAGCTGATCACGCCTTATAGGCTATATAATTTGACAGACGAGGGAAGTTAGTAATGGGCTGACCTTGTCAAGCAGTAGTGGGAGTTAAGCCATACAGCTCTGTTCCTCACATTTGGGTAACCATCATTTAGGTGATCTACTCACCAACATCCCACGTTCTGGTTGCACTGCCACCTAGCTTGGAACCCTACTGGGTGACCTGTAGCTGAGATTTTATTAATTTTATCTAGCAATCTACAAATGCGACACGAGAGATATTTTAAAAGCCGATCTCCAGTGAGTCGAAGTGCCGTGGATTTTTTCCGACCTTGAAATATTCCATTTTTTCGGCTCGAAAATCGAACTCATGACCTCGACCACTGAGGAAGCTTGAGGTTTACTGCGCATCTGCAGTCATTCCAGACTACTCCCTGGCGCTCCGAGACCTACTAAACGGAAGCGGATACATGGATTGTAGGCCAATTGAGCATGTAAGCAACCTACATGACGGGAAATGGCAGGCAAACTTGTTTACCCCTGCGCTGCCTGCGGCAAGGATGCAGCAGGAATGTGGAACTCAGCCTGCCTGTTGCCAGCCTTAGCGGGAGCAACAGGAAGTGAGGCCCGCGACAGGCGCAACCAACCACGCCAAGGCAATCAGCTCTGCAATGTGCACCTATATCCGCCCCCACAACCTAAAATACTGCACATTTATTTGAACAGCATGCGCTATCAATAAAAGAAACCGCAAGTTGCATGCAACAAGTATGTTCGTTTCCTGTTTAAAACTACCACCACAGACCCTCGTGAAAGGCGAGGGTAATAAACATTGGTAATGTGGAGCTGGAACGTGCCGAAGCAGGGTCTTTGGAAATGGAGCAAGTCTCATGCACTGTAATTTATGAACCCTTTCTTCCATCCTACATTAAGAGCTCTAACTTACTTCACTTGCCTTCATTTCAAGTATTCCATATTATGTTATATTTAGGACTCAAGTAAGATAAATAGTACTACGGGATTTATATTGGCAGAACCTGGAGGTCGAGTTGTATATATTGACCAAATTAAATTTAGTCTAATAATAAGAGTGGAAAAATATATAACAAATAAAATACGAGATTTAATTCATTGGTGAGTACAACTGGATTCATTCTGTTTGTAACCTGTTCAAATAACAGAGCACGAAAATAATATTGTTCAAGTTTTTCACTGGTAAGAAAATAATTTATTATTGCATAGCTCCGCCAAAAAGGCTATAAGGAAGTTACAGTGTGTTGTGCTGATTAATTTACACAAACAAAAGTGATAAAACTAACAAGATATTCAGTAAAGACTACTTTCTCCTCAATGCATGGGTATAGTTATAACTGTGTCCTTTCCAAGGAGTATAATTGAATGCTGGTTGTTGCAGTAGCTTGTTGAAATAAAACGTGCTATACAGATATTAAACGTTTATTGATTGATTCCTCACCTGAATATATATTTAAACACACACACACACACGAAGCCGCAAAACCCCTTTAGAAACAACAACAACAACAACAACAACAACAACAACGGACTCTACCGCGGATCAAGGTCAACGAATATTAATCGCTGTTTTCGAGTGTTGAAATATGTGGTGTTATGAGAGTATATTATATATAATAGTTTCGATTGCAAATACACACTAGTTTATATATTCTTAACATTATAACGTGTGAGTAGTTATGAATCAATCAATACCAAACAAACGAAGTAAAAATTTGAACCTGCAGGGATTTGAACCACGAACCTTCAGACTATAAGCCCAGGTCGCTACCATTATGCCACGGATGCGCTACGATAATACTTGGTAAACAGCTGGTTACGTGGTTTAGTATAACTGGATAATATTTTGTGTTGCAATCAACGATTTCATTAGAGTTTTCTGGCGTTTCTATAAACCATTTGATACTAAAAATGTATTATTTTGTTCAGTACCGGTACATTCCTGGAAGGATATAAACTTACGAAGTTACGGAAATATATGGATTTACGAGCAAACAATACCCACCATTTTAATCCAACGGGACAGTACGCACAAGCACGAG
Source organism: Meconema thalassinum (assembly GCA_946902985.2). NCBI lineage: Eukaryota > Metazoa > Arthropoda > Insecta > Orthoptera > Tettigoniidae > Meconema > Meconema thalassinum. The sequence continues at coordinate 387,810,526 of OX336389.2, forward strand.
TTTGGCACGGTCAGTCTGAACTGTTAAGTCACTACTGCGGTTACACATTCTATTTTAAAATGCTAATATCCCACCCGTCATCTTCTTGAGGACAGTTTAAACCTCCCTATGTACGATGAGAGTGTTATGTACGATGAGAGTGTTTGATAAAGCCAGGCCTTGTTGAACCGTAAGTTACTGTTTGGCTATAATACTTGCATAATTCATGCATCCGCCATCTTGAAACTATTTGGCTGATGACCTTGTAGTTTGGAAGAAAAAAACTCTTCCCACATGAAGGTATGTTGTTGCAAAATTTGGTAGAGCCCAGATTGTTAGGGTAGTCTTAATTCGATTTAAGCTTTGAACATTTGGGTGGCCGCAATTACGTTTCCGTCAAGATGGCGGCGATATAAAACATGACACTGAGGTGTCCTTTGCTAGTGCTACCTCTGTACCAAATGACGTTCAATTCGGTTTCACCGTGTTTGAATTGATAGGGGGGAGGGAGACATGTTGAGTACACACACACACTCCGTAGAAGAGAGAGTTGGAACCACACTGTCGGCCGTTCAACGGTTTCCCGTTTTCAACTCCAAGCCAATACCGGGTCGGTGCCTTCTAACGGGCCATGACCACTTCCATTCTTCATTTCATCTCTCCAATAACTACTCTTATGAGGTTGGCGTAAAGTCGGGCGTCCGGCTACAAAAAACACTCACTACACACAAGACTTATCCGTCGCATTTCATCCTCGACTCCGCTGAAACGAGAATAGTATCCTGAACAGCTATACACAGGGTATATCGGCCTGTTGGGTGCATGCAGTTTTGGACGGAAGGAAGGAAGGAAGGAAGGAAGGAAGGAAGGAGTTCGTAACGAAGATAATTTAACGACTATATGCCACAGAATCACCTTTTTCATGTAGAATTCTAACCACCCGACGCGACATTTACCTCTGAAATCCCACGTACTGTAACTGAGAATCAGCTGGCTGCGTGGCTCAGCGGTAACTTTCTCCCTTACTGTGCCCAAGGTTGGAGGATCGAATCCAGGATTAGCCATTTGTCTTTTGAGGGTGCGCAAATGCGAGGAAGCCGTGTCAGTAGATTTACTGGCACGTTAAAGATCTCCTTCGGAGCAAAATTCTGGCACCCCGGCATCTCTATAAGCCGCAGTCGTTCAAAGGGATCTAAAACCAATAACATTATTAGGCCTATTAACCGAGAATCGAACTCAGCTCAGGTATTCATGGTTATAATTCTAGTACTGATCAACACTCAATGAATTGAGAAAAGCAATATTGTTGGGATTTTGTCCATCTAGGCGTTTTCAACCTGGTGCTAGTTAAATACAATTTGGTGCTCCAGTCATACGAGCCCAAAAAGTGCTGACGATCACAAGACCCCCTGATATCCATTTTTCAATTTAATCAGTTTCACGAACCGGAATAACAGTGTTTTTATTCATAGCAGTGTTTTACGGTCAGAAATTGTACCATTTTGTGAAATAGTAGACTATTTTTAATATACAGTAAAACTAATGGGACATCCTTGTTTAATGAGTAACATGAAAGATGCTGATTCGATTCGACTGTGCACACGTAAAGTTATCTTATCTGCACGAGTAATGCAAGTAGTTGCAGCATGCCTGGTGAGTGGTGAGTTCCTACCTATATAAGCACTTCTGAGGGAGATAAGAGAGAAAGGAAAAGGAATGAGAGGTGCATGCGTGTTGGATATTATTATTATTCGATTTAGTGGTACCCGGGTACTTGGTATGGTATGAGAGTGGTGATCAGTCTGAAAAAGGTTGAGAACGCCAGCTCCAAGATATTGTCCAATTAGAAACACCTCATTTGTCTAGGAGAGACGAGGGTGATACATCTCGATCATCCCTCCCCCCGCCCTTGACGCGGCTTTACTGTTTGGTAGTTAGGACGCTAGCCTTGATTCAAATTTCGAATGAACCGGATTCGATTCTCAGCCGGGTCATAGGATTTGAACTTCGTATTGTTAATTCCCATGGCTGGAGAATTGGCTGCTTGTGACAATTTCTCATCGCGACGCCTACGGGCGTGAACTCCAAAGACCTACAGCAGGCCTCTCCTGATGCACAGGTCATTAAATTCTGATGGACACACTGCTTAGCACTTTATCAGAGCTAAAGAAAGAAGGGCTGGTCCACATGGACTTCTGCTCTTTAAACTGTGACGAAACCATGGCTTCTCACTTAGTGCAGGAGAGAAGGAAGCCGTTTGGGATTGGATAGGATATACGAGCAATAAACTACAGTAATATGTTTTTTGTTTTAAGTCCCTTTTAACTACTGCAGCTTTTAGAGACGACAGGGTGCCAAAATTTTGCCCCGAAGGGGATTTTCAACGTGCCAGTGAATCTACTGACACGGCTCCCTCGCATTTGCGTACCCTCAAATGCCAGCTGACTGCGCCAGGATTCGATCCTGCAACCTTTGGTAGCCTACAGCAGGCGAGAACGTTACTGCTGAGCCACGCAGCCAGTAAAAATAATAATAATATTAATAATAATATTAATAATAATAATAATAATAATAATAATAATAATAATAATAAAGGGTGACAGGGGAACAAGTAAAACGTTTATATAGTTTTCAACATTGGCTGCATGACCAGGCCATTGGTTCTCATCTTTTATAGGTGACTTTTTATGTTACGATAAAGTTTCGTACATGAAGCAAAAGCATTAACCATGATGGATAATGTGATTAATATAGTATCAACTTTCGTATTAATTGAGTCAAGTTTCTTAACAGAAAATACTAACATAACTCTTGCGAGGACTCCCTAGTTATCTTTCAATTTCTACTTTTCAGTCTGTCAACACCCTTGTGCCCAATGAGACTAGGCGGGGTAACTATATTTGTGACACTTCCCTGATAAAAATTCACGCATTACTATTATTCGCTGATAAACCGGGAATTTCTGTACACTAAACAGTGAGAGCCATCCCTATAGAACGAAACCTCGGAAGCGGCGTTTGATGGCCGGGGCACTGGTTAGCCGCCTGTCAAGCAAGGCACTGGCGCTAGCTGCAGCGTAGCGCCCAACTAGTTCGACACATTTACACTTTTCAACGTATTTAATAATAATCACATTACTTAAATCAATTTCTGAGTAGTTGCTGATAATGCTGTCCTAAATTTTCTAACCACACATTGCACCAACGTAGGAAGTTTGGGTACACTCGCTGTAATTCATCCTTACTGATATTTCGTATCGGTACAGTTATTTCATTATCGCGAGCCTCCAGAGTACGCGGGTTGTTTCTGTATACCTTTTGTTTGAGATTCCCACACAAGTAAAAAAACGCACGGCGCTGAAACGTACGAACACAATTACTGGAAGACTTCTTGAGAAGATAAGTTTTCACTAGGAAAATTCGATGTTTTGTTCAATACCTAACCATGTCCACGGGATACAGTACTTCACAATTCTTAACTCTCTGAACTAAGGTAACTTGCCAGCTGGGAATATAATCAAGCTATGACTAGAGCCCTGCGCGGATAAACAAAACCTTATCCGCATCCGCACGACTGTTATCCGCCCCGCATCCGCCCCGCATCCGCACGACTGTTATCCGCATCCGCCCCGCATCCGCAAGACTTGTATAAAAATCCGCTGATATTTGAATGCTGTTTTCCTGACCTCCGCTTTAGACAAAAAACTGGCTATACTTCTTTGGCTACTTTCGCACTTGTGCCGCAGTAGGTTTGATGTGCCTGATTTGTGTCCTGAGTATGAATACACTTATTTACAGGTAAAATATCCTACTATATCGTTCATCTCTTTGGTTCCATTGAAAACGTAACCAAATATCTACCTTGTTTTGTTTTAATAGATATTTTATCAATGTTGGTTAAATGATGTCCATACTCCCGGTCGCGGTAACATTTACTAAGTGAACTTCTCTTTAAGCTTGGAGAAAGGGATTGACATTTGGCCGGAACTTCCAAGTCAGTCATCATACTTCTGCCTCTTGACCCATCAATGTTAGCATAGTTGATGACATAACTGTCTCCGTTGCAATATCACAGCCCACGCGTTTCAGTGCCAAGATGGAAATAAATCTACAGATAAACCTGAAACCAGATCTTCCAGGATAGCTTAGATAGCGAAGTAGCTGACTTGAGAAATGTTAATGATGTCACCACGATGAACTAACAAACTTATTGACAGCATTATATCTCGTGGGTAATGGCAGTGAGAAATTGATGATGATATGTCAAGACCTTCTACTACAAACATACGGTACGGTACTTAATAAAATGTAGTTGAAACCATATGAGTAAAATAATCTTCTCGTGTATAACCGCAAAACGTACCCGAATATTTCGTACGCAATAGGCTATAGGAGTATTCCTCTTTTAAGCATGAAGCTGTAGATTGGCATATCAAATATGTAATATTATCGAAAGTTCCACATCGTATTCTAAAAACTATCCGCAAATTTACTCCAAACATTATCCGCAGCGTATCCGCTATCCGCACAGCCATGCAAACTATATCCGCGTGGCGAAAAATGCTGCGGATATCCGCGGGTTTATCCGCGGATATCCGCATCCGCGCAGGGCTTTAGCTATGACAGCATGCGGGGTTTCCCGACGTGCTGTTGTGTAACGGTAGATGCTAGTCAACTGGCGCTGACAACGCACTTCGCCTGTCACATAGCGCAGGCTAAGCTCCGTTATATAGGGAAGGTTCTTGCTGTAGTTACCCCGCCTTATCTAATTGAGCAAAAGCGTGTTGACCGACTGAAAACTGTTTGTACAGGCAATACTGAAAAAATTAATTCAAAACATTTCATGACTCCATGTGCCGTAAATTAACCTTACTGTTTCTATAAAAAGAGTATGTTATATTCTGTGCCTTCTTTTCATCAGAGACAAAGCTGCCAACATGCAGAAGATATTAGCTTTCGTAGTTGCTGTAAAATTACGCTGCAATTGCACAACAGTCGGTGAAATTTAGATGGCATCATCTTGTGGTATTTATGTACAATACGTAGCAGATAGAATATGCAGTCAACATGAAATGGAAATGTATGAACGTTTTTCAATAGGCGTCGCGTTACAAGTAGAAAGTGGAAAACATCGCAGTTCAGTGACCTCTAGGCTGACCTCTTCAGTACTACGCGTACTTAAGCTGATATCCTGAGTTCATTGGCAGCTGCCTCATTGGGAAACCATGTGTGTGCCATCTCTCATCAATCTTAATCATTTATTGCTGGTACATTGTTGTACACAAGCTCAGAGTTTGGATTCACTCAAGCCGTTTATTTGGGTATTGCACTTTCCACAAACGTAAGTGTATTTTACACACACACACACACACACACACATATATATATGCGTACAAGTACAAGTGAGTAGATGTGCACTGAGAACACTTCTTTTATTTCATATTAGTTCCTGGAAACGTTTGGGCATTTTGGGTTGAAAACGTGGGATTAAATAGTTTTTACAGGATACGGACCGAGATATTAAACTAAGATTGATGATGATGATGATAATTGTTTTAAGGGGCCTAACATCGAGGTTATCGGCCCTAAACTAAGATTACTGTACATCGCGCAGACAGACCTAGTAATTGGTAACGCATTATCTTCTGGTATGCTAATGTTCACTTTCTCTTATGTGAGTGGAGAGGCGAGTTGGATAGCGCACTCGACTTTGGCCCGAAGGGTCCCTGGTTCTATTCTCGGGCGGGGATTTATATCTCCCGGGGTTAGTTTCTCTGGGCCAGAGATTGGGTGAATATGAAGTCTTCATCCTCACTAGGACGCGCAGGTCATCCACGGGCGCCCAACACTCGGCCTCTCAGGAAACCACACGATATTATTTACAAAAGGGCGCAATGCCAGGATGTGAGCGAATTAGAACGGAAGAGAATGATCCGTCTACGAGAAACAAATTTGTCATACCGTGACATATCAGTTCGTATAGGGTATGCTGTTACGACAGTGATGATTGTGTGGAACCAGTGGAGAGAAGAAAGTCGTACGCAGCGACAAGCGGGCACTGGGCCACACAGTGTAACCACAGTACAGGATGACCACCGTTTTGTCCGCGTATATGGGATCGTACTGCTTCGTCCACAGTGTTCACTCGTCGCTCGAGAACTGCTAAGTCTGTCTGAGTCAACGGTTTTACGTCGTCTGCAGCGAGCTGGATTGATGGCACATGCCATTGCGTCGGACCCTATTGTCCAGGAAACATAAGTGCACCTCAAACTGCAATGGGCACGTGAACGCCACCACAAACATGTTGAGCGGTAAAATGTAGTGTCTTCGGATGAGTCCCACTTCAACCTGTTCTACATTGATGACCGCTTACGTGCTAGACGCTACCGAGGTAATCGCAGTCTGTACTTTATTGGATAAACGCCAAGTGTGATGGTTTAGGGAGCAATTGCATACAACAAGCTATCTCTAATTCAATTTGTTGAGAGCAATCTGAACATAAACCTCTACATGAAAGAGGTTTTAGAGCCTGATGTACTGCTTTTGTTACAGGCAACCCCACATACCGCATTTCTCACATGTGGCAGCGAATGTGCAAACCTTCTTGAAGAATGTCAGGTACTACTGGTTCCCTGGCCTGCACGTTTGCCTGACCTGTCACATATCGAACTTGTCTGCGATATGGTTAGTCGACAACTTGTTTGTCACCGTCCTTTTAGCAATCACTATTGAGCGTTTGTGGACTCTCATTAATCACGTGGAGGGAGATTCTCCAGGAAAATATCCAGGCCTTCTTTGATGTCATGCCACGGTGTTGATGGGATCTAATGCAGCACATTGGGGCATCACACCATACTGAATTCCCAAGGTCAGAGATGTAAAAGTTCTGTAATCCTTATCATTTGTGTATTCTCATGTACCTAATCTGTGGTATAAAGTTCATTTCAATCACACGTAACTTTCTCAGTGTTGCAATTTTCACTAACGTTCGTGAAGAAAGTAGTCTATGCAGCTGACAACAAAAACCAGGTTTAGCGTAGAAAGAGGAGCATTTATTTCAATGAATGGAAAATTTGTCTGATAATCTGTGTTATTGTGTTGTGTGTACTTATAATCGAGGACTCGCCTTGAATTGAAGTTGAGAACCATATCTAGGATTGCTGAATATGGGATTCAAACCCCTCTCTCTTAGCAGTTGTCCACACCGTTCCAAACCTGATACCAGGATATAAATCCTCCATGGAAGAGTCTCGATTCGACAAAAGACAAGGTCAGTTTATGGCGGAATATGAGAGACACCCTAGGACATTGATTCCGTAGTACCGTTAGGGATGGAATAATAATAACATCGTATGGCCTCGGGTGCCTGGTGAAAGCTCTGTTAATTGACACCCAGAGGGTAGCTTGCATGTCGAATTTCGTGGTTCCTTTGAAAGCTATGGAAGTCAAGGAGGTTAGATATCTAAACTCCTTGACACTACAGCGCTTTCAAGTAGAGAATGGAGGAACTTTGTGTTGGCGGAAAATCCCGAGATTAATTTTGCCATTGAACACGGCCTACTGAATTCAAATGGGTTCTTTAACATGCCAACAACGTATGACATGAGTATCGTGATTTTTGTCGCCTTCAAAAATCACTTACCATGGCCAGGGGCGAAACTGCAATCTTGGGGTTGGTAGTCCGACACTATAACCACTCACCCACCGTGGAAGAGAAGAGTTGACGAAGAGATGACCAGAAGAAAAATTAAAGTGATTCGCGGACAAGAAACGGGAAGCAATGTCGGGGTTGTTAACCCACGTTCCTCCGTGAGGAATTTGAATACTGCATCACTGGTGCTACTAGTACTCTCACTAAAAAAACACAGGATTTACTGTACGTACAGTAGATCTCCAAGAAATGAGTTAGCTGGTGTGGAACTTGCTCGGCATAGCAGCGTTGCCCAGTTCACGAGCCGTGCGGACACGCAGCACACATATTGAAACTCAATCAGTTGCGTTCATAAGGTTTGTCGATGTCTACGGAGTAAAACAAATAATTTAGTCAATAAGACCACTCTATTCAGAGGGTGACTGTCTAAGGAATACATTTTTATGTCCAGCACTTCCCAAGTTATCGATGCATCTTTTAAGTCTTCTTTTAACATTGCCTTATCTTATAAAAACAGCCACCCCATTTTTTTCTAGTTTATGTTTAACCTGGGTTACACTTACAGCTGTAAGCAGACCACTTGCGTCATATATGATAAACAAACCCTACTTTTATCGACTTAAAAGCGCCATAACTTTTCTGTTGGACTTGCGAGTATTCAATAAAAGCGGCTGAAAAGTAGACATGTATTCCTTACAGTAGTAAGGATGAACCAGAACCTGTCATAATATACCGGGTGATTCAGCAGCCACGTCCAATATAGTTTGCTGCAACCCAACTAGCGCGTGTTGGCAGGAAGGTCGATAATTCCCTGCTTGCATCCCGTATGGTACTAATGCACTGCAAGCATATCCTGCAAACGATACTGAACCCTATTAATTTTCCCTCTGTGACTGAAGGAAGGATGCCTTCAGTTTTACGTGACCGTTAATCATGCGATCATGAGCCATGGGACCTCATTTTTTCGTGGAATCCGAACCACAGGACATGGCATTTCACTTCGAAAATCTCACATGCATTGACCGGGAATCGAGCCCAATCCATCTTGGTGAGAGGCCCAATAGCTTGACCACTGCGCCCTAGGTGTGACTGCAGACTAATAAGAAGGAAAAAATAATTGTGTTCAGTATCGTTTGCGGGATATGCTTGCAGTGCATTAGTACCATACGCGATGCAGGCAGAGAAATATCGACCTTGCTGCCAACACGCGTTAGTTGGGTTGCAGCAAACGATATTGGAAGGGGCTACTGAATCAACCGGTTTATTGGGCATGGTTCGCTGCTTTCTGAACAGAGCAAGGGAGTAGCCTGTGACTTATTACCCAGACTCAGCGAAGCCATCTATCAGAGAGTTCATGAATTTTCCGTTATTTTACAATAACGATTTCGGTGAAACGAAAGCTGAGCATATACTGTGCATTGATCAGTGTAAAAGACCAAGTGCGTTGAATAATTATTATCTTATACCAGCAGTATTGTCCGGCTTCGCCCGGTGGATTTGTTTTATGGATGATAATGAATACTACTACAGAACTGGGACATGATACTTAAACAGAAAAAAATAAAAAATAAAAATGTGTTTGTGGCGGTGGTAGTGCGGGTGATCAGTAGTACAGTATAAAGGACGTTACATCCAGGTATTTTTCCCGTAATGATACCGTAATGATAATGAATAGACAAACTGATATTTACAAACTACAGTGCTGACACATGTAATTTAAAAACGAATTGAAAAATATGATTAGAAAGAGGAGGAAGTGAAATAAGAGACACTGCCTAGGGCCTATATCTCATTGGCTGTTTAGAAAAGTAGAGACCAACAGTGTCGTCTTATGTCGCATAGCGCCGTAGTAAAATAATCAGAGCACTTTGGAAAATTTCGGCCGTCCCGAGCTCCTGAGGTAGCAATAGTGTTATTTATCGCCATTTAGCACTTACAGATAAGGATCGGAATAAATGAAAGTAAATTTGAAAGCACCAACGCTTGTTGCAGCTGATAACCTCAATGTACTGCACAAACACCATCGCACTTATACGGAGGCATAATATTTTCATTATAAGTGTTTTAAGAGGCCTAAGAAACCTTTTTGCAATTATTACTCCCCGCGACTGCAATTTATAAGCAGCGCAAGATGGAACACTTTTCGCAATTCTGCACCAGAACACGGGTAGAGGCGGAGTGATTCAGCCCGCATTGCCAGACAACAATAGACTACTACCAAATAGCTTATAAAGATAATAGCGGAAACTCGGCCGTAAAAGCATGCGCTCGTTTGGGGACAGCGATCACAGTGCCATCTCTTGGTGCGAGTTGACAGCATTACTCTTCTTGCCACCCACAGCTAGCATTTTTGAGTGCGCACCGACCGAAATTGCATTGTGAAGTTAACATATGTCTCGGCTTGATACTTAGGCAGCAAATACTTTAAAGATTAGTGTTAAAAGAAACAAAAGATACTTGGTTCTGTACAATATTTATATAGAATTCTAAAAAATACTGTACTGCTTCTGCATATGGTTTGCTTTGCCATAGGCAGTAGAACTGAAGGCACTGCACCAGGCCAAATACTGAAAATTACAAGGAAATATTAGCATATTGGTTTTAATCCATCCTTTTTGACATACTGGTATTTAAAAACGAGTTGAACACGCTTAATTACATTAAAAAACAGTTACTATCTTATATATTTCCTAATAAAGTCAGTAAAATTAAAATTTGTGTTTCTGAACTTGGTAGATTACACCAACCTCCTTAGCTTTAATAGTGCAATACGTACACTTTAGAGGCAGATGACCTCACTGTTCCGCCCCTTATAACAACAATAAATAACTACGTACACTTTCAATCGGAAATATTGAAGCATGTTGTTAAATGTTAGGCCTACTGTACCGTAGAGTCACCACGTTTTATAAAGGCAGTTACTTAAATATTAACATTAGGCTTACTATCAACAACCTACAAAAATCTTACCCTTGACTTAACAAGTTTTTGTTCCTGAAATCTTTCTCCACAAAGTGGTCTGAGCATACAACATGAGTTCTGTTTAAATATTCTGGGCCATTCCTTTTCAATACGTCATCTAAGTCAGCTCTTCGGCTTCGAATAACCCACAGCGTGCATCTATAAATACATAAAGACCAGGCTAAAATATGCTAAATTACATTGTAAAAGCATTCTGTATTAAAAGAAAACCGAACTATCAGTGTAATGGTAGGCTACTTGTTTACAATAATTTCTTGGGAACCTGAAGAAAGATTTTGGGTCACTTTGTTGTTTATACTTATTACAGGCATATATGGCACAAATACTCCCCGTACCAACCATTACAATTGGATAATTAGATCATCCACAGGTCAATAATTTCTTATAATTGTTTGGTTGGATCTCACGGTTGTAAATCAGCTGGTCTTACGTTGCCAACTCGGACCGCTAGGCGGTGCTGGGTAGCGCTGTCTCCTGTTTTGGTGAGGAGTTTCCGCTATTATCTTTATAAGCTATTTGCTACTACTACAGACATGAATGGTTCTAGGGCCTTAAAACGTGATTTTCAAGTGCCTCTTGTCTGTTATTCTAAATGTAGGGAATGGAGAGGGTTGTCCAAAATATCAAGTGGACAGTGTTGCCAGCAGGGTTTCAAAGTGTAAGTATGTAAAATTTGGTGCAATTAGGTGAAACGGTGTAGATTTGTGCTAAAGGGCCTAAATGCAGGGAATGGAGTGGTCAGTCCGAAATTTCATGTAGACAGTGTTACTCGTCAGGTTCCAAACGGTAAGTACATTAAGTTTGGTTCAGAACGGTGAAACTGTGTAGATTTGTGCCAAAGGGCCTAAATTTCATGTAGACAGGTTACTCGTCGAGTTCCAAAGGGTAAGTATACAAATTTTGGTTCAGATCGGTGAAACAGTGTAGATTTGTGCCCAAGGGCCTAAATGCAGGAAATGGAGTGGTCAGTCCGAAATGTCATGTAGACAGTGTTACTCGTCGGGTTCCAAAGGGTAAGATACAAATTTTCGTTCAGATCAGTGAAATGGCGTAGATTTGTATAAATAACAGACAAACATTGAGCCTTATAGCTTTATATACGAATATATAGAGAAGAAGATATGGCCTTTCGAGTGGTGAAGTTAAGGCTGTTGGCCCTCTCTTAGGTGAAACAATGAAACACGATGAAAGAAATTTGTTTAAGATCTTTGACAAAAGATATGACAGTGTAATGGGAATAGGCTACCTCTTATAAAAGGTGGTTTTATGAAATTTAATTTATTTTATAGAATGTATGAGCATCATGCTATCTTTGATAAAAGATAAAATCAAAAATGGCGGATCATAACAGCTGGAATATTACCACAAAGATACTCATATCAGAGTGTGAAATGCATGAAATGTTACAGAATATGTTGCATAATGAATTATGTACATTGTAAAATATAAATAACAGACAGTGTAGATAAAAATAGCTGAGGCTGTGTGTGTGTTGCACACAAAGGACACATTTCAGGATATAAAGAGAAATTAAATAGTTAAATAGGCTGAAATAAGCTGCGAATAGAAGTGTATTTTATGTTATAATATTTGTACGAAGCGAGTGTAAATAAGCCCTTTATCTTGACCGGTACGTAATACATGTAACCACCACAACAAACAAGTGTCTAGTTGGCTGAATGAGTAGAGCGCTCCACTCCGGTACGGAAGGACCGGGTATTGAATCCCACTAAATGCGTACTTGATTGCTTCTTTTTTTCCCCTTTTTTCAAATTTCTTTGCTCGGGCAGTGGTTGTATCGAACGCCACCATCATTAATTTCATCATAATTAATTGTTCAAGTCCTCGTACTGCAGCTCGTTCACCAAGATTTTACTCGTATAAATATATTTCTCGTCTCGTGGGCGACCCATGGTCTAACCCATAGACGTTTTAGTTTATCTTTTCATTTCTTGTATATACCGGTATTGCCATGGAAAAACTCAACTACCGCAATACAGTAAAGTGAACAAGGAACTGTCCGTCATCCATTTTTCTGAACTATGATAAAATATTTGATGTAGTGTAATGGTGGATTATTGCTTTGTATAACTTTTATTAAAGTTCAGTTTTATAAAATGTCTTTGACAAATTTCTTTGATCGAGTAATACCGGCCTTACACTTAACCACCTGAATCGCTTGCCAGTGCAGTCGGTGGAATCTAATCTCACGACTGGCCTTATTTCAAAATGCCTACAGAGGTTTAGCATTAGCATAAAGGAATTTTTCATTACTGAAGGCCACTTCCTTCACAATTCTGGCCCCAACTGCAAAGGAACCCAGCAGTACAGACATCTCGTTAACATCCGTTACCAGACATACGCCATGCCATTGTCCGTTGATGAATGAATTGAATTGTTAATGGTAACCATTAATGTTATCTTATTAAAAATAAATGTTGAAATCAAGAAAATCGTGTTTTATTCATAACAATGATTTCATGACTAACTGCCCTATGCTATAACATGTAAAGGGACTTCTTGGCCACCCTGTATAGTTCTTGTTATTATCAATTCATTTAAGGGGCTTGGGTGTGTGTTGGATTTGTGTGAAGACCTTTGTTTCTATGATGACTGTGGTAGTGTGTGTAATGGTATGGGAATGGGAATAGGCTAGGTAACCCGGAACTTGAAATAAGGTGGTAACCAGGCATTTGCTGAGGAGTTTGGTAAATAACAGGAGAAAACCGCGGAGTAGCCTATATAGTACAATACGGCGCGGCACCATGAACACGAGTTACGTTTCAACCATGGACATAATATGAATGCCGTATCAGCTCAACATTAGAGACTAGCGTATGTGCACGACTGAACGCGGTAACATGTTGAGACTTGAGAGGTGCTGTCGCACGGCTATATACATTACTAGCTTACATTACCCATCGTTGACGGGTACACACAGTAAAGGAAGTGTCAACTTCTAGGTAATAACTTATCCCCGTGGCCGAAGAAATGAAACAGTCCTATTGACAGAAAAATAGAGTAAAGCCTTGCCCTCTAAATCGCTAATAGTGGAGTTAATATTACACTAACTTGATAACGTGGAATCTACAGCAAGAAATTAACGTTAGCACATCCTTCATCGAGAAGAGAGAAATCGGACTTAGGGCGACTGTAATAAACATAAAGTAGCTGTAAAGAGAATCTGTTGATCTTTACTTCTTGTCGTAGACAGTTTATGTAACACGCGTATTAACCAATTGCGCAATTGCCTTACTGGCAAAATTTGAGGCTTCCTCTTAGTTCCCAAGATTCACTGCACCAAAGTAAATAATGCCGAAGAACGTATATCACCGTACGGTCCGTGTGAACATAATGATAGATGATACCTTGCGACTCCTAATTAAATGCATGTCAGCATAATTTGCTACTCGTCTTATCACAGAAGCAATGATTGATTTGCAACAGTCTCGAGAGCATTCCACGAAGAAATCAAACAGGTATATTTGGTCCTTATACACCTCATCTATATATATAAAAATCAATGTTACGGGATAGTTTGTCTTTGTCTGTCTGTCCCCTATGCGTTCATATACCATCCATCAGATTGCGATGAAATTTGGATGAGTTGTTGTGTGCACTCCAGGGAAGGTTTCTGGCTACAAATTATTTATGTAACACAAAAGGGCGAGGGACTTAACAGGAACCCATGAATCCCACAGTAGCCCAATTGCACAATCTTGGTACTTATCAAGGCCTGTTTGCCATCCCTTGATGAATGCAGTACATTTGCATTTGTCTGTTGGCACAGGCTAGAGTAAAAGGTGGCTTTTCACCGATGTCTCAGTCTCACTCATGGCTGTGATTATATGGAAGCTACTGAGGTATGGGTGGTGCTTAGTAATGACATTCAGGGCACAGTCAGTGCCTGTGAATGTTGTGAAAGGTTCTACTCATAGGGTTAGTACTACTGTTCTGACTCAGTGAGGAAAGCAATGGCAAACTACCTCACTCCTCTCTTTGCCTAGTACGCCTCAATATAGCGCTGCCTTGGGTTTTTGTGGGTATCTACTCACATAACCTAACGGCGGTACTGTTTGAGGATCCAACCAGCCTTCGAGCTGACTACCTAACAGACAGTACTTATCACACCGCAATGCCAGGAGTGAGAATAGCTTGCCGATTCATAGCGAGGTGACATGAGAAGACTGTACGCAGCCCGCCGTGTTATCTGGTATCGCTGTCTATTCCAATTCAGTTCACGCCACGGTTTTTTGCCGGGGTTCATTATTATTATTATTATTATTAATAATATCTTCCTTTCTGTCTTTGATTGGCATTGCAACGCATGCCGGGAATAGCTAGTTCTGAATAAAAACAAAGTTTGAGCCGAATATACAAAACGTTCAGACAAATCTCACTTTATTTATACTGTACAGATATCGACCGTTACTAAGGTCTAGAATCAGGGCCATCAAATCGGGTGTCTAGTGGGGGGGGGGGGGGGGGGGGAGAGATGAGGAAAACCTCGTGAATAATCACATCTTGTGCATCCACTCAGCATCAGTATTCGAACATCCGATCTCTGAACGGTCGAGTGGTTCATTCCTCACGTGGAATGTGGCTAAATGAACTAGGCTATTGAGTTAGGTAGGTAAAGTACAAGTTAAACAGAGGCTACAGTCGATTGCTCTGTGTAATTGACTTTTCACTTTATTTCTCGCAACCTACAAGTCTGTTTCTCACTGATTACACATTACAGGATTATAGCATTTAGGAACAGTTTCCGACCTCTTATATTGCACTATTTACCAAGATCTTTTCTAGATCACTGTCATCACATTTCCATGGGATCCCATACATTTCAAAATGAGTACTAACTAACATTCAAATACTGTAGGCCTAGTAAGTATGGTACCAAAGGTGTGAGTTCAGATCTTGACAAAGTCAGCTGACATTTACCGGAGTTTAAATGAGAAGCCACAGTGTGGCAATACACAGCACTCTGTGGTTTACGAAGCATAGGACACAATGCATTACTACAACTTATTTGTACAGCAAGAGACAGTCCGGCACCATGTTACCAACCAGCAACAAGTCACTATACGCATCTAGCGATTACTACCAATATTTTGGCGACAAGAAGTTATGAAATGATTTTTTTTAAATAAATATTTGGCTCTTTATAAGTCTCTTCAGCGACAGAAATATAGAGGAATCTAGAGACGTTCAAGCGTATAAGAGGGTGACACCAATCGGGGTCACAAACTCCTGTCGAGCACAGGGCACACTGTTGTTAGCTCACAAAATAGACTTTAAAAAAAAGAGCTTGCAGATCTTGCCATCTGCGGGAAGTTAGTCAAGAAATGGGTACTAATCCTTTGTTACATTTCAAAATCGCTGAGCAATAATACGTTTCGTTTAGGGACCGGTTTGTTGCCGATTGATTTAGGGGCTTAGCGACATCGTTGTTATGTAGTCCCGTCTACTTGGTGTGTGTATGGAATGTGTTTGATATCCTGTGTCATTGTGAAGGCTTTACTAGTTTGTATATTTATAATTGGGCAAGGATTTGGGTATGAGACGTCCCTAGCCTTAATTTAGGAAACATCACGGCATTCTACTAGAGGAGTAGTGGGAAAATCACACTGAAAATCACTTCCAGGTCGGCTGAGGTAGGAATTGAACCAACTCTTCTCAGTCCAGCCTCATGAGGTGGAGTAAACCCTCTTCCAGCCCTCAGACCAGAATTAAATTTCATGGCAGAGTCGGGAATCAAACCGGGAACTTCACGGTGACAGCCAATAATTCTAGTCATTACGCCACGAGGAGGACAGAGATGTCAGTGTTGATATCACACTCTCAGCCTTCAAATATTCCCAGCTCTTTTCATGAACATTCCTCACCTAATATGTTATAGCGTAATGTGAATTGTGTAAGGCACAGGTGAAGCGCCAACAGTCAGAAGCTAGGCATGCCGAACGTGAAACTGTATGCAAGGTTACATGCCAGCATGCCAACCGAACGTCATCACATTTAGTGTCGACCTAAGATATGGGAACGATTAATGAGTACTGACAGATCCGATTTCACATTGTAGACTAACACAAGGTCCTTTGTGTGATTACATCATTTAGGCACGTAGAAAGAGTGCTGAGCATAGCAGCTCACTATCGAAATTACTGATAGATTGGTTGTACATTGAGATCACATGCATCAATTTAAGAGCCTTATGAACAACTGACTACTCGAATTCCCTTACAAAGCTCGGTATAATGTCAACTTCCTACAAGTATTTTAGCAGGGAATATTTAATAGCTCAAATCATTCATCTCGCACAGCCCTATCTCCTCTATGCACTGCACCTTTAGCCATAGAATGTGATATAATAGTTACTTTACATTTGGCAATATATAAGCCGTGTAGGGCATAATTCGAATAAAAAGATCCAGTACTGCTCGGGTCCAAGCTCTAGGAACTTGCGGGGTGAGGGGAAGGAGCAGGGAAGGGTCGGGCGAGAAGAGAAGGATCTGTCATCAGCCCACCGTGATATATGGTATTCCTTTATATTCCAATACTGCTAACATTGGGCCGTTGCTTAAACCACTGTGGTGTTAGGAATGAGTGAGTGAGTCACCGTATTTGGTTCTGTACTGTGCATGGACCGAGAAACCTCATCACTCGTCAAAATCACTACTCATAGTCCGCGATTAACATTCCTCTCAGGTTCACACAGCTTAGACCCGAGCAGTACCTGCAACAAGAGTTCTCATAGGTATCAAATTCCCCTCGAGTTCGAATATTCCGCCAGGACAAAAGCAGGAGATCTCATAATAATGTTATTGATTTTACGCCTCTTTTAACTACTACGGCTTTTAAAGACGCCGGGGTGCCGGAATTTTGCCCGTAGTGGATCTTTTACGTGCCAGTAAATCAACTGACACGGCTTCCTTACATCAACGCACCCTCAAATGTCAACTGGCTGCGCCAGGATTCGATCTTGCAACCTAGGCCACAGCAGTCGAGATACGTTACCGCTGAGTCACGCGGCCAGTCAAAAGAGAACACAGCTGTTATGGATGTGCGTATATTGCGTCTGACCTTCGCAATATCAGCTGAAAGATGGCAGGTGACCAAGATGTTTCACCTCTTAAAAGAACAACTATCAATTAAAAGATAGCTGCGTCACGCACGGAAACGTGGTCAAATATGGAACACGATCAAGTCTGACAAGTAGCGTTCATGACAGGTGACTGGGCGTGCCTTACAGGTACGGTCGGTATGGCCTCTTACACCAAATTAATACATCCTTAATAATAGAGCCTAATTATATCCTCACCAGAAGAAGGATCTTGTTCTTGTTGTTTATTTTAGGGGCTTTGCACAATCATGCTCATGTGGCCCCGTGAACTTGGGTGATGGCTGTACCTGTGTGCATGTGTAAATTGGGGATATGAACAGGAGAGAGGTGGCCGTAGCCTTAAGGTAGTAGCCATCCCGGCAATTGGTTGGAGTAGAAGTGGGAAACTACGGAAATCCACTTCCAGAATGACAGGTGGGATTCGATCCCTCCTCTTCTCAATTTTGCCACACAAGGCTTCGTGTACCCCGTCCCAGCACTCAGACCAGAATTGAGTTTCTTGGCAGAGCCGGGAATCGAACCTGAACCTCCAGGATGACAGATAAGAACGCTAGCCGCTACACCACGACGTGGACTAGAATGATCTACAATCACCGGCGAAGTAAAATAATGTACGCTACTTAAAATGTTCTTGTAATTTCAAATATGAAAAATGTAATTTATATGAAATTTTCATTGATGGAAAGTTTGGGTAATTGTTTTATTCAATGCATTAGGTGAAGACAATTCCTGATTCCTTACTTTCTTCATTTTACCTCAAAATTTCAGTTATTGCGAAGGAGGGTGTTTCTGGCCCGAACAAGTGCATAAACATTCATAATGATCATGCGACCCCGTGAACTTGGGTGATGGCTGCACTAGTGTGTGTGTGTGTATTTGAAAATTCATGGTTTTAGTTCCTTCCATTAAGAGAAGATTAACAACTTATTGGAAAGGAATGTCGAGATTAGTCTTCATTTCATTACTAAAGTTCAGTTGAAATAATGCCCTGAGTCCCTAAGATATTGTCAGATTGATAACTGATTGAATCTCCGCTACGGTGCTGCAGCCATAGGCGCAGCATATACCACTGTGCAAAGAGCCTGTGAAACGGTTTCGAGAAACTCATGGTTACTCTAGAAAACCCCGATCTCGCACAAAAAGGAAGACTTCAGCCCGAGATGACAGATTCTCATCAGCCAAGCGCCCAGTGACGGTTGAGGCCCGGGAATCAACTGCAGCAGTTGTGGGGTGTAAATGTAAGCCAGGAGAACAGTTCGAAGACACCTCAGAGAATATTAGTCTCAATCGAGACAACCTTCTACAGGACCAGATCTGACCAGAGAGCACGGAGTCAGCACGCCCAGTGGACCCTGCAACAATGGAGCAGTGTCTCCCAGGTTCTCCCTAATATATCCAGCTGTTAGTAGGAATGGAGTCTTGAGGCGCTCTGAAGAGCGATAAGCAGAGTGCACAGCATCCATATAAAGATTCCTTTCGGCGGCAGCTCCATGATATCCATGGTGGCTCGGACGAACTGATTTTCATCCAAAATCTTTATTTACTTATTACTATTATTCATATATTATATACATTGTAACCGCCCAGTCTTTGGGCAAATTCGTGTTGACCGACTGAAGAGCAACAACTGACAGTTTCGTTTAGCCAACACTCAAAAACTAGCTTCAAAACTTTACATTGGAATAATCTTCAGCGTGCTTGTTCACAAAAGATATGAAACTCATAACAGAATACGATTATTTCATCATTCCCATACCCTCTACTTTGCGCCGTTGGGAGAATGGACCACTTGTTCCTACTCACTTCCTGCATTATACAGTATTGCAGAGCCGTGTTTCATAAAACTGCCTGGCAATATTAGCTAATAATATTAGTATTCTCAATTTTTATCGGTTTCTAAATTCTGTTCCATAAAGATTCATGATGCCTGATAACATTTCTGCACACGCATTATTACTGTAGTTTAACTGTCAGCTGATCGAAATGGAGGTTAAAAGCAGTGTTGCGTACGATCATTCTGTTGTTTTCAAGCCAATTATTTAATAACAAATTGACCCATGCGAGATGTCTCGCATGTGTATGAACCACCGGGCTTTAATGATTTACAGGCTCGGCTCGACTCGACAAGTTCTGGCAGGTTCTAACTTTTTTGTTTATTTGTTTAAACGCACTTTTTAAACAAATTGTCGATAGTTATGAAATCACGAGTGCAAATCGTCACTGCTGTGGGTATTTCTCTTTATTTTGAATGCTCATTTGTTACGATCAGTAACTTATGAGCGCCCCATGTGTATATACCACCCGCTCGGCTTTACTGTTATGAAGGTTCAACGCGACACAGTTTGGTAAGGGCCATCGTCATTTGTTTAACTACACTTTATAAACGAATAAATATATTTCCGTCGACTTTTCAAGACATGCAATATTTTTCCTGTACTATTGAGACAATTTCGATGGTTTGTGGTGCAAACTGCACCTTCTAACTCCCTCTGGTCTAAGAGCTTGAGTTTTGTGAAAAATACATCTTAGCGTCTTATATCTACTGTCGACCAAAGTATTATGTGCACTCGAGTTTGAAGGTTGTTTGTGAAGTAACCAATAGACCAACATAAAATCCAATAACATCACCATTTTTGTCGTTCTATTTTACGTTAAGTCATGTAGGTTTGGAATTTTTAATTTATATTTTAATATTTTTTATCGCAGTTGGAACACAAAACGTGCACGTTTTTAAGCTTGTTTCAACCATGCGTCACATTTACGAATTATTATCTCAAAAACCCTTCATCAGATCGAATCCAAATTTTAACACAATATACATTAGAATGTTGTATAACTGGTTTATTAATTTCAAAATTGTGTGTGTCCAAGAAACAAAGTTTTTATTTTTTTAAGGTAACTTTTTCTCGGCTCGGGGTGGTTGGAAAATGTAGTTCTTGGTTGCGTTGTAATCGTTATATATCAAAACGTTATGCTGTATGACTGTGAAATACGTATATCAATTCACTTATTTTATATCGGTTTGCATTTGTACGAGTAAATAACACATGGTTCACCTGCTAGCCACTCCGGAAAAAACTGCACAGCGTTGCCGAAATGGTGCCCACACGCATCATGGCGCGTCTCACTCGGAAGTGATGGGCTCCATATCAGCAACGCTGTACAGCAATTCCCGGAGCGGCTAGTAGGTGAACCATGTGTTATTTACTCGTACAAATACAAGCCGATATAAAATAAGTGAATTAATTATGTATTTCACAGTCATACAGCATAACGTTTTGATGTGTAACGATTACAACGCAACCAAGAACTACATTTTCCAAGCACCCCGAGCCGAGAAAAAGTTACCTTACAACAATGATAACTTTGTTTCCTGGACACACAAAATTGTGAAATTAATAAACCAGTTATACAACATTCCAATGTATATTGTGTTAAAATTTGGATTCGATCTGATGACGGGCTTTTGAGATAATAATTCTTAAATGTGACGCACGGTTGAAACATGCTTAAAAACTTGCACTTTTTGTGTTCCAACTGCGATAAAAAATATTAAAATATAAATTAAAAATTCCAAACCTACATGAACTAACGTAAAATAGGACGAAAATGTTGATGGTATTGGATTTTATGTAGGTCTATTGGTTACTTAACAAACAACCTTCAAACTCGAGTACACATAATACTTTGGTCGACAGTAGTCAATACGATGATTATTATTATTATTATTATTATTATTATTATTATTATTATTATAGGTCTTGATACACTGGTTACACCAGGTAGTTTTCAGTTGCTTTGGAATTTGACTGTGGAAGATGAGCAAGAAGACAGAAACGAATACAAAGAAACTTACGGAAAAAAAAGCTGGAATAGAAAGACGAATTGTTTGAATCCTTTTTTATCAAATATTACAAAAGAGACAAAATCATGATTTGACGGAACTGAAAGATTATGCGGTATCTGACCTACATTTCTCTTTAAACCACACTCATATGTTACTTCCATATACTTTTAGATTAGTCTTCCTCTAATAAACTAGGTCGACGGACACACACTTTATTATCACTGCATCCCTATCAGGGGGCAGATGGCCTCTGCTGCTCCACCCTTTATAACAACAGTCTTCATTCATCACGATTAGAATCCGATTCATCCATTTCTCGGATTACCGTATCATAATATTGGACATGGCAAAATGAAAATCCCGTTCCCGTTGTCCTCAACAATAATACTGATTATTAGACTAAATACACTCTTGGAAATAATACTTAATAATTATCGCGTTGGAAGCCATTTTCCAATTGTTGCCTTAGTAAACTAATTTGAAATGCTTTTCAGTCGCTCAACACGAGTGTACCAAATTGTAACGGGTGTTATTCCCTATTCCTAGAAAACATTACATGGGATTATATATTTACCACATGAATTTATCTCCTCGTGTAATTCTTTCCAGTTATAGGGAATAACACTAAAATTGGTACTATCATGTTGACCGATTCAAAAGCATTTCACATTTCTAATAATATGAGACTATATAAATACCTTTCTTTGTTCATGAAAAAGTTTGCCGACATTATTAGAAACTTGCAGTAATATTCTGGAGTCGTGAACTAATAACTAATAGTAGCTAACAATGTCAGTGTAAGAGCTTTATGAAAGAGCCGAGAGCCCACCAGCTTTATCTTCAGTTTCAAGGTCATACACCCGGGAATCGATCCCGGAACAGCGGCGATAGCCACTACACCACGAAGTGGACAGTAGTTATAATGTCCTGTAAGGACAATTGAGAAGAGTTTGATTCAAATTTCGTTTTAATCATTTCAGATGTACTTTTCCCCGACCTCTACTGAAGCAAGTGGTGAGACGGTACTATCCTTAAAGGCACGCCTGGACGCATGCCTGCCAATCCTCGCACACAGGTACGTAGGACCCACATTGGTTTAATGTAGTAACGACTCTAGATCAAGTAAGGACTGACATGACTGTGTACAGTGTCCTAAACTGAGAATTATTAGAATATTTTGCATTGAGTCGAATTAGGAAATACAGAAGAATACTCTTTTCAGTTGTCCTAACGAGGTTAGGTGTACCCCAGTAGTCTCCGGAAAGGAAATCGCCGAGGATGCCTCGTAATGGATCCAGAACGCCAGAGAAGGAGTTTTAACTGGGAGACTACCAAGGTTGCCCAAATCTTAAATTATACAGTGGTTTTATAGTTAAAATATGAACACACACTATTTATTTTAACTCCAAAAAGATCTAGGTTTTTGCTGAGTATTGCGAGGTTTCGCCATGGTATACCAAACTCGGCCCATCGGCCTCCACTAGAATCATCTGCCTCCACTAGGATAACTATCATTTATATATCACTTTATTTTAATTTTTACATTTTATCCTAATGATTCATCTCATACACTTTAACGTATCACAGCATGTCTGCGCTAATCCTACACATCTAAGCGTTGCTTTAGGTTTCAATTGTGATACGAACAGAATACAAGCACACTCATAAGTAGTCACCATAATAAATTTATCAGGTCACTGCTTCATAATACTATCTTCAGAACCATCAGAATGATGCATAAACAACTGTTAATTCTGTACTAATGTTAAATCCACAGCGTATCTATGGTCGTTAAATCATGCACCACGGCCGCGAGGGTAACTGCAGGAAGTACGGAGATTGCAGGTTCAAATCCTGGCGCTGACAGTTATTATCCTGAGTATGTTTTCCCCGGATTCTTCCACACTCCCTCCAGACGAATGTCTGTACTATATTTCAAGCCCCGGGACGCCTACCCCATCCCTGTCCCTACGACACTACGACAGTCAACTACACTGGGCTGATAACCAAGATGTCCCAAATGAAGACTACTAACGTTAATGCTTCTGTCGACTATTCATACAGGAAATATTTCACCACCCTGGGCAATGCGAGTCCAGTTCAAGAAGTCGTTGTTCATTGAATGGAGTAGTGACTTGATACTTCTAGAGCAGTGGTTCTTAACCGGTGGTCCACGAGTGCCTCGGGAGTGGTCCACGGGAGAAAAGGGTCCACCAGCAAGTATAAAAAAGTGGCCAATAATTGGGGATTTCGAAAACTATGTGCGTTGAACGAGAATCGCCCGAATGCATTCGGGGCGATGACTATCAGATTTTGAATTGAAATATCTTTAAAAATAAGTGTTATTGAGGAAATGTTACAACTGATTAGGTGTATTGGCGGGGACGGATGGGGTGGTCCGTGCATGATTCAATTTCAGGCTAAGTGGTCCGCAGACTTCTACGGGTTCAGAACCACTGTTCTAGAGGATCGCAGCCAAGAGCCTCCAAATGTCATCTGCCAATACATGAACAGGGATTAGCTATTTTCCCACACCGAGTAAATGACTTCAATCTCTCCCAGTTATAAGCGTTAAACCAATCGTTACCTCATTGTAAGTTAACATAAGCGAGAAAACCTATTAACTCTGCGCAAAACCGGAGATATAGGCCTAGCATTGGTCATTAACCGATAAATGAATTGCTGTGACGTGAAAACTGAAGGCCAATTCCATTACTAATCAATAAAGGTAAGAAAAGGTCTGGAGAACTCACGAATGCCAGTTGAATAACTTCAACTTAGAACACACAGGTGGCCATTACCCTGTACTTACTGAACTTGGCGAAGTGGTCAAGCTGCCTGCCTCCTACCAAGGCGGATACCTGGAGCTTTTCGAAGTGGATGTATCACGTCCAGTGATTCGATTCCATGCAAAAAGGAGCTCCCGTGGCTTATTAGTGCATGATTATGAGCCACCTATGACTGTAGTTGCGATGGCCAACTCTCCCAGTGGTCACCAAAGAAACGGCATGCGATTGATCATAAGCCTTACGCAAGTGTTTCTGGCTCAGCAGAGAGGGGTGGGGGCGTTTTAATGAAGATTATGGGCTCAGAAGTTTCCCTCTCCAAGATTATAGTTACACAGCCACAGTAAATTTTAAATACCTTTAATTCACGGGGGGCATATATTGTTGAGAGAAAGGAAGCCTACACAACCCTCATTACTAGTTGGACGAGACTGAACGGTAGGATTATGGGTATGAAAGAACGGTGCCTGGGTTCGCATTGGCTGTCACGACTATACAAGTTCTCACGCTTGCTTGCTTGCTTCCTTCCATCCGAGGTATCACGGAATCTATATCGTTGAGCATAATTTTTTATTGAATTTGAGAAGAAGCGGCTTAGTCCTTGGAGAAAAACCCAATACACCTGCAGTGAAAATCAATCCAAGGCTGACCAACTGATATATTCGAACTCACCAGGTGATAGTGGCACTGTAGCATGCGGCTTAGTGCAGAACGGACTTGAAGTTTTATAAAGATACTAAGTAACTAACGTACAGTACGTTATCAACTCCCGAGTGTCTACACCAGGTCGTGTGGGATCGTCACAACAGTAAGCCAATTATATCTAATTAGTGTTCCTTAATTATCCAGATTCTGTTGTGCCTTGCATGACCGTTGTGGTGTGCACTAACCTGTTTCAGGAACTGGCGCTGATTCTTCCCTAAACTAGACATTATTAATTTTCATGATGCATGCATGTCCCTAAGACTGAATTAAGTTTTTTCTTTTCTTCGTTGACAGTTTACCCTCCAGGTAGGCTTTTCGCACGGATTCAGCGAGGTATCCCACCTTTACCGCATCTACGGGCCTTGTCCTGGAGCTTTACATCGGGTCGGTGGATACAACTGGGGAGGCGGGACTAGCGCCTCGCCCAGGAGGCCTCATGAGGGATGAACAAGGAAGAGGGAAGGAGGCGGCCATGGCCTGACTGTAGGTACTGAACCCGATTTTGAATTATTGGAGATAATTGGTCATAATTTCGGTCCCCATGACAAGTAAATAGCATTGAAATATGAACTCTGGATTGGTGCCTAGAACGAGTTTCTACGGTGAGACATGTCAGGTCACGTGATTCTGAGGCATTATGGGGAGGCAAGCGAGTTCACTTTGACGCGTGGAGACAATGATTGCCGCGAATTCTGGGAGATACAAATGAATAAATTATCTGATTGGATACTGCCAATTGCCCAATTAGAAGAGGTCTAATGAAAGCTTCTCATGGATGGAGGAAAATTGTCAAAAACCATTGTGTGGAGAAATTCGCTGTATGATGAATGTTTGCTATTTGCAAGTAGCCGCGTAATGTTCCCGCCGATTTCTTAAAATGGCGGTAGAATGGCTTTAGGAGAGAGAAATGATCCCAGGATCGATGTCTTATTCTGTTGCAACGCTCGGGAAGGGCAGACGTGTTGTCGGACGACTCCAGCGAGTTTCGTTTTATCGAGAACGGGGAACCTTGACCGCGAATGAAGTGCTACTGTGGGCTAAATTAATGTACGAGCGGACTCATGATCCAGCCGAGAAATATTAGCACCATATTACAGTGTCGATACGCGAGTGTATTTCGCAGTGAAGAAGTTTACACAAGTGCAAGGTATTGAAAGCGAGAACATATTACTGTACCACCGACTTTCGCCAGTATATTATGCGGACATTTGAGGCAGTTAGTACAACAATTCTGCGCCATTATAAAGATAGCGTTCGTATCCAGGCGTGTCCAATGAACATTGTGCTTCGCCTGGAAGTTATTACAAAGCCACAGGTTACGATTCAACTGTATAGCAAAGACATTAAGCAAGTGATATCTCTACAGCTACGGATAATATGAACATAGGAGCTACATTGATGAATAGCGGAATCTTGCATTCTCTGATTTACACTATGATTGATAATACGTACGGTATACGGGAAGAATGGTGAATAAAAATGAAAGAATGAACATTTATTAATACGAAAAATGACAAAAATAAAATAAAATCACCAATAAAATTTAAATAGAAATAATAAAGTATGACTCGCTTGCCATCAAATAAAATTATGCTGAATTCCCACATGACTTTCCATTGTCAGTATCACTGTACGTAAACATGCCTGATCAGCTGTTTCGGAGTTCTCAAATATAAACCATTTCGGAGTTCTCAAATATAAACCATAAGTTTAATAAATATAAACTGTTAATAATCTCCACACGCGAAATCCTCAAATTAACAATAATATTCTTTAATTTATACATCAAGGATAATACCAATGACACTTGAGTTTCAGACAGACTGTATACCAGCCAACTATACCTACGAAAGCACCTTGCACTGCATGCAACAGTGGCATAATAAGAGAGGAATACCCATTGTGTCATCAATTCAGAATTGAGAATTTCATGTAGCCTTACAATGTCTGGGAGATGGACAGGCCAAATGCTGGGACGGTACATGATTTGTTTCGCTGTTAATTCATTTCGGGGCTTTGCGACATTGCGGCCATTTAGCCCCGTGTACCTGGGTGTGTGTAGAATTTGTCATTTGTAGCTCTTCAGTCGATCAACACGAATATGCCCTATGAATGGGCGGGTACGGAATATAAATATGTATATACACTCCTGGAAAAAATTACATATATTAGGTAATTATCACTATTGAATGGGGCAATTGTATGATAACCTGTGCTATTGTAGTAGTAGTAGTAGTAGTAGTAGTAGTAGTAGTATGTATTTGTAATGCAGATGAGTATTGGTAAGGAGGAGGCCGTGACTTTATGTTACGAACCATCGCGGCATTTGCCTGGAGTAGAAATGGGAAACCATGGAAAAGCACTTCCAGAATGGCTGAGATGGGAATTGAGCTCACCTCTTCTCAGTTTTGCCTCACGAGGAGAGTGGACCCCGTTCCAGCCCTCAGACCAGAATAAAATTTCTTGGCAGAGCCGGTAATCTAACCTGGGTCTCCACGGTGCCAGCCACTATGCAACGAGGCGGACGGACGGTATCTTATGTATGGTGTAAAAGGTAGAGGAAGATAAACTCTGGCTGTCCGCTGTCAGATTGGTACTCGAACCTCTTATCTTTGAACTGTACCTGGGGAGCGCGGTTGGTCCATGATAGATAGTTTGACGAACTGCAGCTTCCCTTCTGTAGCACGTTGCTAGTGAAAAGAATGGTCGAAAGACCAACATAGCCATTTTTTCATACATTCTGCTGGGCTAACACACAGCACTCCCTTGTCAATTAAACTGTTCATGTGATGGACTAAATAGCTTTTCATATATGAGCTACACTATGATAAAATGAAAGGTAATAATTTAAAAATATCAGAGTACTTTGTTCGCCATACTGTATATTTTATTAACTTTCCCAGTGGCATGTCCAATGGAGCATTACGAAAAGAAGTTCACTTTTAGAAATCATACAAACGGAAAAAGGAAGATTGTAGTAAATCATACAAACGGAAAAGGTAAGATTGTAGTTTTACGTGACCGTTAATCTCGAGATCATGAGCCACGGGACCTCCTTTTTACGTGGAATCCGAACCACAGGACATGGCATTTCACTTCGAAAATCGAACCCGGTCCGCCGTGGTGAGAGGCCAACAGCTTGACCACTGTGCCACTACGCCCGCCTCCCCCCCCCCCTACATAAACCATAGCTACGCTAGAAAATTCGGCAAAATGACCTTGATGTTTTGTCCCTTTAAACAAAATTCATCATCATGCACAATAATATTTAACTCTTATAATTATTTTATTACCATTCCTGCAATGATCCTCTATACATTCCTCTATGAGCAATCACAGGAATTCATTTTAGGGAACCAATAATAATTTATGGAATGTAAGCTAAATATTTCTGTGACTGATTTTATTAGAGAATTGGTTATCATACACTTTTCCAGCAATCTGCTCATTAACTTACGAAATATAAGAAATACTTTAGGAATACGCACACTCACCATATATAATTCATGAATTAAAAATATGTACTACAATATTTCGTTCATCATACAAGTTTAATTTATTGGTGTTCTATACGGCAGGATCAACAAAGACAAAGTAATAAGTTTTCACCTCGTAAGATAACACGAGCGCTATCTATCTACACTACATCGAGCTTCACTGAGATCGAAACATTGTGACGATTTAGAGCATTTCTTCTGAGGAATCTACATCCACTATCTGTAATACTCAAAAACTAACCGATACTAATAGGTTTAGATCAAGGCATTGGCTCTATACTACAGTAGAGGTTAATACAGAGAGGATCATTCTTGAGAAGCTAAACTGATTCCTCCATCGGCAAATTAATGTAGCCTACACGCCATCTGTGCGAAGGAAGCAAGATCAATTACACTCGCCAAAGGGCCACTTACATAAGTTTACCGAATATTTAGGCTCCCCGGAGATGGACAATATCATGTTATGAAAGTAGAGGGAGGAGGAGAGAGATTAGCCACTGGTCACCCCTCTCCCTCCCTGGATTTGGTTACTGACAAAACATAAGTTTTCACATAAAACATGCAACCATATATAGTCCTCCATTTAGGAGTTTGGATTGCAGAATTATCAAATTATATATATTTTTTAATCTATTTGTACCGATGGGACAATCAAGTTTCTCGGGCTTTTGTTCACACTACTGAAAAAGTGGCGCCGTTGAACGTGATGCGCATCGATTTGCTGAAACGGAATCAAGGAAAATACAATAAAACATCATTCACAGATTGGATCGTAGAGTATTATATCTTATTTGAATAAGAGGGCAGATAATCTCGATGTTCCATTCTTTCACTCTACTCTTTCAAAAGCTCCATGACTTCCACGATCTATGTATTGACTTTTGTCATCACACGAAATTTCAGGTTGATTGTTGCGGTCGAGGCGCTAGATTAGTGACAACTTTAAAGGCATTTTTGGGCTCGGATGGGGTAGTGGTAAATTCTCGCTGATATATTTCCAGCCTATCAAATCTTATTAGGAACACACATATACCCTACCGGACAAAAGGTTGTCTCATAATCCTAAATTTCATGTGATAAAATCTCGTTAAAACTGAGGGGAAATTCATGGTATCTTAAATAAATGAAAAATACTTTTACGTTCGACAATGTCGAAATGTAAACATTATGTTCGACCATGGCAAAATGTAAATATTTTATGTCAGAAAACTGTACTATAATGAGTCTCATAGTACAAGTTTTCATCATGATACAGTTTCTCCCACCAACCAGAGCTGAAGAAACAGTTGTGTGACCAATTAGGTAAGGATAGCATCGCACCTGAGCTGACTTCCACGGCCTTCCTATTTTAAATTTCACTGCGTGCCTAGTGTCAAAGTGGGGTATTCCAGAAGGCCATGGTCAAATACTAGGTATTCTCTGCGTCCCATGCGCTCTGTTCAGTACATAAAACTGGCTAAATCTAGACAGATATTGATATTTATGGTTGAACATAAAATAGTTATAATTATCGTCGAACATAAACAGTCGTATGCAACTCGCCTATAATGGTAAGTAAGACACTAGTATGAAAATTATAAAACTCGCTACGCTCGTTTTATAAACCTACTCGTGTCTTAATTATTGCCATTATAGGCTCGTTGCTTAATGTACTATAGAGGGCATTTCACAACCAAGCCACAATTAACCACAAACATGGAGTTACAAATGCAGCTGCATTTATCTCCACCTGCAAGCATACATAGCCTATACTTCGTGATTGAAACGATAACCTAACGGCCAACAGTCTTACATTTCGCTGTCCCTTAAAACAACTATCACCACCAGTAAACTAACATGGTCTTGTATGCATTAGAGTATCAGACTGCTTGGGATGGTGAGCCGACAGCTGATTACAGACTGGATTTTAATAAGGAATGCCAGGAGGTATTATGTATCAAAGTTACTCCCAACAAGGGTCTTCCTGCAGGAAGTTAGCAACAGGCAATTAACCTTAAAGCCGACGTTACGTGCCACACACTTCAAACCAGCTATGCATATTTAAGAAGCAATATCATTTTCATGTATTTTACAAGCACTGCTTGAGATTCTCGCCAATTAGTTAACCAACGTAATAAGAATGTTAATTTAATTACAACTACTTTGCCACAGGAATAGTACACTAGGGCACTGTCGCGGTCAAATTACAAAGGAGAGCATGTGGGATATTCGGAAGCCTTCCATAACACCAAACTTAATTCGTGCTACGGGCATTTGCGAGAATGGTTTTAAGTATCTACTTCATTTGAGCAAAAACTATATTGACCTTTGAGTAAATTGAACAATCGTGTAAAAGCAAGGACATATCATAAATAAATTACATTGATTACCAATATTTATAAATTATGCCGTACGGGGCAGTCCGTAGAAAGGAATGCCTCTTAGTGGAGATTGGACTGAATCTGAAGCAGAAAAAAAGGTGGTCATTTTCTCGATTTACCGAGCCTATCCGATGTGTTTCTACAGCACCATTGCATTGCTCCTAAAGCACACAACTAGGTGCCGTTCTAGATTGAGTGTTTGATAATCATACTAGGTGATGAAAGTCTGTCTCCGCCAACCCATAGGGCACGGCCTCCAAGTTGTGAAGAATTTTCATGAACATTGCAATTCATTCTGGATATGGACGGGAGTGGAGTTGTGGTTGTTTCTTTTATTCTATACACGTTTTAAGGAAGGAAGGAAGAAAGGAAGGAAGGAAGGAAGGAAGGAAGGAAGATTGTAGTTTTACGTGACCGTGAATCTTGTAATTATGAGCCAAGGGACCTCCTTTTTTACGTGGAACCCGAACCACAGGACATGGCATTTAACTTCAAAAATCTCACAAGCATTGACTGGGAATCTAACCCAGTCCACCTTGGTGAAAGGCCAACAGCTTAACCGCTGCGCAACTACGCCCCCTTATACACGTTTTAAAAGAGGTTTTGAAAGAGCGACCGAGTCAAACTTAACCAACATTTTAATGCGATGACAGTTTGGTTTTGTACGGTGTGTACTCATGAAGGAGCTTTACGACACCGTGGTCATGTAGACCCGTGTATTTTGTGTGTGGAATCTGTCTGATAACCTTTGTCATTGTGATGGCTGTACTTGTGTATTTGTAATTGGGGCTAGGATTTGATTAGGAGGTGGCCATGGCCTGGATTTAGGTACCATCCCGGAAGTCACCTCGACAAGTGGGAAACCATGGATGAGGAAGAAATCGAAGCCACCTCTTCTGCCTCACGAGGCAGAGTGAACCCCCTTCGAGTCCTTAGACCAGAATTAAAGGTCACGCAGTAAGAAATCCACGGTATGCAACAGATGTCATGTTGGGAGTGAACATGTGGGTTCTTAAATGTAGTGACAAACAAGCGAGCATCATGTGATTGATATTGGTTCCTCACTGTATAACAATCACACACACTTCTGCTACATCTTGCATAAGAAAAAGTCAAGCATCTTTTTTGTTTAAATGATTCAAGCCATTGTTCAGTGTTGCTTGAATAATCAATCAACAAAATCGCTCTTCAGTTGGTCAACACAAGAGTGCCAATATAGTTCGGCAGAAAATGATAGCAATAGTAGTTAGACCTTCATAGATTAGTTGGTGGAGGGAGGCTGTTTGTGGGTGATATTGTGAGTTTGGTAGTGTTTTGTAGAGCTACTTTGTCTTGTATATTTGGATCTGATGATGCTCGCTTGACAAGCGAAATATGTGATCCAATTAAAACACCACCATTTGTTAGAGAGGTGTGTTAATAAATGATACATGTATTTCTTTCGGATAGTAGAGTGATTAAATAATTGACACTATCTGCCCAATCTCTTTGGACACTCTTGTGTTGACAGACTGTTGATAGAAAACATTTTCCGTACCTCTCCTATTTGCTCAAACGACAACTAGACATTTGCTCTACTGATATGCTCATTAACTCGTATGTCAATTCCGCTCGAAGTAGCATAGTTTCTTCATAGGAAATGTAGGAAATCCCAAGAATGGAACGACTTGCTTATATGGCATCACAATGTCACTTATCCAGGGTTTGGAAAGCTTCTACAAATACTTGCGAGTACTGTCACCACAACTAACAAGTGTGCACTTGGAAATGTCACACTATCTGCCATTCAAAAAATAAATTCAAAAAGGTGGATTGGAACCACTTCACTACCGATATTAAGATACTGAAAGCGACCGGAACTTTACCAGCACAGTCACAAAACAGCATACATATCACTCGTTAGAAGTGTATTACTATACTACGGCTCTTCCGTATCGGAAGTTAATATCCGTGCCTGAATTTTGTATCAGTTTACGGCGTACATTTAACTTACTATTACAGATCACGTGGTATAACCTATTAATTCAATCTTATATATCACGGGTACGTGTTGCTTCAGGGAGTATAGCATGTCTGTACAATGGCACGTAGGTTTTGGCGCGAGAATGCGCATATTATTTTCCGTTAGTTTCCATAGCTCAATTTACATTGCTGACACAGGCAAGATGCAGAGCAATATCGACCGTTGGGAGACGAGAAACTTAATGTTGGTTGTGTTTCATAAAACTAAATAATAAGGGGCTGGTGGTTCATCCGGAATATTAACTAGCTTTTGACTGCAACTCCACGCGCATGAATACCACAACTGTGGCAGCACCTGCTAACCGAGTTCAGACAGAACTAAAAGCAGGGAGCTGTACTGTAGTACTGTGCTTTAATACGGCATTCTTAATAACAAACAGGTCGTCCGTTCTTCGTTTTATTCAATACAAACTAGACGATATCTTTAAACGACTGATTTACGTCTCCGCATCGTATGTACCATCAACCCTTTCTAACTTTCGACAAAAAGAAAAAAATAAGAACGTACGGACCGACACTTCATGCCTATTAGCCAGACAAAACAAAAGTACTATCTCTCCACCATTTTGGTTTGTTTGCAGCAATCTATGTTCTTTTTATCATTCATGCGAGAACAAATGGATGCACTTTCAAAAAACATGATACCGTATCGCATTTAGATAGAGATCAAGGATATATTTTGATTCAAAATTCGAAGTTTAACATTGGGTTATAGGTAAGTAGACACTCAGATTTTGCGACTCAAGAATTCACGAAATATCTGAATATGATCTAACACGTAATTACTGTAAATACACTGGTGTCCAAATTAAAGCAACAAACAGAAATGTTGCAAGGTTGAGTTTATTTTGCCACGAAACAGTATACACAGGTTACAGTAAAGTAACAAGAATGTAAAGAATACATAAAGGAAACCACTGCAACATGCATAACAGTAGACAAAAAGGTTCTTCGTTTTTTCCAACTTGATGGATTTGCACACACATTCCGATAACTGGTTAATGTGCTCGGTATGGGATGTGACCACCCTTGGCAGCAATACAGGCCTGCCAACGGCGGGTCATGCTGCGAATGAGGCCATCAATATCATGTTGAGGCAATAACGCCCAATCGTCCTGCAGAGCAGCTCGCAAGTCTTGGAGAGTGGTTGGTGGGTGCTGACGTGATGCAACTCTTCTCCCTAGTACGTCCCAGACATGTTCTATGGGATTCGAATCGGGAGAGCGAGCAGGTCACACCTTGCGTGCAATATCTTCTGTTTCCAAGAAAACATCAACCACCTGTGCTCTATGAGGTCGGGCATTATCATCCATCAGTACGACGTCCGGGCCCACAGCACCTCGCAACAACCAAACGCGAGGTCCCAATATCTCGTCACAATACCTGACAGCAGTTAACCCATGCCGATTTACCCCTAACATTTCCTGAAGAGGTGTTCCGAGTAGTCAATATAATCCCTGCCGACACAGTTAGGGATCCTCCTCTATATCGGTCTCTTTCCACAATTTTTGGGTCCCGAAATAGTGTTCCAGGTTCTCTCCAGATGCGATTCCGTCGAGAATCACTCTCCACACAAAATCGGGACTCATCTGTGAAAAGAACATGGCCCACTGTTCGACCATCCAGTTGGCATGTTGACGACTCCACTCTAGACGTTCCCTTCTGTGCAGACTTGTCAGGGGTACACATACAGCAGGTCTCCGACATAAAGGCCACTCTGCCACTATACATTGTTTGCCTCGATACAACTGTTCCAGTGGATGCTGCGAGGTCAGATGCCAGTTGCCATTCAGTACAACCGCGGTACCGTCGTGCCCTTACAGCGAAATAACGGTCATCTCGTTCTGATGCCTCACGTGGTCGGCCATGCCCTGGTCTTCTGGATACATTTCCGGTCTCTACAAACTGTCGCTGCATCCGAGAATACACAGAACGATTCACATTAAGCCATCGAACTAATGTAGATCACTTTGCGACTGTCCTGCTTCCATTCTTTCTATGGCCCTCCACCACAGAGGAACTTCTAGGCGTATTCTCACTGCCATAATGCACCTTCTGTGCATGTGTACACAGCGAGTGTTGATATGGAACTACCCAGTAAACACCACCCCGTTTGACATGTGCACTGATGTCATCGTTGGCATGTCTGTACGATGACAGGAATTCCATCTTCCGGGCAGAATACGATTGTACGGACATTAGTTGACAGTTTGATTATATCGTGAATTGGCCACAGGACGAAGAAATATCTGTTTGTTGCTTTTAACCCTATATAGGTCCTTGGGATACTATCTTCCCACCATGTATTTATAGAACGGTGTTAGGGAGATAATCTTCCCACCCCTTTCATTTCAAGCAGTTTCACATGCATCCACAGGCTAGATGCACAGAAATATTGAAAACCCATTAATTTGATTTATACTGTCATCAGAAACCAAAGGTGGGAAGCATATATCCCAGTGGTCTCCACAGTGCGCATGCTCGCCAGTTCGGTTGTGTTGAGTGAAAGAAATGCATTTTTTTTTACAGAAGAAGGTGTTTTTATTGAAGATAAGAGATTTGTAAACGTTGGTATGCAACTGAAATACAATGTTAATAATGGTTTTGGTCACTTGAAGTAATATATTTCAGCGAGAATTGAAATACGAAGTACGTCCAGAAAGTAAGTTCCGTTTGGTAATAACATTAAATTGTGTACAGATACAGAAAAATTATTTATTGCACAAAATTCTACAACCCTTAAACCACTTTTCCACATAATTGCCGAAATGTTGCAGGCATTTGTCGTAGCGTGGCAAGAGTTTTTGTATACCTTCTTCATAGACGTGTGCCGCCTGTGTCTTCAACTAGTTGTACGTTCCGCTGCAGCAGTTACAGAAGAACTGGTTCAACGCGATTGATGACAAGATCCGAGAAAACTGCAGGTTTACAATTAGTGCTCTCGCTATGGAATTTCCGCCAAACTCACGATCACTAATTCATGAAATTGTTACCCAAAAAGTGAACTTTCGTAAACTTTCTTACGGAGCAACACGAAACAAAACGGATGGGTAGTGCACATCAGTTTTTGACCCGTTACAATGAAGGCGGCGAAGAATTTCTGACACAGATAGTCACAGGAGATGAAACTTGGGTTCATTACGACACCCCTGAAAGTAAGCGGCAATCAATGGAATGGAGGCACACTTCATCCCCAGCAAAGGTTAAGCCGAAACAAATCTTGACACCTCGGAAAATTATGTTTCCAACTGGTTGAAGACACAGGCGGCAAACTTCTATGAAGAAGGTATCCAAAAACTTGTGCCACGCTATGACAAATGCCTGCAAAAGTTCGTCAGTTTGTGGAAAAGTAGTTTAAGATGTGTAGAATGTCGTGCAATAAATATTTTTCTATATCTGTACACAATTTAATTTTATTACCAAACGGAACTTACTTTCTGGACGTGCCTCGTAATTATCCTGCTCAGGGTGTGTCATAGAACACAAGATTTTTTAAATTAATTTTCTAGGTAATTAGTAAATACTATTTTGAAATTATTGAATTATATTAGAATATACTAACTTTTAACATTCCAAAATCACTTTTATATTTTTTGTGCAGTTTTCGGCAAAGATGTTATAGGTCACTGACCTTATTTTGCGTGGGAGTTACGTTAAAAAAAATATGGAGCGTGATGGGTGTTTTTATATATTATATCCTGTTAAATAAACCTCATTATTGAGTAATTAACACAGTATCATCATAATTTGGATGTGGGAGATTATTACCCCTGTAGACAGAGTAGTTTTAGGCCAATAACTATTTTGTAATTTGTGACTCTTACATTTTCATAACATCGGAGGATTTTCACCGAAGGGTCAGGCTGTGATAATATGGAAGCTAATGAGGTATGGGCAGTGGTGATCCAGAGCCCAAGGATGCTGTGAAATGTGCTACCCCTACGCTGTTGCACTAGCTCAGTGAGGAAAACTACCTTATTACTCTCCTTAGCATGCCTCACAGAGCAGCCCCCTTTTTAGCCTACTTTCGATTTATGCAAAAAATGAAAGACTTATGAGATCAACACAGGGCCAAAAATTGTGTGTCTGCGAGTGTGTGTCTATGACTGTGTGTGTACTCTGCATGTCTGTCTCCCCACCCCTATCAATTCAAACACTGTGAAACAGAGTTGAACGAAATTTGGTACAGAGGTAGCACTAGCAAAGGGCACCTCATATTCATGTTTTATATCGCCTCCATCTCGACGGAAACGTAATGGCGGCCACCCAAATGTTCTGTGCTTAAATCAATACGATTAACCTAATCATCTGATCTCTACCAGATTTTGCAACAATATACCTTTGTGTGGGTAGCGTCTTTTGACCAAATTACTAGGTCATCAGAATCATAGTTTCAAGATGGTGGATGTATGAATCATGCAAGTGTTATAGCCTAACCATAACTTACGATTCAACAAGGCCTGCCCTCAACAATTCAGCTTATCGTACATAGGGAGGTTTAATCTGTTCTCAAAGAGGTGACCGGTAGCATATTATAATAGAACTAGCTGACCCGGCAGACTTCCTGCCAATCAAAGAAAGTGTTGTAACATTGTATCTTGAAATGCTTTTTGATACACAATATTATTTTCAATTTATGTTAACTGCCTCTAAACTATCGTGAAATGAATTCACTAATCTAGAAACATTCGTGGGAGCGTGCACAACAGCTCTCCAAAGTTTCATCGCAATCGGATAAATGGCATATATCGCATACGGGATTTTGTTTAAATCATTCGTGCGCTGTCACTCATTTGTTGAATCTACTCGTGCTCTACCAACTGTGAAATGGATTTACTAAGTTAGAAAGCTTCACGTAAGTGTACACAACAACTCATCGTAGTTTCATCGCAATCGATGAATAATATATGAACGCATACGGGATTTTGTTGGAACGCTTCGCGCGTCGTCACTCATTTGTGACATCTACTCGTGCGCTACCAATATTGTAAAATGGATTTACCAAGTTGAACACCTTCGCTGGCGTGTACACAACAACTCATCAATGTTTCATCGGAATCGGATGAATGACATATGAACGCATACGGGATTTTCTTTAAACGATTCGCACGCCGTCGCCCATTTGTTGAATCTACTCGTGCGCTATTTATTAAAAACTGGATTTACTTAGCCAGAAACCTTTCCTGGAGTGTACACAACAAATCACCAAAGTTTCATCGCAATCGGATAAATGGTATATGAACACATACAGGACTTTGTTGGAAACGATTCTCGCGCCATCGCACATTTGTAGAATCTACTCGTGCGCTGCCTATTGTAAAATGAATTTACTAAGCCAGAAACCTCTACTGATATGTACACAACAATTCACCCAAGTTTCATCGCAATCGGATAAATGGTATATGGACGCATACGGTACTTTGTTGAAATGATTCGCGTGCCGTCACTCTTTTGTTGAATCTACTCGTGCGCTACCTATTGTAAAATGGATTTATTAAGCCAGAAACCTTCCGTAGGGTGTACACAACATCTCACCCAAGTTTCATCGTAATCGGACGAATGGTATTTGAACGCATTCGGGACCTTATTGAAACGCTTCGCGCGTCGTAGCTCATTTGTTGAATCTACTCGTGCGAAACCTCCTGTGAAATGGATTTACTAAGTTAGAAACCCTCACGTAAGTGTACACAACATCTCACCCAAGTTTCATTGCAATCGGATGAATGGTATATGAACGCATACGGGACTTTGAAACGCTCTAACGTGCAGAGACAAACAGTAGAATTCGACATCACTGCCATCTTTGGTATAAAACACAACTTTCCGCCACGGGCGGAGTGTATGTAATGGCGGTAGTTGCACAGGTTGCGACCAGGTGGCTCTAACGTGCAGAGACAAACCGTCCGAAGACATCAGCTTTCACGAAGGCCATGGCTAGTGGTTTCCATGACGACTGTTTTTGACTGTATATTGTGGTTCTAAAATTGTGTGTAAATTGTGGTTCTACAATTTTGTTCATTCCACCTACCGGGTCAGATTGAGAATCTAAACCATTCATGGACCCACCCTAATATACATACCAAATTCCATCAAAATCGGTTCAGTCGTTTAGGAGGAGTTCAGTCACATACAAACGTGTCGAAGAATTATATATATAAAGATATGCAACCGTAGATGTGACTAACAGGTCAGCCTTACCGTGCCATATCGTTGTGGGCCCGTGCCGTCCCGTTGTCAAAATGGCCGCTATTTTTGCTCGTAAATACATTTATATTTCCGTAACTTCCTTAGATTATATCCTTTTAGGAATGCACTGAACAAGATAATACAGATTTAGTATCAAATGGTTTATAAAAACGCCAGAAAACTCTAATGAAATTGTTGATTCCAACACTAAATACGATACCGTTATACTAAACCAGTTGTTTATCAAGTATTATCGTAGCGGATCCATGGCGTAATGGTAGCGACTTGGGCATATAGTCTGGGGGTTCGTGGATCAAATCTCCGCAAGTTCAAATTATTTACTTCGTTTATTTTGGTATTTATTGTTTTATAACTACTCACACGTTATAATGTTATGCATATATAATGTGTATTTACAATCGAAAATAATATATATATAGGTATACGTATAACACCACATATTTAACCACTCGAATAAAGCGATTGATATTCGTTGACCTTGATCCGCGGTAGAGACTGTTGTTGATTCTTTAGGAGTTTTGCGGCTCCCGTTTACTTGGGTGTGTGTAGAAGTTGTCTGATAACCTATGTCACTGTGATGTCTGTAGGCTTACTAGTGTGTGTTCTTTTAAACGAGGAATTATTTGGGTAGGAAGTTGTTATTGTTGTTTCATTCCAGATGCACGGACATCATTGGTCATTTAGTCCCGTGTACTTGGGTGAGTGTTGAATTTTGTCCGATAACCTGTGTTATTGTGATGGCTGTATTAGTGTTTATATAATTCAGGTGAGGATTAAATCAATCAACGCTTGATATCCGTATAGCACGTTGTATTTCAACAAGCTACTGTAACCAATATTCAATTATATTCCTTGAAAAGGACAACGAGTTATAACTATACCCATGCATTTAGGAGCCAGTAGGCTATATGTTCTTTACTGAACATCTTGTTTTCCTATCCACATCTATGGCGGCACCTTTTCAAGCCTTCGAGCAGACTACTTAACATACACACTATAACCACGATTTTTTTAAGCGATCACGAATATACGATTATTTTTGTTCTATGAAGATATTCCGAGAATTTCAGGATTTTCTAACTACGAACCACAGTATTTGATAATTAATACTACAACTTTTCAGTCGGTCAACACATATAATCCCAATTACTGGGAAAGGTTATTGAAAGTTCCATAGATGAACTTATGTTAATAGCCTCGATCAACCTACAAAATTTCAGTTTGATTCCTGTAGTAGATTCGTAGATAATGAGAACCGTCTAAATATTTCGGATGGTTGCTATGTTGGACGGTTATATATATAGACCATAGAGTTATTTACTATTAGATGAAGATTATTGCGTAGGTTCATTATTCAAACTTTCACTTCGATCACCTAATTATATTACAAGAAATAAAAACTTCTAAAATTGTGCTCAGCCACCATCTTGAAATTATGAAACCAACTGAACTCAATTAGATGCCAGTGCATTAAAATGTGTATAAATATTTACAATACCAAGTTTCACTGCAGTCTGATGGTTAAATCGCGTGAAAAGTTCATTTAAATGTTTCAACTTCGCTAGGCCGCTGCGTTCGTTTTGTAAACAGGCTTTTGAAAGTTACATGGGTGAACTTCTAGTTGTACCCTTTATCACCGTACAAAATTTTTGAGAGATATCTGTTACTGTTGCGGAGATATCAAATGTCAGTGAAATATTCCGCGCGGCCGCCAGATTGGATCGATGAAACGTATTGCAATTTAAAAGGCACGGTCGAGGTCAGAAGAGGTAGTAGTATGTACTTACCGAGTTTCATTGAAATCGCTTCGGCCGTTTAGATTTTATTGGGGAGACACACACACCGGACAAAAGGTGATCTCACAAGCCTATTTATTTTATAAGTAAAAATAGCCTAAAACTGACTTCGAAGCTATATCTAAACCACAGTAAATCATATCTTGACATACTCAGTTTTATTTCATACAAGAATTGTGCTCGCAGTGTGGAAGCCTTTGTCCAATGCAGCATGCGGGAGAGCTTTTTCATTATAATATGCGGTCTGACAAAATCCAGAATGAACATATTCCCAACCAACTAGTCATGTTTTCTAACGAATTTGATGTTAAGATAGGGAACATGTTGCTTCGCTTGAATTTAACACAAAGTATAAAGCTTATATACAGTATGTATTTACGAGAAATAATTTCTGATGGGATGACGATGTAGCACCTGCTATGATCACAGGGAACCGAGCTGAGCATTCTCCGAGCTACATTTTAGTGAGACTTCTTTTGCTAAATTTTGTTCTATTACGACTCTGACGCTGTTAGATTTTCGAGTTATAATAAGTCATCAATT
The DNA here is from genome assembly GCA_946902985.2 of Meconema thalassinum. Lineage (NCBI taxonomy): Eukaryota > Metazoa > Arthropoda > Insecta > Orthoptera > Tettigoniidae > Meconema > Meconema thalassinum. The sequence goes on from OX336389.2 coordinate 387,852,020, forward strand.
CACATATTTCACTGTTCTACTCTTCAAACGAAATACCCTCCTTATTCGAAAAGTGAGGACTCTTCCTTCTTGAGGTCGATGCCACTGATATCAATCCTCCTAACCAAATCATCATCATCATCCACAAAAGGAAATGTATACTGAAATAGGACTTCTTTGAATCTTGTACGGTCAACACGAGAGCATATAAAATGGTTTTCGAGCAGACTCTTGATTATAATATAGGCATTGTGGTGTTTGAAGCCATATTTTCAGTGTTGCCTTAGTAAACAAGTGTTTAGTGCTTTTCAGTCGGTCAACACGAATGTACCCAAAAGAGATGGGTTATGCCCTAATCCTGAAATAAATTACATGAGATTAATAAAACACTAGGATGACCAGTTTCGATCGTCAAGCGATCATCATCAGATCCATTACACTTAGGCTATAAAATCTATGTTTGAAATACAGGTGAAAATATTTACAATATGTACAATTATTTAGTTGCAGTATTGGTACTGCAACTGTCAGTGTATGCTAAATCCAGTATATATGTTAGGTGAAATGCTAAATGGTGATAGCTATCCGGAGATTGTACTTTAGAGAGATTATATGGTTGTAAACTATGGTTAAACTATAAAATTTTAGGCTAACTACTTATCTGATTGTCTTCCGTACTACAGCTACTCGCAGTTTTCGTGTTTACTAGAACTCACTGTGCGGTCGACTGCGGTGGTTATCTTAACGACTGTTTTTTTCCTCCCTTCTCCCCCCTACCCCTACGTGCTGCGATGTACATCTTATCTAGGTTGGCAACACCTCACATAAACACATCGCGATCACTCCCCACAGCACGTAGGGGTAGGGGGGAGAAGGGAGGAAAAAAACAGTCGTTAAGATAACCACCGCAGTCGACCGCACAGTGAGTTCTAGTAAACACGAAAACTGCGAGTAGCTGTAGTACGGAAGACAATCAGATAAGTAGTTAGCCTAAAATTTTATAGTTTAACCATAGTTTACAACCATATAATCTCTCTAAAGTACAATCTCCGGATAGCTATCACCATTTAGCATTTCACCTAACATATATACTGGATTTAGCATACACTGACAGTTGCAGTACCAATACTGCAACTAAATAATTGTACATATTGTAAATATTTTCACCTGTATTTCAAACATAGATTTTATAGCCTAAGTGTAATGGATCTGATGATGATCGCTTGACGATCGAAACTGGTCATCCTAGTGTTTTATTAATCTCATGTAATTTATTTCAGGATTAGGGCATAACCCATCTCTTTTGGGTACATTCGTGTTGACCGACTGAAAAGCACTAAACACTTGTATAATATAGGCCTAGGCGAAGATTAAATTACCGGATGTCCAATACATCTGGAATATACATATAGGCCTATCAATTATTAGTGTCTTAGGTTTCCGGCCGTAAGTCTGATCGCATACCCAAACGTACAAACGTAGGATGTATTCCACCATGTTTGGAATGTCAAAATAAGTGGTTATACAATATTGTTTGCAACGCGAGCGCCATTATTTCTACAAGTTAAATTGACAATTAGAGCAGGAGAGGAGGTGGATTAGTTCTAAGTGTAAGAAATCAAATTTCTTACGTGAACTGACGCTTTTCGAGAAACTACACATCTCCAAATTTGTTTGGTCCTGAACATACAACTTACAGTAAGGGCATTGCTGAGATAGCCTGATTAGATTTTCCGTTTGGGTGTACCTTAATATTTTGTTCGAAGGCATTGTCTGTATTTGTAAATGTCTGAAGAGCTATTGCTACCTGGAGAATTAATCTGAAGAAATTAACGTACAAAAGTAAATGTATTAGGATCGAGCAAATATCCCCTTTGGTCCAAGTTTGTAACGGCATAATGGGATAGCTCTTTCAAAGTAAACCAAGTAACTAAAAAAGAAAAATAACTGTTCAAGTGCCAAAACCTCTGATGGCTAAATTCGACGAACTCTCGGTTCTGTATCTTAAATGTCGGAGCTCGCTGTGGTAGCTACTTGAAATTAAATGCGGGACGTTAATCTATGTCTATGTGCAATAAGTACATCAATATTTATTAATAACTTAGCAGTAACTAGAATTAACTGGGGGCAGATGACCTCGTAGTTCCGCCCCTTAAAACAACAATAACTAACTAGAATTAACAACCGATGAAAATATGATCCATTTCCAGGAATCGAGCCAAGGTGCCACGAGCGATAAACCAATACTCTAATCAATAGATCAAAATGCTTACGTGCAATGGGTTCTTTTTTTTATCACAAAGGTCCACAAAATTATTGCAATTATGTAACTATTTGCAAAAAACATATCGTAATGTATTATATGTGGCCTTTTACTATTTCTATGGCTATATTCCAAATACCACCGCCAATTAATTGACTGCGAACGCCTAACAATTCCGCCATGTCAATTGGTTGGCATGTCGAAACACGAAGCTTAAGTATCCGCTTTCGAGCTGCCTGGGCCGATACGTCATCGAACAAGCCAAACGGGCTATAATTTCTGATTTGCCGAACACTGGACCGGGCTGCCGCACGTCCGAAGAATCGACGTTAGGGGCTATTTTGAGTGTTTCCATCCCAGACAAATGCTAGGATGGCCCTTTATATAACGTCCGGAAGAACCTATCCCAATGCTAGGTCCAAATAATTCAGTTACACTAGTGCAAAGATCAATATAATATAGGTTAATCGACAATTTATAAGAAGAAATGCAAAGATATTTATGTAAATAACCCTAAAATTAAGCCACAACAAATTTAAAGTAGGCATGGCTGTAAGGTGCTGTTAATCATTTTAGGAGCTTGGTAGTCAGCGCTGTACACTTGGATGTGCAGAATTTTGTTAGATAACCTGTGTTTATGTGGTAACTGAAGTAATGTAACTGTATTTATTAGGATCAGGGGTAGGTGCCCCGGGACCATGGCACTATCCCGGCATTTGCCTGGATGCGTCATGAAACGCACTCGCGATAGCCGCTATCAACGTCGGGATTCGAACTTCCAATCTCCGGATTCGCTGTAGCTCCTCCTCGCTGAGGTGGTGATGAGCGATTTAATGCGCGCTGCATTTTCAAACCAATGAAGGGATGGCGAATCCTGCTAAGTAATTCTTAATTTATACTAGTTGAGTTCCTGTTTGTACTGGGATCGTTCTGGCGACACCGCACGCCACTGAGAAACCTTGCAACTTTGTGTTCCAGCAAACTTAGTTAAAATGAGGGTAATTCCACAAACAGAATAAACACAGTATGCTTAACAAATCTGAAGTCATCAACGTCGAAAAATAACGAAAGCACAACACGAAGTAATGGAAGGTGCGGTAACTTAGGTATAATAAATTCATGCTTTTGTCGCACAATTGGCAAATTGTAGAGTGATTGCTCTTCCCAAAAACAGTATAACTAAAAAAATGCTTGATCGAACAACAAATTGAAAAATATTATCGGAAATGTCAATTGTGAAATAAATAACTCGGCAGTCAAAGTAAGCAAAAATGCAAATATATACACATGTATTACTTCCCGTGGTCGTTATCTGGAATAGATATAAATAATAATAATAATAATAATAATAATGTTATTGGTTTTACGTCCCTTTTAACTACTGTGGCTTATAGAGACGCCGGGGTTTCGGGAATTTTGTCCAGAAGGGGATAATTAACGTGCTAGTAAAGCTACTGACACGCCTCCCTCAAAGTACCCTCAAATGTCAACTGACTGAGCCATGATTCTATCCTGCGAACAGCAGAACGTTACTGCTGTGCCACGCAGCCAGTCGGGATACATATACTACCAAATATATTTTCTTGCTGAGAGTAAACCAAAAGCCACCCGTTACAACCAATAGTGAGTCTGCCCATCTACTGTTCCGGTAACTTTCGAGTGAATCAGATTTTCGATTGAATGTAGCGATCTCTCTTCACAGAGAACTGATTTATGGAGCGTACGTGGTAACACCAGTAAGTATGACATTCCAATTAGAATCAAACTTTGCAGATATATAATACAGTGAGGGCACTCGCTATAGAACGGATCCTCGCCAAGGCCGTGCGGCGGACAGGTCTCAATGATCACCGCCAGATTTATAGCAGGTACCGATTACAGCAGTGAGTCGGGAAGCCCTGGATGCTGGCATTTATTACATACGCAGCTGGCAAGATACCTTAGTTGAGGTAATTAAGACTAGTTATGAAGTACTGTAAACTATCTCGTAGCCCGTGAACATGGTTAAGTATAGATCAAAACATCGAATTTTCCTAGTGGAAACTTATCTAACAGTAAATGTTTTCGTACGTTGCAGCGGCGTGCGTTTTTTACTTGTGGGGGAACCTAAAGCATAAGATACACAGAAACAATCCACGTACTCTGGAGGCTCTCGAGGACGAAATAACTGCATTGATACGAAATGCCATTGAGGATGAATTACAGCGACTGTAGGTTACCAAAACTTCCTACGTTGGTTCAATGTGTTTTTAGAAAATGAACGACAGCATTTACAGCAACTACTGTGAAATTCATGTAAGTAAATATGATTATTAAATACGTTAAAAAGTGTAAAAATGTGTTAAAACTTGTTGGCAACTACGCTGCTGCTAGCGCCAATGCTTTGCTCGACACGCTGCTACGCCCAGTGCTCCGGCCGTCAGACGGCGCCTGGGAGGCTCAGTTATATAGGAAAGGCTCTCACTCTAGTATCCTCTGCAATTATACATCAATATATTGGGTGTAGATACGCTACCGCTTTCCGTTAAAGGCCATCTGTATTCACACACAAAGCGACTCGGCGTCGTCGGAAATATGGAGGACTTGCATTTCAGGTGTCGTTTCACTCATTTTGCGAATCGCATGAAGACCTTTTCTTTTAGAACTATTACCTTAGTCCAAACTTATGCAAGCTGTATATCATCCAGGACACGACGCAGTGAGTCAAGTATTCTGATAGCCCTGAAGTCACTGCAAAGAGAAATAATCGGGCAGAGTGATCGCTGGGTAAGTGCTGGCCTCCAAAACCCACGATTTGGGTTCCATCCCGACTCAATCCGATAGCACTTACGGATGCTCAAATACGACAGCTTTAACTATTACTGGCTAGTTAAAGAACCATTATTGGGAATTATTCCGGTATCTCAGTGTCTGCAAGAACATTTTCGTCTAGTATTGGTACATAAAAGCGAAACTGCATGTAACTACACTTTATAGAAAATGAAAATCCACAGCCTGCTTCCAGTCTCCGACCAGGTCAGGAATGGAATGAATGAAGCCCCCTTCTAGCGGCGAGGATATGGACTGTGCCGGCTGCCGAGGCCTGACGCACTCCTCTGGGGCAATGATTAAATGAATGACAGATGAAATGAAATGATAGTGGAGAGTGTTGCTGGTATGAAATTTGGGCAAGGAAAACCGGAGTACCCGGAGAAAAACCTGTCTGCCTCCGTTTTGTCCAGCACTACACTTTATATTAGTCGTAAAACACAGTTTCCTTATGTTGAGGGTGGTATTCAGGGGTGTCCAACCTTAATGACAGTCAAGGTATATAATCTACGGGCACGTGTGATCGCCATTACTTAACGAAAGGAGTTACTAACCTTCCCAGCTATGGTGCACATAAGCGTTGAAAACCCAATTTCCATCCAGTAAGACCAAGACGATGGAGTTTTGTCAGAAAAATACACCAGAAAAGAATAGGCTCTTCCATATTTCAACGAACCGTCGACTGCCCTACCGAATTGTATGCTAAAGCAACTTCGACACCAGGAATCCCCTGCAGCACAACCTTAAGACATTTATCAACAAGAATTTCATTCACACGTGATTGCTTTCCTGAAGCAAAATTGTGTAAGCAACGTGGTTGTACAAATCGGGCAATGAGCCAAATAAGAATGAAATACCAAGATCAAAAATTAGATATGTTCATGCTACTGTGAATAGGCCTACATCCAGAATAAACACCATGCAAGATAAAAATTGACCTAATATCTAGGTCATCGGCCCCACCATAAAATAACTAGGTACTGTAGCTGACTGAAGCTGTGTGGTTTGAATCGCGCTAAGGTGACTTGGCTAGAGTACAAATCTAGCAAGAAAATATTCGATTACTCTTATATGGTTGGAACACTGGACTGCAGTTTGTTCATTGACGGTGCAAATTGGACGGATATGGACCCTGAGTGACGGTGTAGAGATGTGGATACTTGTTCAGTTTTGTTTACGCGCGTCGACGTGCACTGTTCATCGTTTTCTGTTAACTACTATTCGCAATGATAGCAATTTCCCTCCGGGGTATACACTGATATCATGCTAGGAGATTCCAGTCGGGTTTGAACTGCAGTTGCCTTCCCGCTCACTGCGTATCGCGCATTCCAAAAACATTTAGTTGGCCACTGTTTCCATTACTGTACCTGATACTGCCACACTGTTAAAAATAAACACAAATGCTTGTAAGAATATCGACAGTAGGATGGAAGGCAACAATACACCCACACACACGTGAAGCCCGATAACACCACAGCATGTTGAATTGCCATCTCCTGGCGTGATAACATCATTTGTTGTTTTAGCATATACAGTGCGAAAATACTTGAAGCAGTTATGGAAAATGCTCAAATGTACTAAAATTTACTCTGGCAAGGTATTCAAGTACTTTAGAACCGGTTATATGAAAAGTGATACGAGATAAATACGAAATGTATTTCATGTTACAGTTATTAGGCAGGCTGAGTGGCACATTTAGTTGAGCACTGGCCTTCAAAATCCAAGACTGCCGGTTGGACCCTGGTTCAGTCCACTGGCATGAAAGCCTTTGCATGTGTTAGCCTTGTGTCAATAGATTCACCGGCTCAAACATCCTCTTCAGGGCAAAATTCTGGTTGGAAGAGCGTTATAGTGTAGTTCGGGAATGGCTGATTATGGCAAAAAGTGCACAGAAATAGGAATTGAAGAAACGGTCAAGCCATCCAACTTAAGCACAAACTTTTGTGTGTTCGAATTAGGGTATTGTACAACAGCCCCTAAGTTATGGGTTTTCGTCTCCAATCATCCCACTTAAAACCTGACCTGAAAATAATGGGATGAATTGAAGAGAAGATCCGCACACACTTAAAGGCATAATATTCTGCACAAAGAGCAAATTTTGGTCCGAAGTGAAATGCCCATCTATCCAATGAAGGACTCCACCACTAACATGAGACAGGTATGTGGGTACTGCGTAAACACAATGCTATAAATTGTCGTATCGAGCCCCCCCACGTGGCCTGTAAACATGAACCGGTCCGACCTCCGTCGAACTGGAGGAAGTCGCGTCGTAGATCACATGGTCCCAATTAATTAAGATTTAACTCCAGATCGGCCAAGGCGTGCCTTATGTTAATCTGTTCATCTGAGATACTCTTTGGCAGCAGCTTTTCTGCAAACGAGTCCAGTTTCTGGTAATCGTTTACGGAGCGTATATGAAAATTGGTCTCTTGTATGAGCTCCACCGAGTTCAAGAACGGGTTCTCCCGTGAAGTTTCAGCCAACGGTTGTCTCCTTCCCTAGTAGAAACCGGCTTTAAAACAGTACCTAGTAGCCATCTAATGCCCCCAGACGCCCACCCACCACCGCAATATCCATTTCTGAGTAGCCCCATGCAAGACACTGCACTGAACCGCTGCATCATGGATGTTAAAATTGCCGTGTTGGGAGTCAGCACTTCATATTTCCACGCGCGTGTTGAGAATGGAGTGAAGCATTTAGCATCGAAGTTAGATCGGCCAACTCGGGTGTGTTCGTTGCCCGACGTCGTCATTGTGTATTCATTCGGGAACAAAGAAAAAAAATCGTTCACGCTGGGATTCAAACCTTAGGGATAAGACATTTTTATTGTTGATCTAAATTGTTTGATAACTGTTCTGTCAAGGCATTTCAAATATAAATCCATGAACGAATATGAAATATTGTACGCTTCTTTAAGCGAGAGTCGATTGATTCTATTGAAAATCTCCAAAGAGGCCTATGTAGACATTCTGAATTTAATTCACGGGCCACTAAAACAGTCTGGCGGATCACTGTGGTCCGCGGACGCGTGTTGAAGCCCCTGTCCTACAGCATCGTCTGTCCACTAATCGTAAGTACTGAGATTCCATCATTTATTTGCTTCCTGAAGACAACATGCAAAGACAACGGCATACATAGTTACAGCATACACGTGATAGAGGCTCATGACATACGAAGCCAGATGCTTTTTATCTTATCAGTTAACACCAGACTGCTACGACACGTTATCAGACAAAGCTCTGCTGATGAGCACACAAGAAACAAGGCTATATGGGTGGGTGCATTATTGGCACGAAGTTTTCCACGAACATTGAACTTACGAAGGACAACCTGAATGACCGGAAAATATGCAACTATCAGTCCTGGTTTTGCCTTTGGGATAGCCACTGTTCATTTCTCGAATATGGTTTGCAGCTGACATGTTATCATGTTGCTGCTCACAAGCCCTCGTGATGGAAACACTCAAAATAGCCCCTAACGTCGATTCTTCGGACGTGCGGCAGCCCGGTCCAGTGTTCGGCAAATCAGAAATTAACATATGGGAGGAAACCGGCAGACGAGCAGCGCACTAAAACTTTGCGGCTGTGTGACATTACTTGTTTAGAGAGGATAGAAAAGAGTCTTTTCTGCAGGGTTGAGATGAGGTTAGACAAATGCCTACGCTGCGATGGATTTTATACGGTTAGATGTCCTTCCAGACATCAATTTTATGAGAGAAGTGAATGAAAAATGAATTGCATGAAATAGGATAAGGAGTTGAAGGAAAGTGGCGGAAAGTGGCTGTAACCTATTAGAAGTTGCCATGCCGAGTTTTTTGCTCGGAGTTGAGAGTTGAAAACCATGCAATACCATTTCAAGGTTAGCAGACGGTGGAATTATTCTAATTATTAATCTCTTGAGTATGCAGATAGCTAAGTGCGTTGGTCATGGGTCAGGCTACGTACAGATGTACCCAAATAGCTGTGTCGCGCGGGAGATAGAGTTTACATTAGCCGCGCGACAGTTATTTGGCTACATCTCTATCGGCAATGACTGCAGAAATAAGTGTCTCAAATCCGAAGGCAGCACTTAATTTACACTGAAATATCAAGGACAAACATTACAATTCCTCTTTTTGGAATGTCACTGATGTCATTATATCCTCTGACAGGGTTATCTTGACATCCATCTCGAAGTCAGGCATACCGTTGCAAACTTACTTGAGAGGAGGATGACGATTCGGGCAGCATTGAAGATAAGAAGCTTTACAATATTCCAGACTATAACTGCAATAGGATATATCATTAATACAAGAAATATATTTAACAAGTATCAATGTGTGAGACAGTCAAGTCTATTTAAAGACAAACTATCCTACGATTATTTGTCAAACTATTCAATTACAAGTTCACCAAAGCTATACATTGTTGAGAGTATTTCACCAGCTAGTTTGTGTTTTGGTGCTGAGATCCCTTAAATAAGCACATATATTCTGTATTTGTTCTCCCTGGGCTTCATTTTTAGGCATATTAAGGACTTGGCCACCACTGTGTCTTATCCGACTTCACCTGAACGCTTCTCTGTGAAAAAGGATTACTTATTATATGCTGATCAACACAACACTCAATAGCTATCAACAGCACTCCCAGTAGCTCTCTGCCGGAAGATTCAGCGAACGCGATTTTAACGTGTAGCGAGTGAAGGGAGACTGGGGACATGCACGCGCACCAAAATACTGCTCGGTTCCAAGCTTTATGAACTCGCGGGGCGAGGTGACGCGAGAGGCAGAAAGAGTAGGGTCTGTCATCAGCCCGCCGTGTTATCTGGAATTCCTGTCTATTCCAATACTGCTAACATAGGGCCGTCCCCTAACCAACTGTGGTGTTGCGAATGAGTGAGTGACCGACCCATGTATTTGGTTCTGTACTACGCGCGGACCGGGAACCCCCACTCATCTCTCCTTATCGTCTGCGATCCACGTTCCTCTCAGGTTCAGAGAGCTTGGACTCTAGCAATACCTTATGATCACATCCTTCAATGACGCTTTGAACTGCGCGCAAGCATCACTTAGCTTACCCATGCTGTATATTTCGAAAATATCACGTTGCGATTGTATCAGTTTCCTAAATATAAAGAAGAAAAAACAATTATACAATAATAAATAAGTCTACTAAAAAATTTATTCGCTTTTCAAAAATTCCACCCACATGCAGAGAGGCATGAGCAAACCACCTTCGGAGAATGACGGGCCTGCATGCTTGCCGGACACATCACCCATCGGATGTGTCTGGGATGTGGTTGGTCGGAAACATGCACCGCCACGGTCCTCTATTCTGTACCAAACGATTGGTCAAGACCTGAGGAAAATATCCCTCTCTCTGTTCCCGTATGGCGCGCAGAGGGTTGAGTATTTGAACTAGCTTAACAACAAGCGACTTTATAGTGTACAGACCGTTATTCACTTCAATTGCGAATTTATATACGATATATTCTATAAACCAAGTATCTGTTCCTATCAAGTGTGGATCAACCCTGTCAAACCCGAGGCGCTGAACTGATTAAAAACGAACTCTCTTTCCGGAGTGAGAAACTGATCTTATTTTCCTTATTATAACATGATTTGTGTTAGACGACGTATGACATAAGCGTGAAGTAGGAAGACAAAATTACATTGTGTCCTTTAACCCCTTCAACCAACTAATTCCTTATCTGACAGCCGTAGTACATCATTCTTATCTTGGGTAAAATCAAAAGTAGAGTAGGAGAAAATAAGATTCTTACAACGGAGTGTTTCTTAAAGGGTTACGACACGTAGCCTTGAGATTCAGAAGGTAAACGCGATTTGCTGAAAGTACAAAGACTAATGAAAAGCTGACGCTCTTTTCCGTCGCGAGAAAAGGAATCTGGTTAAGCCCATCATCCTACGAACAGTGCTCTCACTGAAATTAGAGAAATCTTCAACACGATTCACTGCAAATGTCACCTTCACAGTTGGAATGTCTTTATTGAGAAAAAAAAAATGTATATACTTTCCTACGAATTTCACATAAACAAATTCTGAATACCGAGATACACGAACCCTCTTTCCTAGTATCGCCAGACGACGACTTTTCGCTGGAAACTTACATTCGCCATGAACTTTGAATTCAGTACGGGCTGTCGCCTCAGAAGTCCAGGTTCGATTCCCAGCTCTACCAAAAAATTTGAATTCTGGTGTGAGGGCTGGAACGGGGTACACTCATATTTGTGAGGCAACCCGAGAAGAAAAGGGTTCGATTCCTACCTCAGCCATTCTGGAAATGGTTCTCCGTAATTTACCAGGCTTATGCTTGGATGGTTCCTAAGGCCAAGGCCGCCTCCTTCGCAATCCTGTCCCCAATTCACAAATACACACACTAGTACAGCTTTCACAACAACACAGGTTATCACACAAATTACACACACACACACACACACTCAAATACACGGGGCTATATGACCACTATGTTACAGCCTCTAAAATAAGCAACAAGAAATTAGTAAACACTCGACGTCAATGCGAGCCTCCGTGGCTTAGGCGGCAGCCCGCTGGCCTCTCACCGCTGAGTCCGTGGTTCAAATCCCGGTCACTCCATGTGAGATCTGTGCTGGACAAAACGGAGGCAGACAGGTTTTTCTCCGGGTACTCCGGTTTTCCCTGTCAAAATTTCATTCCAGCAACACTCTCCACTATCATTTCATTTCATCTGTCATTCATTTAATCATTGCCCCAGAGGAGTGCGACAGGCTTCGGCAGCCGGCACACTTCATATCCTCGCCGCTAGATGGGGGCTTCATTCATTCCATTCCTGACCCGGTCGGAGACTGGAAGCAGGCAGTGGATTTTCATTTTCGACGTCAATGCACTAGTCAAGTATGCATTCATCTTCACCAGCTCTTCTAGTGTCCACTCTTAGATAGTCATCCCTCACCCTACAGCATACATTTAAAATTATTTGTACCTCTTATTTACTTACCTGATCTCCACTTTTATTAACTTGAAAGCATTTTAGTGGGGATTCAGGCTGCAAACAAATCATATGGAAAGCAAAGTTAGTAATACTTCCAATTGAAATGAAAATAAAACATTTATTCACAGATTAATGTAAAGAAAATTCTGAAATGTATTCATGCCAGCACATGTGCTGAAAAATCTCGTACTCCAACAAAAAGCAGGAAAGGAAAAGTGGAAACTATTTCCTGGTGTGTTAGCCCCTTTACAAACCAGAACATCAAAAAGACCGCTTAGTTCTGGAGTTGATACCAGTATAGCAACCACTGGAGTATTTGTGGACAAACCGCGAGGAGGGCGATTCCCCAGGAACATAGCCTGGCCCTCGTTGTTTCCATGTCAAGACGTTGGAGAGACTGATCGAAGTTGGTGGGGGCTACACATCATACTGAGTTATCAAGGCCATTGATCATATAGAACTAATTTCTGTAGTAAACTGTCTGCATCTTAACGCAATTAGTTTGGGTTCGCCGAAGCAGACCTGGGTGTTGGCCGGGGATTTAAGACCGGATGCCCTTCCTGACGCCATTTGATTTTTCAAGTGAAAATTTCACCCTGTACGTCACCGGCATTCGAACTTCAGCCGTCGGGTGAAAGACAAGCAGCGAAGCCATCACGCTCCCCTAAATGTACATCTGTAATCCTAATAATCTGTGCATAGCCATATAGCTAATCTGTGGTATAACGTTCGTTTCAATCATACTGAATACCCTTCTGGTCTTAAAACGTTAGCGTATGTACAGTATACGCCAAAATAAGAAGATAGTGGGGGAAATTTTTGTTTCGGAATTGTAATCCGGCTTCCACAAAATTATACGTTTCTACACAGCATAGCCGTTTTTACGGAGGTGAGGATAGGGTGACGAGTTTCTCTGTGGCCAATGTATTTTGGAGACCGGATACCCTTCCTGAGGCCATCCTCTTGAGAGAAATTTAGTAGAGAATAAATAGTCATAGGACATAACGTACCACTTGGCCGGCTTATTACCTGCGAAGTCAGCTAATGACCTTAAAATATTTAGGAGAGGACATAACGTACCACTTGAAAGAGTGGAAAGTATTTAGGGTGCATGAAACCCTAACCGCACGGCCACTTGCTCGGTATTGCTCAATTAATCCTGGCAATAAATACGTGGGCAATAACATAACATAAACTAATATAAAATATGATAAGTTTTTGGATTCCCATCACACTTTATCCAGGCGTTGGACTGTCAAATGTTTATAAACATTTTGGCGTGTTTAAAATCAGCTGTGGTTAAGCTCTGGTCATTTTTCGTTTTCTTTACTATGTTTTTTTAATAAAAAAAAGTTTTTTGTGGATTTTATATCCTAGCGAATAGCAAGTTCGTCATGGGATGTTTCATTCTAAGTGAATAGCAAGTTCGCCATGTGAAGTTTCATTCCAAGTTCTGCGAATATGAGAGAGAGCTCTCACGCAAGATTTCAAGTTTCCATTCTCTTCATACCGCTTCATTATTCTGTCAAGCCGTTCTCATACTTGACATATTTCTTCTTTCTCTTTGAAATTTCAATGTACAATTCGTACTTCATCCGTCGAAGTGCGCACATAAACCGCCCTTATTCGTTGTCCACAACTCCATGTTACAATACCAAAATGTTTAAAGACGCACAGTGTGATCGCCACTGATGTGGTAAAGAACCTGTAACTGGAATGCCCGTCTGACATCAAGTGGTACGTTATGTCCTAGCGTAAATATTTGGCGATTATGGGGAAACCGTTCTTAGGTAGATAACGTCCTAGGTGGTACGTTTTGTCCGTGGTACGTTATGTCCGGACACCAGATTAAATAAATTAAGATGAACAAAATTCTGCAAGGAGTTGCAAGAAAGTAGTTGTCTGTGGTTGAAAAAGGCAAATCACGGAAATTAATTTAATGTACTGGCGACAGTGGGGTTTGTGAAGCCACTCTTCTCCCGAGTTCGAAGATTGCCTGTCTACATGGCCTTGAGAATTAACGCACTGAGCTACCCTGTCACCACTAGATACCACACGAATACATTTCCCGAGTAGTGCCCTTACAGCCATTACATTTTTAAATGAAGTCGTGTACGTTAATATGGTACCAAAATGTGTGGTCCCCCTTTGCCCCCTCGCAGCCCCACGAAATATCTTCAGCTATAAAAATGCTGTTCTCGATTCATTTTAAGAGTTTGGAGACATAGCGGTCTTGTAGCCCCCGTGTACTTGGTGGTGTATTCCTTGGTATACACGTTCAGTTAGAGTTAGCTCTTGCTGCTCTTTGCTTTTTTTCATTAGTTTCATTTATTTAATTAATTTCCCTTCATGCAGACACCAACAGTGATCCCTTTGTATTCCTTCTTTCCTACGAGCAGGAATTTATTGTGTTCTTTAGTTTGTTTCAGTTGCTTATTCTGTAAAAACTTCACTGGCTCACCACGCGGCAACACGCCGAAGTTCTTCGGATTCATTGGGTCAAGAGGACTTGCATACCTCTCCAACAGACTTCGCCGCTGTCGTCAGCTAACATCTCCTTGAAGACACTGCTCCATGAAGAAAATTACATTCTGCTATATGTTCCTTTGTTTTCTACCCCCCCCCCCCCCCCCCCCCCCCCCCCCCCCTCTCCTCGCCTATCTAGCTACCTCGTGAGCTCTTTCGCTCGCTCTCACTTCTTATCGAGTCGTCAACGTGTGAGTTCGGCCTTTTTCAGAGGTTACCTCCTCTCAACCGAGGTACAAATTCAATTCGCCGCCATGTTGTGGTGTTGGATGTAAGCTAACGGCTACCAGGAGCCATCAACCTTCAGCGGCTATGAAAAAGTTAAATACAAATCTTCAATGATTTTAAACACCCTTTAATGTTTTTAATCCATGCTGAATGCTTTTAATGAAAATTTATAGGCAGTGTGGGGAATTACGCACTATTGTGCAATAACCTTCTTCGTGGGATTTTCTGTCATGCTTTAGCTAACCAAGCTTGCTTTAAAACATGAAATTTAGTACTTCTTGTACGAAATAAGGGGGATACCTTCCCTACACCGTGGGATTTCTGCTAATACTCATAGCTGTCTAAACTTATTGTCATCGCGCCAGGAGATGGCAGTTCAACACGCTGTGACGGGGTGCGGGGGTCTTGTAGTACGCAAGCGTGGCCCACCTATTCCACACCTAAATATATCGGCTTCCCGCATGGCAATGGTTATTATCGCAGCAGACGACACGCAGACAGTGAAAGAAGGAATGTGCTGAGTGAGTGAAGCAAGTGGTGACCAACAATGTTTTTGGAATGCGCGATACGCAGTGAGCCGGAAGACCTCTGCAGTTCAAACCCAACTGCCATCTCCTGGCGCGATACCAATAACTTTTTCCACCGTGGGATTGTTAACGCCCTATTCAACTGTCATTACAGAGTTCTAGTACAACGAAAAATCTGTATCCTGCAAATTGACAGTATTACTGTCAAAAAACATTTTTAAGATGAAATATTTCCAATTGTAGGAACAACAAGGCGGAAATATGTCATTATCGGTGCTTCATTGTAAACATCGATGCTCGGTCCTTATATACCGATGTGTGTTGTTATCAGGTAAAAGTTGGCATGCAGTTGGATGAAAAGAACTCATCCTTGGCGAAGACTGTACCATTCAACATATACATACAGCCATAATATAAAAAGAGAGGAAGTGGACCTTAAAACCTGATCTGTAAACCACACGATGAGACATAAGAATTCATCCGTCGCCAGGAACATCAAGTACCATCATCCAATAACCGCAAGGATAAAACTATATGACGAACCTTGACACCATAGTAAAGGAAGTTTATAGTCCAACGGAGCTAAAAAACTCAGAAAACGGAAGTGCACTTCCTTTCACGAAAGATTTAATACTAACTTGAGATCCACAAACTCCATCCAAGAGAAGTCAAGGAACGTCATGCGCTAAGAGAAACAAGACTTCAGAGTTAAGGCATGCCAATATCAGTTTATTATAGATTGGTATCATAAGAATAAAATAAAAATCTTAAGAAATAAAATAGGTTAAATAGCATCTTCCACATAATCTGATTTTGCCTTCTATGCTACCTTACAAGCAAATACACAAATATTGGTAGAACGTAAAGCCATGAAAATACCGCGCAGATAA